>JAJHPF010000014.1:6834612-6844612 GCA_024447775.1 Carex cristatella
GAGGATTGAGGGTTTAGGATTTATAGTTCAGGGTTTAGGGTTTAGGGTTTAGGGTTTAGGGTTTAGGGTTTGGGGTTTAGGGTTTAAAGCCTAAAAATGTGGACTATTCGTTTAAGTATCATTAGAATGTGGTACTGCTATATTTTGTTTGTTGTTTTATAGGAAATGGGCGAAATTCTGGATCTGACAACTCTCCATACGGCCCGTATAGGTTTTCATACGGTCCGTACAAGATCAGCCCAACCACACAGAAGGTCCACATTCTAATGATATTTAGACGAAAAGTCCACATTTTTAGGCTTTAAGGCACAAGTTCTGATGTAAATTTGGGTCGCAAACTAGGCAAAATAAGGAGACATCAAATTCCCCCAAGCTTGAACTTTGCTTGTCCTCAAGCAAAAATTCTAACTTAGGTGTGGTTCTGGTTCTTGGACTTACCTAAATGCAAGTTAAGCTACTAAGAGAGAAATTTGTATGATCTTGCGGTTGTTAGATACCTTTAAGAATCCTTTTGGACAATGATTTGGTTTTCCTTTGGTCAATTTTGATTCACCCCACAATTCAATTAATCAAACCTCCATACTCAAGAATGTATTGTTATATGTAAGAACAGATCAACCAAACGTATCAATAGCTCATTTTTCTACTAAACATATGCCCTCATTTGTGGTGATTTGTTTTCTTTTGCTTCCAAATCCCCCCAAGCTTGGAACAAGCTTAAGTCAGAAAGTTGTAGACACCGTGTGTTGGTATCATGCAAAATTTTACTTTTGATTGTTGCTTTTTGTGACACTTTTATTCTTTATCCTTAGTACAAATTCGGCTAGTTATAGGTGATGAACCCTACCCAACCGATTTAATTCAAAAGCGCATTTGCGTGCTCTTGGTTCGACCCTTCCATGACACGAGCTCACACTTTTGATGTAAACTCGGCCACTTTATCAGGTGAACTGGCGGAGCAGAGTGTCAAAGACTCATTACCATAAGTACGTCATAACGCCGTAACATAGGTAAGCGGAGTCCTATTTTTCTCAAAATTTTCAATTTTACTCATTTTCAACTGTTTTTACAAAGATACCATGATTACACACATTCAAAGGTATTCGTTCATACCAGTGAATGTCCCAATCTTTTCCAACTAAAAGGGCACAGTTCAGTCCCATACGGCCAATACAGAATTCCATTCGGTCCGTATAGGGTTCCTAATGCTTTTCTTGGTACCATTCAATTTTTCAGTTCTACAATGTCCAAAAACAATCTATCCTATGTGGTTCTTTCATTCAAACATGGAGTTATTTCTAATTTCACAATTTCATCCAAAACATGACCAAAAATTTTCGAATTGGCACCTAATTCATGCAATCACACAAATTTATCTACAAAATACTAACATAACAAAAATAAACATGCAAGGCAACTAAATGCAAACAACTATCACCCCCCCAAGCTTAGTCTGAGCATTGTCCTCAATGCTTCAAGACGTAAAAGAAAGATAAAAGCTGGGGTAGTGGAAACAAACCTGATTAGTGGTGGTAGGCATCGTAGCGCCAGTCACGGAACTGGTCGTCGATGTCCCTGAAGCGGAGGTCAAACTGGCTCATCTGGTCAGTCAGCTCATCCAGGCGCTCAGTGTGGAGAGAGGTCTGGCGCTGGATGTCGAGAATCTGGGCTCCCTGCTCCTGCTGTGTGTCCCGGATGTCGGACATAAGCATGTAGAGGTCGCGGATGGAGGGGTCAGCTTGGTAGGGGCCCTGAGGAGATGGGGCTGACGGCTATGTGGAAGAGGAAGGAGCGTCCACGGCTGGCTGAGTGGAAGAGGAAGGTGCGTCCCTCGCACGCCGTCTCTGAGGAGGAGGAGGTAGTGGGGCAGCGATGAGCCAAGTAGAGTGGTCCTCCAGATCGATAGGAGCGGCAAACGGTAGGCGGCGAGTGGAGCCATTGGCAAAGCGCCAATCATAAAGGTCGCTGTGACCGGCAGGCCCGCGGTGGATTTTGATGAAATGCTGCAGCTGCAAGCTCTCGACATCCAGAGAGGTGGGTCCAGTGCACAGAGCGCGACCAGAGGCGTCCTCCAGTCCGAGGTTGGTCTTGATGATATCAATGAACAAGCCAATCTTTACCTTGCCACCAGATCGCTGGGATTCTTACAGTTTGATCCAGTGGTTGACCATGAGAAGTGCCAAATCAGGAATGTCAGGGATTGGGCGAAGCATGTTGTCCATCAGCATGAGATCGATCAGATTACCGCGGCTGAGTGTCTCGCCGCGTGCAAAGATGGTACAAGCAAGGGCACGCTGGATGATGCGGAGAACAGGATGAGAGATGAAGCGTGCGCAGAACTCATCATTTTGGGCTTTGGAGTTGCCTGTGATCTTCTCCCAGAAGGTGTCCCTGTCCCAGCCTTCTCGGAAGACGGGGGTCTCAGTGGTAGGGGTGGGGTGAAAACCGAACCACTCTCGGAGAGAAGAGAGATAGACCCGATGTGTCTGATTGCACAATCTGAATTTGATGAAGTAGACATCATCGTAGTCCCGTTTTAGTTGGAGAGAGGAGAGGAATTCCTTTGTTTCGATCTCATAGCAGTTATTCTCAAACTGCCATAATATGGTACTGAACCCGCACGAGAGGTGAGATGGAGAAAGGCGTCCTCCACTCCGAGTTTGCGAAGGATTTCCAAGTCCACTCTTTGGGTGTTTTCAATTGCCTTTTTCTGAAGGGAGATAAAATTCTTGTACATCCGTCGAGTGGGTATAGAGAAATACCTTTCTTCGAAAACTGATGCGCGGTCAGTATACTCTCCGGAGAGGGTTTGTTCGGGACCCGAGTCATATGGGTCCATTTGGTGAGGGCGTGGTGGAGATGGGGGTGGTGGTTGTCTCTGGCGTGGAGATCTGGGTGGTGGATGTTGCTTTCTGTGAGCGTGCTTGGTGCGGCGCTCTTGCTTGGGGTCCATGGTTCTTGTCAGTGGGGGTGTACGACCCATATGATTGTTTGTGCGGTCCGTGTGGAGAGATGACCTTCTCTGGTTGCTGGCAGAGGGGTTGTACGGTCCGTATAGGTTGGTGTACGGGTCGTATAGGGTAGGGTTTCGGCGGAAGCGAGATTGGCGGCGGAGTGAAGGAGGAGAGCGTCAGACCTGCGAAAGAAGGAGAGAAAGGAAAAGAAAAATGGAAAGGAGAAAGGGAAACGAAGAGGAGATGCTTACCTGGCCCGCGGATCAGAGGAAAGGGTGAAGACGGTGGTGGCTGGATCGGCGGAGAAGTGGATGGATCGGAGGAAAAGAGATCGGCGGTGGCGCGGAGGAAGATGAAGGCGGCAGCGAGAGGAGGTAGCGGCGGTTCGATCGGACCTTGGGTGTACGAGAAAAGCGACAAAAGTGAATGGTGTGGGGCAGGTCCTGGCGGGGGGGTAGGGTATAAAAGGAGAGGCCCCCAGACGAAGAGACACGAAAATGGAAAGGACGCGCCCCTTCAGAGAATTTTGCGCCTGGTGGGATCCATACGGTCCGTATGGAATTGCGTGCGAACCGTATAACCCAGAAACTTGTGAAAACTGCCTCTGAATGAAGAAAAGCAGTTGTGCGGCCCGTATAGAATGCGTACGGGCCGTATAGGCTCCAGATTTGCTGCTCTACCTGTTCGATCAGAACTAAAGTGCACATCAAAAACTGAAAAATCACGATTAGCCTAAACAAAATAAACACGCAAAAATAAATATTGTTCTTAAACAAAAAGAAATGCAGAAATAAATACTAATCTAAACAAAAAGCAAATGCAAAATTTTAAAAATGCTTGGGTTGCCTCCCAAGAAACGCTTGTTTTAGGTCTTGAGCTCCACCACCTTTCTCTACGTTTCTGCTGGAGCGGGATCAGAAAGGAACTGAGTGCACCGCTCATTCATTGGGTGGTCAGCAATGTAGTGCTTCAGGCGCTGACCATTGACCTTAAAGGTCCCACTCTCTCTACTCCAGATGTCAATTGCACCAAAAGGGTACACTTTCGTCACTTGGAACGGGCCGGACCATCTCGACTTGAGTTTACCTGGAAAAATTCTCAATCTAGAGTTAAACAAAAGTACAAGATCTCCTTCTTTGAATTCTCGAAGCATAATGCGTCTGTCGTGCATTCGCTTCATCTTCTCTTTGTAAAACCTGGCATTCTCATAAGCTTGCAAACGCATTTCCTCCAACTCATGCAAGTCAAGGATGCGCTTCTCACCAGCTGCAAGCAAGTCCATGTTGATTGCTCGTGTGGCCCAGAATGCCTTGTGCTCGATTTCGACTGGAACGTGGCACGGTTTGCCGTACACCATCTTGTAGGGGCTCATCCCTATCGGTGTTTTGAAGGCGGTGCGGTAAGCCCAAAGTGCATCATGCAACTTGAAAGCCCAATCCTTCCTAGTCCTTGCCACTGTCTTCTCCAAAATCGACTTGATTTCCCCGTTAGAAATTTCAGCTTGGCCATTAGTTTGAGGGTGATAAGGAGTAGATACCTTGTGTGTCACCCCATGTCGGCTCAAGAGATTGCTGAATTGTCGATTGATGAAGTGTTTGCCTCCGTCGCTAATGACAGCTCGAAGCACACCAAAACGAGGGAAAATGATCTCATTGAAGAATTTCCTTACCGCATTTGAATCAGCTTTGCGGCATGCCATTGCTTCAACCCACTTCGACACATAGTCGACCGCCACCAAAATATACTCATTCCCTCGAGAGGACGGGAATGGACCCATGAAATCAATGCCCCAAACATCAAAAAGCTCTACCTCAAGGATAAAGTTGAGAGGCATCTCGCTCTTTCGCGTCATGTTTCCAGTTCTTTGGCACCTGTCACAAGCTAAAACAAAAGATCTTGCATCTTTGAAAAGGGAGGGCCAATAGAAACCAGATTGTAATACCTTGGCGGTGGTTTTGGAGAACGAGGAGTGTCCTCCGTAGGCAGATGAGTGGCAATGAGCAAGGATGGAACCCATTTCTTCGTGTGGAACGCATCGTCGGAATATGCCATCAATTCCAACCTTGAAGAGGTAGGGCTCATCCCAAAAGTAGTACTTGGCGTCAAGATTTGAGTTTCTTCTTCTGCTGGAAGGACATTTCGGCAGGGAAAACTCCAGAAACCAGATAGTTTGCGATATCGGCGTACCAGGGAGCTCGTTGCTGCTGCTGAGGCTTTATATGATCCGCATGGCTATCAGTACGGTCCGTATGCTGGATTGCACAGACCGTATGAATTTTTGTACAGGCCGCATGGATGTCCTCCAGGTCAGAACAAATTGCAAGAAGTTGTTCATAAAAAAATGAGTCATTGATTGACAGTTTAACCGTGGCGTCCTCCTCCCAATGAAGACGGGATAGGTGGTCCGACACAGAGTTCTCGACTCCCTTCTTGTCCCTGATCTCAAGATCAAACTCCTGCAAAAGAAGAATCCATCTTATTAGTCTAGGTTTTGCATCTTTCTTACTCAAAAGGTGCCTTAACGCGGCATGATCAGTGTAGACCACTATCTTTGAGCCAACTAGATACGATCTAAACTTGTCGAGAGCAAACACAATTGCGAGAAGCTCCTTCTCGGTGGTAGTGTAATTCATTTGGGCCGGATCTAGCACCTTGCTAGCATAATAAATAGCACACGGCTTCTTGTCCTTCCTTTGCCCAAGAACAGCTCCAACTGCATAGTCGCTGGCGTCGCACATCAACTCAAAAGGCAACGACCAATTGGGTGGCTACAAGATAGGTGCAGAGATGAGAGCTTCCTTCAGACTGCAAAAAGACTTAACACAATCATCAGTAAAAATAAAATCAGAATCTTTGATGAGTAGATTGGTCAGTGGTTTCGCGATCTTAGAGAAGTCCTTGATGAAGCGGCGATAAAAACTTGCATGTCCGAGAAAACTTCGAACCCCTTTGACATTCGTAGGGATCTCAAGTTTCTCAATCACCTCAATCTTTGCCTTGTCAACCTCAATCCCTCTTGAGGTTACAACATGTCCCAAGACAACTCCTTCTTGGACCATGAAATGGCATTTCTCCTAGTTGAGGATCAAATTCACCTCTTCACATCTCTGCAAAATCTTACACAAATTAGTCAAACAAGAGTCAAAGCAATTACCATAAACAGAAAAATCATCCATGAAAATTTCAACTTCTTTCTCAACAAAATCAGAAAAGATGGACATCATGGCTCTTTGAAAGGTCGCAGGTACATTACAAAGACCAAAGGGCATTCTACGGTATGCGTAGGTACCATATGGGCATGTGAAAGTGGTCTTTTCTTGGTCCTGCGGGTCAATAGGTATTTGAAAGAAACCAAAGTAACCATCAAGATAACAAAAATAAGAGTGATTTGCAAGCCTTTCAAGAAGTTGATCAACAAATGGCAACGGAAAGTGATCCTTGCGTGTAGTAGTGTTGAGCTTCCGGTAGTCTATGCACATCCTCCAACCGGTTACAACACGAGTTTGGATAATCTCATCTTTCTCGTTTTTCACCACTGTCGCACCCTCTTTCTTGGGAACCACATGAACGGGGCTCACCCAATTGCTGTCAGAAATCGGGTAGATAATACCTGCTTCAAGAAGTTTCAAAATTTCTTTCTTTACTACCTCTTTCAGATTCGGGTTGAGTCGTCTTTGGTGTTCCACTGAAGGCTTGTGGTCATCTTCTAGCAAGATCCTGTGTGTGCAAATGGTCGGATCAATCCCCTTCAAGTCCTTTATAGAGTATCCAATCGCGCCTTTATGAGCTCTCAATTTCTCCAAGAGTTTGGCGGTTTGATCAGGGGTCAATCCTGCATTCACAATAACAGGGCATGTCTTTTCTGAATCAAGGAATTCATACCTGAGATTGGCTGGGAGAGGTTTCAGTTCAGGAGTGATCTGCTCTGTCTGGGCAGTTGTACGGTCCGTATGAGTCTGGTGCGGTCCGTATGCCTCAACCTCAGTTTGAGCTTTAGATTCCGTCTCAATCTCCAGCCTCTCTGGTTGCAATTCGCTTGGTATACGGTCCGTATGTTCAGGGTACGGTCCGTATGGAGATTCGTCTGGACAGACAGATGTTGTGTTTGCTGCACAAATTGATTCGAACTCCCTTGTTTCAACCTGCAAATCAGATAGAAAGTCAAAGTGATACCTTAGCGAGTTGTTGACTTGCTCCAAGAAATTTTCTTCCACCAATTCATCAATCACATCAACCATGTAGCATGCTTCGTTTTGAGCGGGGTACTTCATTGCTCGGTCAATATGAAAGTGAACCTTCTCATCTCCAATGTTCAAAGTTAAGGTCGCGTTCTTCACATCAATTAGCGCTCCAGCGGTTCTCAAGAACGGCCGTCCTAAAATGATTGGGACCTCCTTGTCTTCCTCCATTTCCATCACAACAAAATCACCGGGCACATAGAACTTACCGACCTTGACTGGTACATCTTCCACTATGCCGAGTGGTAGTCTCATCGAAGAATCCGCAAGTTGAAGAGTCATTCTTGTCGGTTTAAGCTCTCCCACACCCAAGCGGTCAAATATAGAACGTGGCATGAGACTTACACTAGCCGCCAAATCGCATAGAGCTCGTCGAATGGTGGCTTTTCCAATTGTGCACAGAATGGAGAATTTACCCGGATCTTCCAATTTGGGTGGAAGTTCGCTTCTCAGGATTGCACTGCACTGTTCAGTCAATTTCACCGTCTCACGCCCCCCCAGGCTTCGCTTGTTAGATAGGATATCTTTGAGAAACTTAGCATAGGTTAGCATTTGAGTCAAAGCATCGGTGAACGGAATGGTAATGTGCAATTGCTTGATCACCTCAACAAACTTGGAGAATTGTTCATTGAGTCGGGTTTCAGCTAGCCTCTGTGGAAATAGAACAGGTGGCCGGTAAGGCGGTGGCTTCTCGGTCACCTTCTTTTTCTGCTTGTCAGCTTCCTCCTGTACGGGCCGTACAACTTCTGTACAGACCGTATGATCGGTCTTCTCAGTTACAACTTCACTCTGAACAGGTTCTGGCTGCTCAGGAATCACAGGTGGTTCAACTTATACGGGCCGTATAGGATCTGTACGGACCGTATACTCAGCTTCGGGTTCAACAGGCACGGCTGGCCCTTCGTATTGTGTTCCGCTTCGCAAAGTAACAACTTTAGCTTCTCCTCTGGGATTGATCTCTGGTTGGCTTGGCAGCCTCCCGGGTGGTGGTTGGCCAGAAGTGGTGTGAGATTCATTTTGTCTGTTTTGATTGGCCAAACCCACCAACTGAGCGCTGATTTGCTGCATTTGCTCGAAAATCATTTGGTTCATCTTCCCCTGCTCATGCATAAAGTCGGTCACGACGGGAGCAACATAGGGTTTAGATGGTCCTTGGTATGATGAGCGATTGTTCGAGTTGTTGAAGGCAGCATTGTTGTAGAAATTTCGATTGTTGTTGCTGCTGCTGGAAGCGTTGTTGTTGAAGGGTGCGGGGTTCCTATTCTTCCACCTCCATGCTTGTTGAACATTCTGGTCCTTGGAGTAGGACCGGTTAAAGGGAGGTTTCGGAAAGTAGGATGGCTCGTTGTTGAGAGAGTTGACCTGCTCAGGTTCCTCATCTCTCTACGCGAGTGGACAATGCTCGTACAAGTGCCCCTCATCTCCACACATGACACAAGACTTCGGTAGTTGATCACCAAGTGCTTTGACAGTCATCTTGTCGAAAGCCTTTTGCATGGCATCCAGCTTGGCAGTAAGAGCTGTGATCTGATCAATCTCAAGGCGGCCGCTTCCAGTTGCACGAGTGCTTTCTCGGCCTGACCACTGTTGGTTGGTCGCTATGCTGTCAATTAGGTTGATTGCATCGGTAGTCTCTCGGTCCAAGAGAGCTCCACCTGCAACTGCATCAACAGAAGTACGAGAACTATCAGTCAAACCAGCATAAAAAGACTGAATAAGTAACTAATCGGGAATACCATGATGTGGGCAAGAGTATTGTAATTCCCTAAACCGTTCCCATGCCTCATTCAACATTTCATCAGACCTTTGTTTGAAACTGGTCAATTGGGTCCTAACTTTGTCAGTTCTTTTGTGAGGGAAAAATCTAGTCAAAAACAGTTTGGACAGTTCCCTCCAAGTGGTAATTGAATCCCTTGGTAATGACCCTATCCATTTCTTTGCCTTATCCCTAAGAGTGAAAGGAAATAAAGCAAGTCTAATATAATCATTCGTTGCGCCATTAATTTTAATGGTTGCACAACACTCGAGAAAAGTCTGAACATGGGCATGTGGATCCTCATGATCCATGCCATGGAACGTGTTCTGCTGGACAAAGTTGACAACGCCCGGATTAAAGTTGGGTTGGTTGCCGACAACCCTTGGCAGTCGGATTGCCCCTCTGACATCTCCAGCTCTTGGGACATTGAACTCTCGCAATGTCCTTGGCACAAAGTCTCCTCCCTCGTCGTCCGAGAGTTGCTCATTGTTCAGCCGTTCTTCTTCGTTTTGAGCCATGGTGACTGTTTCTTGGATCTGCCTCTCTGTTGTCAGGTTGTACGGTCCGTATGAATCTTGTACGGGCCGTACGCAGAGGTGACAGATGTGGTGGTGCTGGAACAACTGTGGTGGAAGTCTGCCCCTTGCTTCTGAGATTGTAGTGGTTCTTGGGCTGTGGATCTTCCAGTATGTTCCTGAGAAGATGGAAAAAGGAAAATTAAAATTAAAATCTAGAATTAAGTAAAAATAAGAAAGAGTCTGGCAATTTTTAATTGCCGTCCCCGGCAACGGCGCCAAAAACTTGTTCGCACCAGAAATGCACTCCCAAGTTTCAGTACAGCGAGCTGTACCTTTTAAAACTCGAGTTCTACCTCTGGTCGGGACTGCAAGTGAACAGTACCTACCGTTGGTATAGTCGGGTATCGTATCCACAAGGACGGAATAAAACGACCGGACTCTACTTAAATCTACTAAAACTCTAGAAGTGAAGAGAAGTTGGTTTGTTGGTTTCTAACGGTTCTACTGATTGAAATGATGATTAAAAATACTGAA
>JAJHPF010000014.1:6854612-6873378 GCA_024447775.1 Carex cristatella
TTCGTATGCTTAACACCTCAATTAGCGTTGTCCGTGTGCGTAACAACCTCTTTTACCCATGATATTGTGCTTATAAACCTCATTTGCATTTGTTGTTATTCTTAGGAACATCATTTGCCCTTATTCGTGTGCGTGACAATCTCAATTGTCGTTGTTTAGATGCTTCCTAACCTCTTTTGCCCTTGGTATTGTCCTTAACCACATCATTTACACTTGTTCTTGTGCTTAACAACCTCGTTTGTCGTTGTTCTTGCGCTTTGCAACATAATTTGCCCTTGATATTGTGCTTATGAACATCATTTGCATTTGTTCTTGTGTTTAGAAACCTCATTGGTCGTTGTTTGTGTGCTTAACAACCTTAATTGGCGTTGTTCGTGTGCTTAACAACCTCTTTTGCCCTTGATCATGTGCTTATGAGCCTCATTTGCATTTGTTTCTGTGCTTAGGAATCTCAAGGACAAATTATGTGCTTAACAAATTATGTCCTTAGGCCCTTGTTTGTGTGCTTAACAACCTCAATTGGCAATGTTTGTGTGCTTAACAACCTCTTTTGCTCTTGATGTTATGGTTATGAAACTCATTTGTATTTATTCTTGTGCTTAGGAACCTCATTTACCTTTCTTCGTGTGCTTAACAACCTTAATTGTCATTGTTTACATGCTTCTTCACCGCTTTCACCTTGTTTTTGTGCTTACCAACATCATTTACACTTATACTTTTGCTTAACAACCTCATTTGTCGTAGTTCTTGCGCTTTGCAACATAATTTGCCATTGATCTTGTGCTTACGAACCTCATTTGCATTTGTTCTTGTGCTTACAACCTCATTTGCCCTTGTTTGTGTGCTTAACAACCTCAATTGGTGTTATTCGTGTGTTTAACAACCTCTTTTGCCCTTGATCTTGTGCTTATGAACCTTTTTACGTTTGTTCTTGTGCTTAGGAACCTCATTTTCCCTTTCTTGTGTGCTTAACAACCTAAATTGGCGTTGTTCGTGTGGTTAACAACCTCTTTTGCCCTTGATCTTGTGCTTATGAAACTCATTTGCAATTGTTCTTGTGATTAGGAACCTCATTTGCCATTGTTTGTGTGCTTAACAACCTCAATTGGCGTTGTTCGTGTGCTTAACAACTTCTTTTGCCCTTTATATTGTGCTTACGAACCTCATTTGCATTTGTTATTGTGCTTAGGAACCTCATTTGCCTTTGTTCGTGTGCTTAACAACCTGAACTGTCCTTGTGCATATGCTTCTTAACCTATTTTGCCCTTGTTCTTCTGCTTACCAACATCATTTACACTTGTTCTTGCGTTTAACAACCTCATTTCTCGTTGTTCTTGCGCTTTGCAACATTTTGCCCTTGATCTTGTGCTGATGAAACTCATTTGTGTTTGTTCTTGTGCTTAGGAACCTCAGTTGCCCTTGTTTTTAAGCTTAACAAGCTCAATTGGCATTGTTCGTGTGGTTAAGAACCTCTTTTGCCCTTCGTCTTGTGCTTATGAACTTCATTTGTATTTGGTTTTGTGCTTTGGAACCTCATTTGCCCTTGTTTGTGTACTTAACAACCTCAATTGGAGTTGTTCGAGAACTTAACATCCTCTTTTGCCCTTGATCTTGTGCTTATGAACCTCATTTGCATTTGTTCTTGTGCTTAGGACCCTCATTTGGCCTTGTTCGTGTGCTTAACAACCTCAATTGCCGTTGTTCATATGTTTTTTAACCTCTTTTGCCCTTGTTCTTGTGCTTAGCAACATCATTTACATGTTCTAGGGTTTAACAACCTCATTTGTTGTTGTTCTTGCGCTTTCCAACATAATTTGCCCTTGATCATGTGCTTATGAATCTCATTTGTGTTTGTTCGAGTGCTTAGGAACCTCATTTCTCCTTGTTTGTGTGCTTAACAAGCTCAATTCGCCTTGTTCGTGTCGTTAACAACCTCTTTTTCCCTTGATCTTGTGCTTATGAACCTCATTTGCATATGTTGTTGTTCTTAGGAACCTCATTTGCCCTTGTTTGTGTACTTAACATCCTCAATTGGAGTTGTCCGAGTGCTTAACAACCTCTTTTGCCCTTGATCTTGTGCTTATGAACCTCATTTGCATTTGTTCTTGTGCTTGGAACCTTATTTGGCCTTGTTCGTGTGCTTAACAACCTTAATTGTCGTTGTTCATATGCTTTTTAACCTCTTTTGCCCTTGTTCTTGTGCTTAGCAAAAATCATTTACACTTGTTCTTGTGTTTAACAACCTCATTTGTTGTTGTTCTTGCGCTTTGCAACATAATTTGCCTTTCATATTGCGCTTATGAACGTCATTTGCAGTTGTTCTTGTGCTTAGGAACGTTATTTGCCCTTGTTCCTATGCTTAACAATCTCAATTGGCGTTGTCCATGTGCGTAACAACCTCATTTGCATTTGTTCTTATTCTTAGGAACCTCATTTGCCCTTGTTCGTGTGCTTAACAACCTCAATTGTTGTTGTTTATATGTTTCTTAACCTCTTTTGCCCTTGTTCTTGTGCTTAGCCACATCATTTACACTTGTTCTTGTGCTTAACAACCTCATTTATCGTTGTTCTTGCGCTTTGCATCATAATTTGCCCTTGATATTGTGCTTATGAACCTCATTTGCATTTGTTCTTGTGCTTACAAATCTCATTTGCCGTTGTTTGTGTCCTTAACAACCTTAATTCGCGTTGTTCGTGTGGTGAGTAACATCTTTTGCCATTGATCTAGTGCTTATGAACCTCATTTGCATTTGTTCCTGTGCTTAGGAACCTCTTTTGCCCTGGTTGTGTGCTTAACAACCACAATTGCCATTGTTCATGTGCTTAACAACCCTTTTGCCCTTGATATTGTGGTTATCAAACTCATTTGCATTTATTCTTGTGCTTAGGAAACTCATCTGCCCTTCTTCCTGTACTTCAGAACCTCAATTGTCGTTTTTTATATGGTTCTTAACCTATTTCGCCCTTGTTTTTGTGCTTAGCAACATCATTTACACTTGTAATTGTGCTTAACAACCTCATTTATCGTTGTTCTTGCGCTTTGCAACATAATTTGCCCTTGATCTTGTGCTTACGACCTCATTTGCATTTGTTCTTGTGCTTACAAACCTCATTTGTCCTTGTGTGTCTGCTTAACAACCTCAATTGGCGTTGTTCGTGTATTTAAAACCTCTTTTGTCCTTGATCTTCTGCTTATGAATCTCATTTGTATTTGTTCTTGTGCTTGGGAAAATTATTTGCCCTTCTTCGTGTGCTTAAAAACCTCAATTGGCGTTGTTCTTGTGGTTAACAACCTCTTTTGCCCTTGATCTTGTGCTTATTAACCTGAATTGCTTCTTAACCTTTTTTCCCCTTGTTCTTGTACTTAGCAACATCATCTACACTTGTTCTTGTGTTTAACAAACTTATTTGCCCCTGATGTTGTTCTTGCACGTTGTACGTCGGCGTAACAACCTCTTTTGCACTTGATATTGTTTTATGAACCTCATTTGCCTTTGTTCTTGTGCTTAGGAACCTCATTTGCCCTAGTTTGTGTGCTTAACATGCTCAATTGGAGTTGTTCGCGTGGTTAACAACCTCTTTTGCCCTTAATTTTGTACTTATGAACCTCATTTGCATTTGTTCTTGTGCTTAGCAATCTCATTTGTCCTTGTTTGTGTGCTGAAAAACCTCAATAGGCGTTGTTCGTGTGCTTGACAACCTCATTTCTCCTTGTTTGTGTGCTTAACAACCACAATTGGCGTTGTTCGTGTGGTTAACAACCTCTTTTGCCCTTAATATTGTGCTTATGAACATCATTTGCGTTTGTTCTTGTGCTTGGGAACATCATTTGCCCTTGTTTGTATAGTTAACTACCTCATTTGTCGTGGTCCTCGCGCTTTGCAACATAATTTGCCCTTGATCTTGTGCTTATGAACCTCATTTGCATTGTTCTTGTGCTTAGGAACCTCATTTACCCTTGATTTTGTGTTAGCAACCTCAATTGGCGTTGTTCTTGTACTTAACAACCTCTTTTGCCCTTGATATTGTGCTTATGAACCTCATTTTTGTTTGTTCTTGTGCTTAGAAACCTCATTTCCCCTTGTTTGTGTGCTTAAAAAGCTCAATTGGCGTTGTTCTGTGGTTAACAATCTCTTTTGCCCTTGATCTTGTGCTTATGAACCTCATTTGCGTTTGTTGTTGTCCTTAGGAACCTTATTTGCCCTTGTTTGTATGCTTAACAACCTCAATTGGCATTGTTCTTGTGCTTAATATTGTGCTTATGAACCTCATTTGCGTTTGTTCTTGTGCTTAGGAACCACATTTCCCCTTGTTTGTGTGCTTCAGAAGCTCAATTGGCGTTGTTCGTGTGATTAACAACCTCTTCTGCCCTTCATATTGTGCTTACGAACCTCATTTGCATTTGTTCTTCTGCTTAGGAACATCATTTGCCCTTGTTCTTCTGCTTAGACACATCATTTACAAGTGTTTTTGTGTTTAACAGCCTCATTTGTCGTTGTTCTTGCACTTCGCAACATAATTTGCCCTTCATGTTGTGTTAATGAACCTCATTTGCGTCTGTTCTTTTGCTTCGGAAACTCATTTGCCCTTCTTAGTGTGCTTAACAACCTCAATTATCGTTGTTTGTATGCTTCTTAACCTCTTTCGCCCTTGTACTTGTGCTTAGCAACATCATTTACACTTGTTCTGTGGTTAACAACCTTATTTGCCGTTGTTTTTACGCTTTGCAACATAATTTGCCCTTGATCTTGTGCTTATGAACCACATTTGTGTTTGTTCTTGTGCTTAGGAACCTCAGTTACCCATGTTTGTGTGCTTAACATCCTCAATTGGCGTTGTTCTTGTGGTTAACCACCTCTTTTTCCCTTAATCTTGTACTTATGAACCTCATTTGCCCTTCTTGTGCTTAGGAATAACATTTGCCCTTGTTTGTGTGCTTAAAAACCTCAATTGGCGTTGTTTGTGTGCTTGACAACCTCTTTTGCCCTTGATCTTGTGCTTATGAACCTCATTTGCGTTTGTTCTTGTGCTTAGGAACCTCATTTGCCCTTGTTTGCGTGCTTAACAATCTGAATTGGCGTTGTTTTTGTCGTTAACAACATCTTTTCCCCTTGACCTTGTGCTTATGAACTGATTTGCGTCTTAACCTCTTTTGCCCTTGTTCTTGTGCTTAGCAACATCATTTACACTTGTTGTTGTGTTTAACAACCTCATTTGTTGTTATTCTTACGATTTGCAACATAATTTGCCCTTGATTTTGTGCTGATGAACCTCATTTGCAGTTGTTCTTGTGCTTAGGAACGTTATTTGCCCTTGTTCGTGCAGTTAACAACCTCTTTTGCCCTTGATATTGTGCTTATGAACCTCATTTGTATTCGTTATTGTGCTTAGGAACCTCATTTGGCCTTGTTCGTGTGCTTAACAACCTCAAATGTCATTGTTCATGTGCTTCTTAACCTTATTTGCCCTTGTTCTTCTGCATAGCAGCATCATTTACACTTATTCTAGTCTTTAACAACGTCATTTCTCGTTGTTCTTGCGCTTTGCAATATAATTTGCCCTTGATCTTGTGCTTATGAACCTCATTTGCGTTTGTTCTTGTGCTTCGGAAACTCATTTGCCCTTCTTCGTGTGCTTAACAACCTCAATTGTCGTGGTTTATATGCTTCCTAACCTCTTTCGCCCTTGTTCTTGTGCTTAGCAACATCATTTCCCCTTGTTTGTGTGCTTAAAAAGCTCAATTGGCATTGTTATGTGGTTAACAACCTCTTTTGCCCTTGATCTTGTGCTTATGAACCTCATTTGCGTTTGTTGTTGTCCTTAGGAACCTTACTTGCCCTTGTTTGTATGCTTAACAACCTCAATTTGCGTTGTTCTTGTGCTTAACAACCTCTTTTGCCCTTGATATTGTGCTTATGAACCTCATTTGCGTTTGTTCTTCTGCTTAGGAACCTCATTTCTCCTTGTTTGTGTGCTTCAGAATCTCAATTGGCGTTGTTCGTGTGCGTCACAACCTCTTTTGCTCTTGATATTGTGCTTATGAACCCCATTTGTATTTGTTGTTGTGCTTAGGAACCTAATTTGCCTTTGTTTGTGTGTTAGCAACCTCAATTGGCGTTGTTCTTGTGCTTAACAACCTCTTTTGCCCTTGATATTGTGCTTATGAACCTCAGTTGCATTTGTTCTTGTATTAGGAACCTCATTTGCCCTTGTTCATGTGCTTAACAACCTCAATTATCGTTGTTCAGGTGCTTCTTAACCTCTTTTGTCTTTGTTCTTCTGCTTAGCAACATCATTTACACTTGTTCTTGTGTTTAACAACCTCATTTGTCGTTGTTCTTGCGCTTTGCAACATAATTTGCCCTTGATCTTGTGCTTATGAACCTCATTTGCATTTGTTCCAGTGCTTAGAAACCTCACTTGCCATTGTTTGTGTGCTTAACAAGCTCAATTAGTATTGTTCATGTAGTTGACAACCTCTTTTGCCCTTGATCTTCTGCTTATGAACCTCATTTGCATTTTTTCTTGTGCTTAGGAACCTCATTTGCCCCTGTTTGTATAATTAACAACCTCAGTTGGCATTGTTCGTGCGGTTAACAACCTCTTTTGTCGTTGATCTTGTGCTTATGAACCTCAGGTTAAGTTCTTGTGCTTAGGAACCTCATTTGCCGTTGTTTATGTGTTAGCAACCTCAATTGGCGTTGTTCTTGTTCTTAACAACCTCTTTTGCCCTAGATATTGTGCTTATGAACCTCATTTGCGTATGTTCTTGTGCTTAGGAACCTCATTTCCCCTTGTTGGTGTGCTTAAGAAGCTCAATTGGCATTGTTTGTGTGGTTAACAACCTCTTTTGCCCTTGATCTTGTGCTTATAAACCTCCTTTGTGTTTGTTCCTGTGCTTACGAACCTTATTTGCCCTTATTTGTGTGCTTAACAACCTCAATTGGCGTTGTTCTTCTGCTTAACAACCTCTTTTCCCCTTGATATTGTGCTTATGAACCTCATTTGCGTTTGTTCTTATGCTTAGGAACCTTATTTCCCCTTGTTTGTGTGCTTAAGAAGCTGAATTAGCGTTGTACGTGTGATTAACAACCTCTTTTGCCCTTCATATTGTGCTCATGAACCTTATTTTCATTTGTTCTTGTGCTTAGGAACCTCATTTGCTCTTGTTCTTCTGCATAGCAACACCATTTACACTTGTTCTTGTGTTTAACAACGTCATTTGTCGTTGTTCTTGCTCTTTGCAACATAATTTGCCCTTGATGTTGTGCTTATGAACCTCATTTGCGTTTGTTCTTGTGCTTCGAAAACTGATTTTCCCTTCTTCGTGTGCTTAACAACCTCAATTATCGTTGTTTATATGCTTCTTAACTTCTTTCGCCCTTGTTCTTGTGCTTAGCAACATCATTTAGACTAGTTCTGAGTTTAACAACCTTATTTGTCATTGTTCTTATGCTTTGCAACATAATTTGCCCTTGATCTTGTGCTTATGAACCACATTTGTGTTTGTTCTTGTGATTAGGATCCTCAGTTGCCCTTGTTTGTAAGCTTAACATCCTCAATTGACGTTGTTTGTGTGGTTAACCACCTCTTTTGCCCTTAATCTTATACTTATGAACCTCATTTGCCCTTCATGTGCTTTGGAATAACATTTACTATTGTTTGTGTGCTTAAAAACCTCAATTGGCGTTGTTCGTGTGCTTGACAACCTCTTTTGCCCTTGATCTTGTGCTTGAGAACCTGATTTGCTTCTTAACCTCTTTTGCCCTTGTTGTTGTACTTAGCAACATCATTTACACTTGTTATTGTGTTTAACAACCTCATTTGTTATTGTTCTTGCGCTTTGCAACATAATTTGCCCTTGATCTTGTTCTTATGAACCTCATTTGCCCTTGTTTGCGTGCTTAACAATCTCAATTGGCGTTGTTTGTGTGGTTAACAACCTCTTTTGCCCTTGATCTTGGGCTTGCGAACCTGATTTGCTTCTTAACCTCTTTTGCCCTTGTTCTTGGGCTTAGCAACATCATTTACACTTGTTCTTGTGTTTAACAACCTCATTTGTTATTGTTCTTGCGCTTTGCAACATAATTTGCGTTTGTTCTTGTGCTCAGGAACCTCATTTGCCATTGTTTGCGTGCTTAACAATCTCAATTGGCGTTGTTTATGTGGTTAACAACCTCTTTTGCCCTTGATCTTGTGCTTGTGAACCTGATTTGCTTCTTAACCTCTTTTGCCCTTGTTCTTGTGCTTAGCAACATCATTTACACTTGTTCTTGTGTTTAACAACCTCATTTGTTATTGTTCTTGCGCTTTGCAACATAATTTACCCTTGATCTTGTGCTTATGAACCTCATTTGCAGTTGTTCTTGTGCTTACGAACGTTATTTGCCCGTGTTCGTGTGCTTAACAACCTCTTTTGCCCTTGATATTCTGCTTATGAACCTCATTTGCATTTGTTATTGTGCTTAGGAACCCCATTTTCCCTTGTTCGTGTGCTTAACAACCTCAAATGTCGTTGTTCATGTGATTCTTAACCTCTTTTACCCTTGTTCTTCAGCTGAGCAACATCATTTACACTTGTTCTTGTATTTAACAACCTCATTTCTCCATGTTCTTGCGCTTTGCAACATAATTTACCCTTGATAATGTGCTTATGAACCTCATTTGCAGTTGTTCTTGTGCGTAGGAACCTTATTTGCCCTTGTCTGTGTGTTTAAGAAGCTCAATTGGCGTTGTTCATGTGATTAACAACCTCTTGCCCTTCATATTGTGCTGATGAACCTCATTTGCATTTGTTCTTCTGTTTAGGAATCTCATTTGCCCTTGTTCTTGTGCAACATCATTTACACGTGTTTTTGTGTTTAACAGCCTCATTTGTTGTTGTTCTTGCACTTCGCAACATAATTTGCCCTTTATGTTGTGTTGATGAACCTCATTTGCGTCTGTTCTTTTGCTTCGGAAACTCATTTGCCCTTCTTCGTGTGCTTAACAACCTCAATTGTCGTTGTTTATACGCTTGTTAACCTCTTTCGCGCTTGTTCTTGTGCTTAGCAACATCATTTACACTTGTTTTGTGTTTAACAACCTGATTTGTCATTGTTCTTGTGCTTTGCAACATAATTTGCCCTTGATCTTGTGCTTACGATCCTCATTTGCATTTGTTCTAGTGCTTAGAAACCTCATTTGCCGTTGTTTGTGTGCTTAACAAGCTCAATTAGCGTTGTTCATGTACTTAACAACCTCTTTTGCCCTTGATCTTGTGCTTATGAACCTCATTTGCATTTGTTCTTCTGCTTAGGAACCTCATTTTCTCTTGTTTGTATAATTAACAACCTCAATTGGCGTTGTTCGTGTGGTTACCAACCTCTTTGTCTTTGATCTTGTGCTTATGAACCTTAGTTGCATTATTTCTTGTGCTTAGGAACCTCATTCGCCCTTGTTTGTGTGCTAGCAACCTCAATTAGCGTTGTTCTTTTGCTTAACAACCTCTTTTGCCCTAGATAGTGCTTATGAACCTCATTTGTGTTTGTTCTTGTGCTTAGGAAGCTCATTTCCCCATGTTGGTGTGCTTAAGAAGCTCAATTGGCATTGTTCGTGTGGTTAACAACCCCTTTTGCCCTTGATCTTGTACTTATGAACCTCATTTGTGTTTGTTCATGTGCTTAGGAACCTTATTTGCCCTTGTTTGTGTGCTTAAGAAGCTCAATTGGCGTTGTTCATGTGATTAACAACCTCTTTTGCATTTGTTCTGGTGCTTAGGAACCTCATTTGCCCTTGTTCTTCTGCATAGCAACGTCATTTACACTTGTTGTTGTGTTTAACAACCTCATTTGTCGTTGTTCTTGCACTTTGCAACATAATTTCCACTTGATGTTGTGCTTATGAACCTCATTTGCGTTTGTTATTGTCCTTCGGAAACTCATTTGCCCTTCTTCGTGTGCTTAACAACCTCAATTGTCGTTATTTATATGCTTCTTAACCTCTTTCGCGCTTGTTCTTGTGCTTAGCAACATCATTTACACTTGTTTTGTGTTTAACAACCTTATTTGTCATTGTTCTTACGCTTTGCAACATAATTTGCCCTTGATCTTGTGCTTATGAACCACAATTGTGTTTGTTCTTGTGCTTAGGAACCTCAGTTGCCCTTGTTTGTGTGCTTAACATCCTCAATTGGCTTTGTTCGTGTGGTTAACAACCAATTTTTCCCTTAATCTTATACTTATCATTTGCATTTGTTCATGTGCTTAGGGCCCTTGTTTGTGCGCTGAAAACCTCATTTGCCCTTGCTAGTGTGTTAGCAATCTCAATTGGCGTTGTTGTTGTGCTTAACTACCTCTTCTGCCCTTAATATTGTGCTTATTAACCTCATTTAGATTTGTTCTTGTGCTTAGGAACCTCATTTGCCCTTGTTCGTGTGTTTAACAACCTCAATTGTCGTTGTTCATCTGCTTCTTAACCTCTTTTGCCCTTGTTCTTCTGCTTAACAATATCATTTACACTTGTTCTTGTGTTTAACAACCTCATTTGTCGTTGTTCTTACCCTTTGCAACAAAATTTTCCGTTGATCTGGTGCTTATGAACCTCATTCGCATTTGTTCTTGTGCTTAGGAACCTCGTTTGCCCTTGTTTGTCTAATTAAAAACCTCAATTATCGTTGTTCAAATGCTTCTTCACTACTTTTGCGCTTGTTCTTGTTCTTAGCAACATGATTTACACCTTTTCTTGTGTTTAACAACCTCATTTGTCGTTGTTCTTCTGTTTTGCAACATAATTTGCCCTTGATCTTGTACTTATGAACCTCATTTGCCCTTTGTTTGTGCTTAACATCCTTAATTGTCGTTGTTGATATGTTTCTTAACATCTTTTGCCCTTGTTCTTGTGCTTAGCAACATGCGTTACACTTGTTCGTGTGTTTAACAACCTCATTTGTTGTTGTTCGTGCGTTTTGCAACAAAAATTGCCCTTGATCTTGTGCTTATGAACCTCATTTGCACTTGTTGTTGCGCTTAGGAACCTCATTTGCCCTTGTTTGTCAGCTTAACAACCTCAATTGGCGTTGTTCGTGTGTCCTGTTTTGTCCTTGATCTTGTGCTTATGGACCTCATTTGCATTTGTTCTTGTGATTAGGAACCTCATTGGCCCTTGTTCGTGTGCTTAACAACATCAATTGTCGTTGTTCATATGCTGCTTAACCTTTTTTGCCCTTGTTCTTCTGCTTAGAAACATCATTTACTCTTGTTCTTGCGTGTAACAACCTCATTTGTCGTTGTTGTTGCGCTTTGCAACATAATTTGCCTTTGATTTTGTGCTTATCAACTTCATTTCCATTTGTTGTTGTGCTTAGAAACCACATTTGCTCTTGTTTGTGAGCTTAACAACCTCAATTGGCGTTCTTCGTGTGCTTAACAACCTCTTTTGCACTTGATATTGTGCTCATGAACCTCATTTGCATTTGTTCTTGTGCTTTGGAACCTCATTTGCCCTTGTTCATGTGCTTAACAACCTCAACTATCATTGTTGATATGCTTCTTGACCTCTTTTGCCCTTGTTATTGTGCTTAGCAACATGAGTTACACTTGTTCGTGTGTTTAACAACCTCATTTGTCGTTGGTCTTACGCTTTGCAAGAATATTTGCCCTTGATCTTGTGCTTATGAAGCTCATCTGCATTTGTTCTTGTGCCTAGGAATCTCATTTGCCCTTGTTTGTGTGCTTAAAAATCTCAATTGGCGTTGTTCGTGTGCTTAACAACCTCTTTTCTCCTTGATCTTGTACTTATGAACCTCATTTGCATTTGTTCTTACGCTTAGGAACTTTATTTGCCCTTGTTCGTGTGCTTAATAACCTCAATTGTCGTTGTTGATATGCTTCTTAACCTCTTTTGCCCTTGTTCTTGTGCTCAGCAACATGATTTACACTTGTCCTTGTCTTTAACAACCTCATTTGTCGTTGTTCTGACTCATTGCAACAAAAAAATTTCCTTGGTCTTGTACTTATGAACGTCATTTGCATTGTTCTTAAGCTTAGGAACCTCAATTTGTGTTTGTTTTTGTGCTTAAAAACCTCAATTGGCGTTGTTCGTGTGGTTAACAACCATTTTTGCCTTTGATCTTGTGCTTATGAATCTCATTTGCATTTGTTCTTGTGCTTAGGAACCTTATTTGCCCTTCTTCGTGTGCTTAACACCCTCAATTGTCATTGTTCATATGCTTCTTATCCTCTTTTGCCCTAGTTTTTCTGCTTTAGCAACATCATTTACACTTGTTCTTGTGTTTAACAACCTCATTTGTCATTGTTGTCGCGCTTTGCAACATAATCTGCCCTTGATCTTGTGCTTATGAACCTCATTTGCATTTGTTCTTGTGCTTAGAAACCTCATTTGGCATTGTTCATGTGTATAACAATCTCCATTGCCATTGTTCATATGCTTGTTCACTTCTTTTGCCAATGTTCTTGTGCTTAGCAACATCATTTACACTTATTCTTGTGCTTAACAACCTCATTTATCGTTGTTCTTGTGCTTTGCAAAATAATTTGCCCTTGATCCTATGCTAATGAACCTCATTTATGTTTGTTCTTGTGCTTGGGAACCTCATTTGCTATTGTTTGTGTGCTTAATAAGCTCAATTGGCGTTGTTCATGTGGTTAACAACCTCTTTTGCCCTTGGTCTTGTGCTTATGAATGTCATTTGCATTTTTTTTCTTGTGCTTAGGAACCTCATTTGCCATTCTTCGTGTGCTTAACAACCTCAATTGTCGTTGTTCATGTGTTTCTTATCCTCTTTTGCCCTAGTTTTTCTGCTTAGCAACATCATTTACACCTGTTCTTGTGTTTAACAACTTCATTTGTCGTTGTTGTCGCGCTTTGCAACATAATTTGCCTTTGATCATGTGCTTATGAACCACATTTGCATTTGTTCTTGTGCTTGGAAACCTCATTTGGCCTTGTTCGTATGCTTAACAATCTCTATTGCCATTGTTCATATGCTTGTTCACTTCTTTTGCTCTTGTTCTTGTGCTTAGCAGCATCATTTACACTTGTTCTTGTGTTTAACAACCTCATTTATCGTTGTTCTTGTGCTTTGCAAAATAATTTGCCCTTGATCCTGTGCTAATGAACCTCATTTGTGTTTGTTCTTGTTCTTAGGAACCTCATTTTCTATTGTTTGTGTGCTTAACAAGCTCAATTAGCGGTGTTTGTGTTGTTAACAACCTCTTTTGCCCTTGATCTTGTGCTTATCAACCTCATTTGCCCTTGTTCGTGTGTTAGCAATCTCAATTGGCGTTGTTCGTGTGCTTAACAACCTCTTTTCACCTTGATCTTGTGCTTATGAACCTCATTTGTATATGTTCTTCTGCTTAGGAACCTCATTTTCCCATGTTCGTGTGCTTAACAACCTTAATTGTCGTTGTTCATATGCTTCTTAACTTTTTTTGCCCTTGTTCTTGTGCTTAGCAACATCATTTACACTTGTTCTCGTATTTAACAACCTCATTTGTCGTTGTTCTTGTTCTTTGCAACATAATTTGCCCTTAATCTTGTGCTAATGAACCTTATTTGCATTTGTTCTTGTACTTAGGAACCTCATTTGCTATTGTTTGTGTGCTTAACAACTCAATTGGCCTTGTTCGTGTGGTTAACAACCTCTTTTGCCCTTGATATTGTGCTTATGATCCTCATTTGCAATTGTACTTGTGCTTAAGAACCTCATTTGCCCTTGATATTGTGCTTATGATCCTCATTTGCAATTGTACTTGTGCTTAAGAATCTCATTTGCCCTTGTTCGTGTGCTTAACAACCTCAATTGTCGTTGTTGATAAGCTTCTTAACCTCCTTTACCCTTGTTCTTGTGCTTGGCAACATCATTTACACTTGTTGTTGTGTTTAATAACCTTATTTGTCATTGTTGTTGTGCTTTGCAACATAATTTGCCCTTGACCTTGTGCTTATGAACCTCATTTGCGTTTGTTCTTGCGCTTAGGAACCTAATTTGTCCTTTTTTGTGAGCTTAACAACCACAATTGGCGTTGTTCGTGTGCTTAACAACCTCTTTTGCCTTTAATATTGTGCTTATGAACCTCATTTGTATTTGTTATTATGCTTAGCATCTGCCCTTGTTTGTGTGCTTAACAACCTTAATTGTCGTTGTTGATATGCTTGTTAACCACTTTTTCCCTTGTTCTTGTGCTTTGCAACATTATTTACACTTGTTATTGTGTTTAACAACCTCATTTGTCGTTGGTCTTACGCTTTGCAACAAAATTTGCTGTTGATCTTGTGCCTATGAACCTTATTTGCATTTGTTCAAGCATACGAACCTCATTTATCCTTGTTTGTGTCCTTAAAAGCCTAAATTAGTGTTGTTCGTGTGCTTAAGAACCTCTTTTCTCCTTGATCTTGTGCTTATGAACCTCATTTTCATTTGTTCTTATGCTTAGGAACCTCATTTGGCCTTGTTCATGTGCTTAACAACCTCAATTGTCGTTGTTCATATATTTCTTAACCTTTTTTGCCCTTATTCTTGTGCTTAGCAACATCATTTACACTTGCTCTTCTGCTTAACAACCTCATTTGTCGTTGTTCTTGGGTTTTGCAACATAATTTGCCCTTGATCTTGTGCTTATGAAACTCATTTGCAGTTGTTCTTGTACATAGGAACGTTATTTGCCCTTGTTCGTGTGCTTAACAATCTCAATTAGTGTTGTTCGTGTACGTAACAACCTCTTTTGCGCTTGATATTGTCCTTATGAATCTCATTTGCGTTTGTTCTTGTGCTTTGGAACCTCATTTGCCCTTGTTTGTGTGCTTAACAACCTCAATTGGCATTGTTTGTGTGGCTAACAACCTCTTTTTGCCTTTATCTTGTGCTTATGAACCTTATTTGCATTTCTTCTTGTGCTTAGGAACCTCATTTGCCCTTGTTTGTGTGCTTAACAACCTCAATTGGCGTTGTTCGTGTGCTTAACAACCTCTTTGGCCCTTGATATTGTGTTTACGAACCTCATTTGCATTTGTTCTTGTGCTTAGGAAGCTCATTTGCCCTTGTTTGTGTGCTTAACAACCTTAATTGTCGTTGTTCATATGCTTCTTAACCTCTTTTTGCCTTGTTAATCAGTTTAGCAACATCATTTACACTTGTTCTTGTATTTAACAACCTCATTTGTCGTTGTTCTTGCTGTTTGCAACATAATTTGTCCTTGATGTTGTGCTTATGAATCTCATTTGCGTTTGTTCTTGTGCTTAGGAAACTCATTTGCCCTTCTTCGTGTGCTTAACAACCTCAATTGTCGTTGTTTATATGCTTCTGAACCTCTTTCACCCTTATTCTTGTGCTTAGCAACATCATTTACACTTGTTCTTGTGTTTAACAACCTTATTTATCGTTGTTCTTATGCTTTGCAACATAATTTGCCATTGATCTTGTGCTTATGAATCTCATTTGCGTTTGTTCTTGTACTTTGGAACCTCAGTTGCCCTTGTTTGTGTGCTTATTAACATTGATATCGCGTTATTTTATCTACATTTCCGACCGAAAGGGTGAAATCCGGCACTCTGGACAGGCCACACGGGCTGTGCTACATCTCACACGGACCGTGTCATACCCTACTCGACCCCTCACATGAGCGCTGCACGACCCGGACAGGAGACACAGGCACACGGTCCGTACCACATCTCACACGGACCGTGTCAGACAAATCCGGCAGTTAATCTAAGTTTTCATATTAATGCCTAATTAAAGAAGTACAGTTATGGAGCAATAAAAGGACGACCCGTTGGGCCAGAAAGGAGGCGAATCACACAGAGACTAATTCATGGAGAGTTTTACAACAAATAACTTGGAGATGAAGTAGAGAGGAGGAAATCGGGAGAATTCCGACGAATCTTCTTCGTATTTTCGGCCTTTGTGATGAATTGTTTTTCTTTCTTTTGTTATTCTGTTTTAAGAACTATGTTTGAGTAATTTTCTTAGTTTCTTGGGATATGATGTAGTCTAATACTCTATTTATTTGCTAGTTGTTTGATCATGTGTTGTAGACACCCAAAAGTTGTGTAATCTTGAAAGACAATAATATATTTGCTCCAAACACGAGCTCTAAAATTAAGGATGAATCAAGGACGTAATATTCACGCTTCTACAAAGGTATGCTCTACAGCTCAATTTTTCAGTTAATGTATCAATCACATCGCTCGTTTCCTTTTTATTTTTATCCACGGTTTTAAAATAATGTCTACTAGTATAATCTTGTAGAATTAGATAAAAACCAAGAATATAATACATTTCTTATATATATGTCTTTAAGATAAAATCTAATGGGAAGATGGAAAAAAATATATATTTCTCAAAATATATCATCTTAAAATTAAGATAAAATCTAATGGAAAATATATATTTTTGCGACAACTTTTTGATGTTTCGATGCATGCATATATGAGTTTATTATTATTTTATACGGATATATTTATGGGTAATGAATGCTGGATGTTACAAATGCCCATTTTAATATCACACTAATATATTATAGTCGCATTAATAAAAAAAAAATTAAAATTACAAATTGAACTATAGTAATATCGTACTATATTATTGCTGCAAGAAAATCACTAATTAAACCATAATAATATTGTATTATCAATTCTTCCGAAAGTGTGTCAAAATTAGAAAACTTATTATGTGACTACATAAGAAAAAATATTATTTTATCGTGGTAATCCTCACTATGTTTAAATGAATAGCTAGTTGTAGAATTGAATTTTTGTCAAGATATTAGTGCCTATGCTCCACTTGCCCAACCTATTTTGTAAACATAAGATGTATGACATTTGTCTTCAAGCCAATACACTATTAGATGTTCATGGTCTCCAGTAGCCAAAATATTTGTAATGGTTTCAACATTCACATGGAGCTAACAATAGTAAAAGTGAGAAAATGGCAACAGTTAAGTAAAATCCACACGTTACCTATTACTTGTGTAGTGTAGCAATATAGTAAAAATATGTGAAACTATTCACACTATTCAACTATTTTTCACATATAACGTGTAGCAAAACAAAAAGTTGCAAGATGTCTCTACAATATGGCACTATTTAGTTACTTTTTCATACTATTCACCACTATTTACATATGCAACATATAACAAAAAAAGTTACAAGATACTCTCTTGAAGAGACACTATTTGGTTGTTACTATTTTCACCACTATTTCAAGGCACAATGTAACGTATGACAAAAAAAAAATTCTCTTGAACTTGCATTATTTGATTGTTATTCACACCATTTTAAGGCACACATACCATGTCCCTAGTTGAAATATAGTGAGAGTATGTGAGATAATTAAGATTGTCGTAAAGATGGTTAATAATCGAACTAAAATCACTTGTGCATTTCTCTATCATTATATATTATGAATTATAAATATTATTCAACTAAAATAATAATAATAATAATAATAATAATAATAATAATAATAAATAATAAATAATAAGAAAAAAAGGGGGAAAAAATAATAATGATAAAAAAAATAAAGCTACTTAATATATTCGTCGATTGTCAAAATGTGAAATTAGATGACTATATTAAAGCCCACATATAATTTGAGTATAAGGTAGCAACATTAAAATTTCGGATATAGCAACTTCGTCTATGATCATTTGTGTACACAACTAAAAATAGAGTATGAGATCCATCAAAATGAATGAATAGTACTACTATAGCACCATTGCATGGTAAAAATAAAATATGAGATCAATCCCCTCATGGCAAGAATCTAGCTACCATTTGTACTTCAAGATGCAAGAGTCCAAATTTGACAATATATATTAGAGCAACATGAATATATATATATATAGCTACTATGAGTTGATTGCATAAATTTGTAGTAAAGGAAAATTTAAGTATTTTAATCAAAATTTTGACAATGTTGTTAGTCAAAATAAGAAATTACATTTTCTAATATTATGCTTAAATGGATCATAATAATAATAATAAAAGGAAAAAATATATAATAATTAAAAAATAAAAAAGTAAGGCACGTTGGGCTTATTATTCTAACATGTTACAATACTACTTGTTCCATGAAATGCTACTTGCTACATTACTATACTATTTGCTACATTACCATACCATTTGCAAGGCAAGAATATAATGCAAGAATCTTGCTGCCATATCTCTGTAGGATGAGACATTGGAAATATTGAAGCAAAGGATGAGATTTTGGAAGCTCACGGATAGCATGAAGCTCAACTATAAATACATTCCCATGTTTGCATTCTAGGGGGGGCTGAGAAGATTACTAAAAGCATAGCAAAGGAAATACACTGAAGGAAATCAGCCTAAAAATAGAGCGAAAATCAGCTTTAAAGAAGCATTTTAACAGAGAGCTTGCAAAAAAGAGAGACATACTAAATATGTTTTCTCAGTAGTCAAGCCTCCAACTTTCAAAAGCCAGCTATTCTCACAATGAAGATCGCGATATTGCAACTTAAATTTTTTATTGTTATTTATTTCTAGTCATTTTTATTTTCTACTGGTTTTTTTTAGTATTATATTTTGTTTGCTCACTTTGTAATTTGCACTATTATTGAAATATATTTTGAAAGCTAGAAATTAGTAAAGACCGGTTTTTTACGGGTGAGTGTGGTGCCTAACACCTTCCATATTCATAACCAAGACACAAACCCATTATTAATAAACTAAAAATGATTTGTATTTCCCATTTTCCGGTGGGTGGCAACTCCAAATAAAATTTATGTCACTCTTAAAAGTTCAA
>JAJHPF010000014.1:8073678-8523618 GCA_024447775.1 Carex cristatella
TTATGTTTTTCAAGATTATAACATCGATCATGTATTTATTTCGTGAGGAATTCTATGCTTCCTTCTGTTCCCCGGCCGGTGACTGCTCTTTTTATTATGGCATTACTAATTAAAAAATCTACATTGAAAATGTCGGCATATTTTTCCATAACCAAAAAAAAAATAAAGTAATATTAATAACCATATTCCAAAAAAAATTTCATCCATAACCAAACCGCCCCACGGGAGGCGGTCTACCTATACACCAAACCGCCCCCCTGTGGGACGGTCTCCCTTCAGACCAACCCGTCCCTCCGGGGGGGCGGTCTACATTTTTTTTTTTTTGAATTTGAATCTAAAATAGCAAAATAAAACCGTTAGATTTAATTTTTATTATTTTCTTTATGCACATACAAAACATTACAACATCTCAAATTTGATTTTATCAATATCAAGAGTTTGCAAAAAGATATATTAATATGGATAAATTCTAAATCTTGTTTTTTTAAAATTTATTTACTCTTACAAAAATAAAATTAAAAAGTGATAATCTAATATCTTCGCTAATCTAATCGGCTCAAATCCAAAGCTGTTGCAGACGACTATGCAAATCGAATTACATTCGATTACTGTTTTCAACATAATTTAACAAGAATTGGATGTAAACATATACAGAGATTGAAATTTAAACAAAACAAGCATATCTCTGATACTCAAATCAATGGCCGAAAGTATCATTTTTTTTTAAACGGCCATAACTTTGGCTAGGAAAGTCGGAAGCATCGATTGTTTTTTAAACTTTAAACGGCCATAACTTTGGCTAGGAAAGTCGGATTGGCGCGTATGACCCCAATTCGAAAAGGGGGGTAGGGGCGGTGGGGACCGGCACTTGGGGTGTAATCCCAGTGGAGTGTAACCCCAGGTATCCGACAAATCAGAATCGCCAAAAAACATCGTTTAGTGCCTCAAAAATTAAGTTTAAGAAATTATTGCATGGGATCATTCACAGTTTGTTTATTTTCATAATTTGCGCAACCAGTTTTGTAAGAGTGACCATAGAACATGTGTTCCAGCAGCAAGTGCAGTTGTCACATGAGAAGTCTCATACAATCATTTTGTCTTCCGGTTCGATTTCAAAGACTGGAAGGTACATGCTCTAACAAATCAAATTTGAGATGTTGTAATGTTTTGTATGTGCATAAAGAAAATAATAAAGATTAAATCTAACGGTTATTTTACTATTTTAGATTCAAATTAAAAAAAAAAAATGTAGACCGCCCCCCCGGGGGGCGGGTTGGCCTGAAGATAGACCGCCCCACGAGGGGGCGGTTTCGTCTACAAATAGACTGCCCCACGGGGGGCGGTTTGGTTATGCGTGATTTTTTTTTTGAAATGTGGTTATTAATATTACTTTATTTTATTTTTTTGGTTATGGAAAATAATGCCGGTTGAAAATGACATGTCCAAAGCGCCCAGCTTGTTTTATATTATACCCAATAAACAAAAAAAGCAAGAATATTCGGCAATGTGCATGAAGCGATGAAGTTAAAGGTAAGGAGGGCTGGAGGGGCCTATTTATGAAATGGCCTATCAGCAGTGTATTATAAAAAGAACAGTTGTTAAAATTGTTCACGTAAAACAATAGAAATTCATCTACAGACGGGGTACAAACCATACACCAGGAAATATTCCTGTAGATAGCAATTGTGTTGTGCCCTCCTTGATGTCAAATCGTCCAACAAAAAATCTATTATGATAGGCAATCGTTCCATGGGCGTGTATTTGATTCATCTCTTGAAAGTAAATGCAATTTCCTTTCAACCCTGGAAAATGATTAGCATTCAAACAGAAGCCAACTCCACCCATATAATCCAAAAACAACATTCGGTCACCAATACCATCATTCATCTTTGCCCAACGGGGAGTCGTTCCATTGTCTTCAAGTCGATACACCTTAAATAGAACCTCCATATCGAGATCAAATGCTCTAATATGTCTTACTACACCGAGCACATCACCACACGCCTCAAGCAGGTAACTAAATTTCAATCCTTTTTTAGTAAAGACTGGGACTAAATCTCTGGTGGTGATATCTAAAAGCTTTGTGCCGACCAAACTTCTAGGTTCATAGATGACGATTTTCCGTTGCAAAATGTTTTTTGTCAGAGAATTTGTTGTCTCCTTTTTACCATTAAATAGTAGAAAGACGTTTGGAGAAAAGTTGTGCAATGGATGGTGTCCAAATGGCATTGCTATTATTGCTTCAGTACCATTGAAAGTTTGATTAGGGTCACAACTATGACTAGAACCAATGTAACGCCATAACCATCTATTTTTTTCTTCCAAAGGAATAAGCACTCTGTTGACTTCCGTAAGCGGCATAGGGATTTCTGATCCCGTCAACGGGTTAAGCAATTTTAAGTACATAAATGGATCGGGATATAATCAGGATTTGGCAGGTCAAACATATGCACATACTGAGATGACGACCCAAAACTTACCCTATCCGGCCCATTTTGCTGAGGAAAATGAAGGTTTTGAGTTTTGTTTGTGTAAAGAGAATAGAACCGGTGATAAGTTTTGTTCACAATGTTAGGATAGCAAGCAAGAAGCCATGGAAGCTGTGGAGGAGGGTCGGAGGTTGGTGCTGCCAAGTGCCACCGCTTACACACAGCACGGAAGCGAATGAAATTGGAGATATCACCTAACTTCTTGACTATAAGGTGGAGAAGATCCGGATTTAGTTCTTCCCAAACCATTACTAATTTTGTGAAGACTGACTGGAATAAAGAGATGCCTGAACACATATAAATAAGATAAATAATTAACAAATGTGAATTATTCTGGAATTTTATACTCTTATTATTGGAAGTTTGATCAGTTCATGAGAATCACATCAAATAACACATTGCACAACATGTAAGAAATGGAAGTTCAAAAAGATACAAATTCAATTAATGAAGAGCTAAATGTCTATGCTCTTTATCGAAAACCTTGACAAAACTTTCTTTTAAGTAACAAAATTGTCCGCTATATATACATAGAAAAATCCTTTAAAAATCCTTTAGTCTAGCCTCAAATCCACCATATTATTGGCAAGTGATTTAGTTGTGTATTAATCGTTGTTCTCTTGAGAGTTAAAATCTTTAAAAGATTTGCCGTGAGATACTGAGATCTATTTAATTGATTGTAGAGCATTAACCAATTTGAGAGGGACAGACGAAGTATAAATTTTAATCCCTTTGTTATTGGGACATATACGTACAAAGACACATTATCATGGTTATAAATCTCCGGGACATGCAAGAGTGACGCCTAGCTAGTCGATCACCTGGAACTGCAAGTCCGAACTCTGTTATCAAGTTTGTGGGTTTTTTACTTGTCCGCTGTTTACTTTACTTCTATTTTTGTGAACTTGTTGGTACAGTTTGGTTATTTTCTTGTTGATTTTGTTTCAACCATTTATTACCAATTAAGCAGAAAAAAAATTCAAATTTATCTCAAGACAACCATTCATCGTCTCATTAAGTCGCTGCTAGAAATAAACAAGTAGTGCATAAACCCTTTAATATAAAATAAATAAATAATGAAAGAGTAAAAGAGAAGGAAAACTTGCATACTCGTCTTCCAGCCTTGAATGAATCAAGCAAAATGGCAACCAATATCTTAATTATGCATCAAATCCAGCTAGTTTCTGATGAATTGTTTTGTATCACTATATTGTTTGGACCAAGAAATCGAAATCTGCACCAAGTCTATTGAATGTACAATGGCTAGTTCACATTCTTATAAGCCACAACAGCAAAACTTAGAATATAAAATTTACATGTCATTGGAGAAATATTTGGAGGGAACCATATATATTTAGGCCCGAGTGATTAGCTATTTGTGCAGAGTTTGCTAAATACCGAGCTAGTTTATCTAAAATAACAATATCACATATATATCTATCGTTCAGTTTCAAATTACTATTATGGACAAGCTAAAGACAAATATATATATAATAATTGATCCATTTGCAGTTGGCCCAATCCACAAACTAGCAGTTGTACCATGTTATATAATCCATTTTGGGCTTCCAACGAAATGTACAATAACCCAATAGAGAACCCCGGGCCCACTAGCCGATTTTTTTTTTTTTGAGGTGGCAGGCAATTGCCTACCATATATTTTCGTTAAGCAAAGAAAATTATTTACAAGGCTTTCTTATTTAAAATGGTAATTATAATGATGCACAAAGATCTATTTACAACGATTAGCCCATGATTCTGTTAGACAGGGATATCCTCTGTCCTCTTTCCGTTTTATTTTAGCAGTTGATGTATTAAGCAGGATTTTTATTAAAGAAAAACAAGCCAATGTGATTAGAGGATTTGGGACTCCTTTAACAATTTCACCATCACTAATTGTCATTACGCCAATGACACAATATTATTTTTAGAAGCTCATCATGAGGTAGTTGAATCAGCTTGGTGGAGCATGCAAGCCTTCGAGGCTATGTCAAGAATTAGAATTAACCTTGATAAAACAAAAATACTTGCTATCAATACTGAGGAGTTAGATAATCTAGCATATACCTTCAGATGTAAAACTGCACAATTTCCAATCAAGTATTTAGGTCTCCCTTTACATAATAAAAAATTGAAAGTAGTTGATTGGAGTTTTCTAACTAACAAAATTGAGAAAAGACTGCAGAATTGGAAAGGACAATTATTGTTCATAGGAGAAATGATTACTTTGGTAAATGCAGCATTCCCCCTCCCCCCCTTATGCTTTGTCTTTATATAGATTACCAAGTACAATCCTTACTGATATTGATAAAATTTGATGTCATTTTTTTTATGGCAAGAGACTGCTAGTGGCACTAAATACTATGAAGAAAGCTGGAAGTGGATCAATTAAATCAAATTTGACTAATAAAGAAAGCTGGAATTGCTTTCTTGATAGTATTTAGTACTTATCATACCAAGTACATCGAAATGAAATTTGTTTTCAAAATATACAACCTAAAACTGCTAGATCTTTGATTTACCTTATCATCTCACTAGTGGTATATTGGACATGCTAAGAAGGTCAAGGAAAAGGTACAACAGGCAACTCAGGATTGACTACTAGAAGAAGAGATTATGGATGTGATATCATTACAAGTGATCTTACCAGGAGAAGAAGAAAGCATTCATTTTCACATGATTGAAAACTCTTCTGTGCAGGAGAGTGCTTAAGTGTTAGGATAGTAGTGTTTGAATAGTTGCACTGTCTTTTGATTATGCAACTGTACTTTGGATTTGTTAGGATATCTGACTATGTAGTTTGGCGTTTGTTAGGCTATCTATCTATGTGAAGCTCTTTTGTTATCAACCAAACTTGGTGTCTTACGGTAGGAGGACAACTTAGAAGTTTTAGTTAGATTTGATTATGCAGAGAGACCTAGGTGGTGCTCTCTATAGATTTGTAATAACTCTCTGTTTTATTAGTTTAATGAAACTGGGCTTAGGTCTTTTTACCAAAAAAAAAAAATAGCCCATAATTATGTGTCCTTATTTATAAGCGCGTAATTGATTGTCTTGGCCGAAGAGTTTTGAGAATTTAATTCCAAAAAATCATTAAATCATGTTGAAACAGAAAATCAAATTAGTCAAAGCCAAATTTATAATTTTCAATTAGAATCTTATTGCTATGATAAGTAGATCAAGAAATTACTATTATGAAACTCAACGATTAGTTTTGCTACCAATTTTTATAAGCCTAACAAGCCGATTTTTTTTATTAATACCCAAAAAATAGCAAATATATCATCGGACCGCCCAGAGGGGGGGCAGTCCAGTAACAAGCAAACCGCTCAATGAGGGGGCAGTTCACTATAACTCTATATAAGGGTGTTTTATCTCTCTTGCCCACTCATAATTCATTCTACCATCTCCAAATCGGAACCAACACACCTTCAGCTCTCTAGGGGTGACTCCAGAGGTGATTTTGAGGTATTCTTTTTACTTATTAATTTATTTATTTTTACATTTTAGAAAATTGTTAGAAAAACACCAAATTGATTAAAAATTGTTAAAAATTGTATAAAAAAATAATTATATTTTTTAAAAAATTAATTATAACAAGGTGAGCACAAAGGCTCGAAAGTAGAAAAGGTTGATCACGCAGGATCACTCAAAGAGTTGGTTGTATTGATTGAATAAACTTGAGATTAATTGAGAATATTGAAGTTGAGGTGCACAAGCTATAACGGCTTTTTCTAGATTTGAGAATTCGAAATAGTGACGTTTCTAGCGGCTAGAGTAATAGTCCAAACCTAGACCATGCTTTTATTTATAGAGAGCTGATAATATGGAAGTAATTTGGCTCTACCGTTAAAACGGTCAATCAACTTACGCTAGGTTTGGACGTCGTTAACCTCAACGGTAGCCATCATGGTACGCTCTGTAAATCCTGCCATTGGATAATAGTCCAATCCGAATTTTACCGTCACCAATCGGTAGTGTAATTTATTTATTCTGTTACAACAGTTCTTGAATCGTTGCAACGGTAGACTTAATGACAATATTACAGATTTTATGTCCTTAATCTTGAGATAGTCTTTTGATGTCCAAAGCCTTACACTTAATGACCACACTTTGAAATTGATAGCAGTTTAATATTTCATCCTTGATATGTAATTCTTTAATCTTTCATTGTCATGAACCTGCATATTATCTCAAGACAAGTAAATTGTAAAATTCAATTTATATATGTTTTGCAAATCTAGTCAAACAAATAAGTAGATTATGGCACAATCCAACAATATCTTCTTTTTGACGATTTGCAAAATATATATATCAAGTGAGTGCATAAATTGGTTATTCCCACAAAAATTTGGAATTTGTTGAAATGTTTTGTTTTTCCCTTTTTCTCGTATTTATGTGTGTAGTGTCTTGGAATACCAATATAGCATGAACTTGTAATATCTCTCCTCTTTTTTTGGAAATGGTCAAAAGGGTTAGAATAAAACATAGTTATGCTCAAAACGAATAGAGGGATTCCCTTCAATATTCATGCAAACCCCCCCCCATATTGGTAAAAATGTAAATTAAGGTCTAAAAATAAAAATTCATGAATAAATTGAAATTAAAGCGTAAATAATTGCACTAATCAATTGGATGTTTAAGTTAATAAAGTGCAACCTTTGAATTCGAACTCCATTAGTCATGACATTTTGCAATTTTAATTTGTTAAAATTAAATATCTAACAATGAATGGCTTGATCTATTGTTTCTTCTAAAAAAATCAAGAGATGTTGAAATTTGGGATAGATCAAGAATATGTGCCTTTTAACATAGGCTATAAATTGAAATTATGGTGCAATTAGTTAGTTTATTTAATTTAGTCTCCTAATTTGATCATTTAATTCGTCTAGTAACGGAATATTGAAATTTTATTAATGAATCGATTAAGAAAGCCTCTAATTAGGCGGAATATTGAAATTATTTCCGGCATTTTTTTCCATAACCAAAAAATTAAATAATATAATATTAATAACTAAATTTTGAAAAAAATTTCAATCCTAACCAGACCGCCCCCCCATTGGGCGGTCTGACCTACCCACAAAACCGTCCCCTCACCCAACGGTCTACACCCCAAGTAGACCGCCCCCCACCCGGTGCCTTTTTTTTTTTTTCCTATAAAAACCCCTCTCCCCTCCCCCCACCCACACCAAACCCTAGCCGTCTAACCCGCCTCCTCCGCCGTTTTTTGTGTCGAAACCGCCGAAAACTCCGTTTTGTCGTCCCGAACGCGATATTTGGCACCTTCGTTGCATTTTCGACCCCTCTCCGTTTTTGTTTTCGGGTACGAAATTTTTTGCGAATTTTTATAAATTGTTTCGAATCGTTAGAAATTGTTGATTGGAATTGTTATAAATTAGGTAGAAATTGTTTGATTGGAATTGTTATAAATATTAGAATTGTTAGAATTGTTTGATTGGATTTGAATTGTTAGATATTATTTGACTGAAATGGTTAGAAATTGTTTGATTGGATTTGTTAGAAATTGTTGATTGGAATTGTTATAAATATTAGAATTGTTAGAATTGTTTGATTGGGTTTGAATTGTTATATATAATTTTATTGAAATGGTTAGAAATTGTTTGATTTGAATTGTTAGAAATTGTTGATTGAAATTGTTAGAAACATTCGAATTGTTAGAATTGTTTGATTGGGTTTGAATTGTTAGATATTATTTTATTGAAATGGTTAGAAATTGTTTGATTTAAATTGTTAGAAATTGTTGATTGAAATTGTTAGAAATATTCGAATTGTTAGAATTGTTTGATTGGATTTGAATTGTTAGATATTATTTTATTGAAATGGTTAGAAATTATTTGATTTTAATTTTTAAATATTATTATTATTATTATTATTTTCTTGTTATTCTTCTTATTTTAATTATTATAATAGTAATTATTATTATTATTATTATTATTATTATTATTTTTTATTATTATTATTATTATTATTATTATTATTATTATTATTATTATTATCATTATCATTATCATTATCATTATTATTTTTTTAATTATTATTCTTCTTATTTTAATTAGTAATTATTATTGTTGTTGTTATTATTATTATTATTATTATTATTATCATTATTATTTTTTTAAATTATTATTCTTCTTATTTTAATTATTATGATAGTAATTATTATTGTTGTTGTTATTATTATTATTATTATTATTATTATTATTATTATTATTATTATTATTATTATTCTTATTATTATTATTATTAGAACACATATGATAATTTTTTTTTTTTGTAAAACTTAATATTTTGAAATGCAGGATGACTAGATCTGGACGATCACGAGATATCTCAGACACCGCCGAGAGTTCGCATTCTCATGCCGATCGGAGTGGGAGCACAGAGACCATGCATGCGCAGGGTGTCGCTGCAGATACATTCAGCCCCCTCCTATGGCTCCCCCACAGACGTCACCGTGTCTCACTTGCATCAGTAGAGGTACGTTGAGTAATTCGAAGAAAATGCGAACATTATGTTTCAAAACACATATATAACTTCATCTAAAACATTAATAAATGCAGGATGAGACCATGTTGACGGTGCGGCACCGCATGCCCGAGGTACCGTACGTGGCACATCCATTGATGGACCGGTACCTGATGAACCTTGGGTTGTACCAGCTAGGCACATTGGAACAACCAAGGAGAATTGACCAAGCACTTATGTGCAGACTCGTGGAGAGATGGAGGCCTGAGACGTATTCATTCCATCTTCCCGTAGGAGAGATGACAGTGACCCTACAGGATGTCAGTGCCTTATGGAGTCTCCGGATCGATGGAGATCCGGTAGGAGGTGTCTCGGATCATAAGAACCTCAAGCAATTGATCCCAGAACTGTTGGGGACGCATGTGGAGGCAGTGGCCAAGGAGCTCAAGCTGAGGGGTGAAGGAGGAGTGGAGCGTTTCTCCAGTTACTGCATTAGTCTTAGGGCTCTCCGGCAGTTTGCCGCTGAGATTGCCATCACCCCCTAGACGGCTGACCCGGAGCGCGTCAAGAGGTAAGATCAAAATGCATTAAATTAAAATTATTACTTAAAAATACACAGTTTTTTACGTTTTCTTGAAACTGTAGGTATGTTAGAGCATTCGTGCTTGACTTATGTGGTAGCACGATGTTCATCGATTCCAGCGGCGACTCGGTCCCGATCATGTTCCTCCAGCAGTTGGAGGAACTTGATAAGCCGTCGCGATGGAACTGGGGTGGAGCTGTGCTTGCCACCATGTACAGAGGACTGTGTCACGCATGTCTGGTAAGTTTCCATCAATTAATGTGCTTTACGATTGTTTTTTATTTAATAATAATGAATACACATATAAAATTTCAGAGAGACAGCCAGCAATTCAACGGGCCACTCATGCTCCTCCAGCAGTGGTCCTGGTAGCACCTACCGGTCTGCCGATCCATTATTCCTCCACATGTGAGGTGGCACACGGGTGACGACATCGACAGATATCCCCCATATGCTATCATATGGGGTGCTTACCAGCGCTACGAGAATACGCCGAAAGGAGGGACGGCGGGTATCTCGTACGTCCGGAACTAGCTCTAGCTATTGCACCAAGCTAACATCGAGTGGTTCCCGTATCAGGCGTGGTACCGGTCTCACATTTTTTGTCGGTTGACGATGGCGCAGAGGGATCTCGGTTTGTACCGGGGTCCACTCGTTTGTTACTGGATAGTTGAGTATCACTATCCTGATCGGGTGCCTCGTCAGTTCGGCTTCGATGCCTTTATTCCGGATGACCCCATACTTGGTGAGGAGGACACAGAGAAGCTGCACAAGTGAGTATTAATACACACTCAATAATACTCACAAACTATTGATATTATTTCACAAATTTTGTATAACTAACTTATAATGCAGGACTATCCACAAGAAGACTGAGGTGGATTGGCGCACCCACCATATGGGATTGTACAGGATTGCCCGCAGGCCTGAGGTCAATTTGTGGGTCCCGCCTGACCTGACGGACGTCAGTTTGGGAGCGGGACCCTGGACATTGAGGTATATGGTCTGGTACCAGCGGTGGTGCATGACTACCGTATACTTGCAGGGCGACTACGGTGATTCTCTTCGGCGGAGAATGATGGGTGATTCCAGTAAGACCCATTTGTCATGGGGCCCGATCAACACTCGATCGGTAAGTAATAAAGATTATTTGTAATATTATTTTTCCCCGTACAACTCATTTCCTAAATGTTATTTACAGGTACTGACGGCAATTCGAGGAGTTGCACACAGCTTGGTGTGCATGGCGAGAATTGGTTTCCGGGCGTTCGGGTGTACTATGCTGCATCACACTGCTCCGATCGTCGAGGATTCTCATTTTGATGGGCGCCTCGTTGGCATGCTACACGATGCTGGCGAGAACATCAACTGGCGTGAGATCAAGATTGACTCACTAGTTTCGAACCAGCCCGACCAAGAGCCGCCTCTCGTACGCGATAGAGACCTACCACCACCCCCCGCAGGTATTATAAGTTAATTTTTTTTCATTCACGTAAATTATTTTTTGAAATGTGTTCTTAAGATGTTCCACTCAAATATTGCAGAAGATAACCCGAATTGGGCGTTCCACGATTGGGTGCTGGACACCAAGAGATGGCACGCCTACTACAATCAATATGGAGTGCCAGTGCAGTATGACGAGGTCAGTTGGATTGTGTCTATATAATTAAAATTTTTTTTATTTTGTATAAAGAAAACTAACATTATCTAACTACAGGATGGTCACCCTACATGGAGTGCCGAGCCCGCTTTCACTCCGGCAAACTTTGGTCTCACCGACACTAGGGCAGAGGACGACCATGAGGCTAGCGGCAGTGGGGCACAGCAGGCTACCCAGTTTGATCCATGGGCGGATGCTGCGTTTGGGACACAGCCATCGACCACGTATATAGGGGACTGGGACGAGCCCACACTATCAATGCCACCCCCTAGGCAGCACGACCATGAGGCTAGTGGCAGTGGGGCATAACAGGTTACCCAGTTTGATCCATGGCCGGATGCTGCGTTTGGGACACAGCCACCGAGCACGTATACACAGGACGACATGCATTTTGATTATTCTGATGACGAGGGTCCTGTAGAGCCCTCTGAGCCTCCACAGCCTCAGAGATGTGTCCAGCCGCGAAGGGCGTGCGGGGCGCCTCCCAGATTGTCATTGTCCGGTCGTCGTCGTCGTCGCTAGTTTTTTATATTTCATATTGTAGCCCTTGACAGTATATTTATATTTTCCTTTCTATATTTTATGTTGATCAGACGTTATTTGGTTATTTTATTTACTTATATTTTCATTTCTATATTTTATGTTGACTAGACATTATTTGGTTATTTTGTTCACTCGACCAAATTCGTCGTTATTTTGTTCACAAGGAAATTAGAAGGAAATACAATCATATAATCACAACAAAATAGATAAAATACAATATAAATTACAAGCAATTACATAAAATACAATATAAAATACAAAAAAAAAAAACAGACCACCGGGTGGGGGGGCGGTTTGCTTGGGGTGTAGACCGCTGGGTGGGTGGGGGGGGGGTTTGTGGGTAGGGCGGACCGCCCAATGGGGGGGCGGTGTGGTTAGGATTGAAATTTTTTTCAAAATTTGGTTATTAATATTATATTATTTAATTTTTTGGTTATGGAAAAAAATGCCGGAAATTATTTTATTAATTTGATCAAGAATTATTCCTCTAAATATAGGATGTGTTGAAATTTTATAATTCGATCTAAGAAAATATATGTTTTGAGTAAAAGATAGAATATGCCGTAATCCACAATGATATGTTGAAATTTTAATTTATCGTATTGAATTTTAGTATTCAAAACACATATTTGTTTTTGTGAGATATAATTTACTGAAATTTAGGTTAAACTTTTAGATATACATTTTCTTTTAGAACACAATGTCGAAAATTCCAGAATAACATTCCACGGATTGAATCTGCGACGCGTGCGACTTACTCGGCTATGACACATGCGGCATAGACTGAACCCGCAGGACTTCCAGAATTAGCGTATTTCCATAGAATTTTGTTATCTTGGATGTTGTTCATTTCGTGTAGATTATTGCATACATGTAATGTCCTAATTTGAGGATATTTTAATCATTTTTTTTATAAATTATTTTTCAGATACTGTATTATCTTTATCCGATGTTTTTATTGATAATAGATATCATATGTGCGTTCGCTTTACTTTTTTTTTCCTTGTCAGAAGTCATGTGATATTGTTATCCTTCATAAATTTAATAAAAATATTATATTATAAAGTTTTTCTAACTAATTTATATTATTTATTAAATGTGGTCAAAACATGACAAAACTTTGACACCTAATATAGTAATAAAAATAACAGAAATTTAACGTCACTGATAACGTTTTATGAATGACGTCAGCATGTTTTCTTCGTTTTACAGCCGCTAAATCCACTAACTAAGAAACAAAAAAAAAATCCACTAACTAAAGAACCGCCTGATGCCCCTGAATTGGTTGAGAAATAGAAATAAAAGAAGGAAAAGGGGCCTTAACAAATAACAAATGACCACCGAAATGAGTCAATATGACTAAACAAATAACAAATGCCCACTGAAATGAGTCAATATGACTAAACAATCAGTTCTCACAGAAATACTCCAGTGCACCTGGAGCATAAAATATTCGCAAGGGCTATAATAAATAAAACTAAAGCTCGGATCATTTTAATATTACATTTGAAACCAGCTATGTAAAAAAGAAAAATAGAGTTAAAAGCTTGAAAACGGGTTAGTATATGGTATGAAGTAATAATGTTAATAATGTTGAAATGTATATATTTTAATTAAAATATATTAGTATATGTTCAATTTCGATCATTTGATCAAGGTCGTGAATCCTATATTATTTTGTAATATTACTTTTCATCCGATAGTGTTGGAGATAAACTGTTATAAAAAATATGGCTAAAAAGATTATTGACAACAAAAATATTTCCAATACATGATGTTTTGGACCGTAACATTTCAATATATGTTCACATGCAATACTATGTATGTCAATATGTGACATGCCGTCACATAACTTATGTCATGTCAATATCAACTAAAAGTGATCATGTCAACACAAACTGGATAGTGTTAAAACATGTCATATTAAATTATATATCCATCAACTCCAATTTAATACATTCTTTTTTAACAAATGCTAATTTTATATAAATTAAAATTCAAATTTGTAAAAGATTTATAACGAGATTGTACATGATTCATATTTAGCATAATTGGAGTTATTGATAAGCCGGAATAATTTTGTCGGACGAACAAAATCACTCTAAAAATTTCAGCCTAAATTGTTTTTTTCAGTTTATCCTCTGTTATAAAACGGTGCACCGGGAGCAGTCAATATTTATTAGTGAAATGGGGAAGCGAAACAGCATTTTTCATTTTTAAATTATAAAACAGAAATAACAGCGAGACAACATTTGTTCAGTTTCTCTGCCTCTTTCACGTGTTCGCTTAAATCTGTTGTTAAATCAGACCTTACTTTGAGGTGAATCAATTAAACCCATTTAGGTTATCTTCCCAAAAGAGCTATTAATCGAGAGAAAGAAAGTGAAAATGGCGAATAGTTACGCCAAGAGGATTTTGCTGACAGCTAGTGACGATGAGGTATCCAAGGGAATCGTGTATCACCTCGCCAAATTCGGGTGCAGGTACTGAGATTTGCGATTCTTTTCTTAAATTGCTCCAATTTCAAAGAAAATCCGAGCTGAAATTAACAATCCCAATCGCTAGGTTAAATAATTGAATTATTGTAATTTCTCCCAATTTGAACACTATAGAGGGAACGAACCTGTAGCAATAGAAAAGAGATTCAAAACAAATCTCAGTTGTATATTTATGTTAAATCGGTAGCATTAGTTCTGATTTCCTTCACATTTTCTTTTCTAATAAGGTTGGTGTTGATGGGAGAAGAGAGATCTCTCAAGGGACTAGCTGGTGAAGTCTTAAATTCACTGGATAAAAGCAAACAAATTCAAGTGGTCAATTTGAATTTTGAAGAAGAGAAGGAGTCGGCTTTTGTTTCAGCTGTAGAGCTGGCATGGAGCATCTATGGTGGATTGGATGCATTTGTTAACTGTTACTCTTATGAAGGTAAAAGATATAAAAAATATATTTTAGGAAATGTTTTTAGGTCATACCTCATTTTACCAATATAATTGCAGAAATTTTAGGCGACTTTATATATTAAAGATTAAGTCTAACTTAACCTGTGTAACTACAATTAAAAAAAAATGGCACAATCAGAAAATGCTTTAATTATTTGTTCTCTCGCTGGCACGGTTCTACTGGTCTTGCATTGGATATCCCAAATGAACTAGAAAAGGTGGAAGAAGCACATTGAAAATTGACTTAGGCATTAATTTAACATAAGAGCATTTGAAATAAAATAAATGGCCATTAAAATGTGAAAAAAAAAATTGTAGGTCCTATGCATGACTGCCTTGACATTAGTGAAGAGGAATACAAAAGGACTGTAAAAGTAAATGTGATGGCACCATGGTTTCTCCTGAAGTCTGTTGCTAAGCGGATGCGAGACAGTTCAGATTCGAACCCTAATTCGGCTGCTGGTTGGGGATCAATTGTGTTTTTGACACAAATTCTTGGTGCAGAAAGAGGTCTCTATCCTGGTTCGGTTGCCTTTGGATCAAGCCTGGCTTCCGTACAACAACTGGCAAGGGTATGTTCATAATACAACAAAATTAGGATTTTAAGTGTAAATTGAACCTTTATATGTCTAATATTCCACTAACACCCATAATTTAGCAAATATTTAAATTAAAATTGATTTGAACAATGAAGTACTGAATTACCTTTAGAATTTTATGTTAGTAACTTATTTTTTAATCACTCTGTGTAACCTTTTCCAAAGTTAGGATCACATTGTTGAAATTGCTTTGCCGAATGAGAGAAATGTTTTTCATTGCTTTAATATTGTGTCCAGGATCTATTTGCAAATAACCAAAGGATGTTAAATGTCATTTATAAAACTTTGATGATTTGGGTTCTTTGCAAATAACTTGAAAAACTTGCCAAAGTTTTGATAAAAGTTTGCACTATTTATAAAAGTTTGAAGTTCTAAAATGTTTGCACTATTTATAATAATACAATTGACATTTGAATAACAGCCATATTAAAAAAAAATCTGTGTTTTGTTATTTTTTCTAGCTATCAGCAATGGAAATCGGAAAGCACAAAATAAGAGTAAATGCAATTGCTCGGGGCCTACATTTAGGGGACAATTACCCTTCGACAATTGGGAAAGACAGAGCAGAGAAATTGACTGGAGATGTGATGCCTCTTCAAAGGTGGCTCGACCCGAAAAATGACCTGGCCTCTACTGTCCTGTACCTGATTGGAGATGAGTCTCGGTACATGACTGGTACTACAATTTTTGTAGATGGGGCACAATCCATTGTAAGGCCACGCATGCGCTCTTTCATGTAGTATTTATTGAGGCTGTTGTAGATAATGCTAGATGAAATAAGATGTTGAAAAACAAAAATTATAAATAAATTTCCGGCAATTATTTTGGAATTTTCATCCTCAGTATATGTTTTTTTTCCTTAGCTAGTACATTTCTGCTGGAGCTGAAATTTTCTTCCCGTTTCTTTACTTGGTTTGATTTTTTGGGAAAAATTTCGTCCAGAGTTTGTACGAAAAAACATCTCGACAGAGTTTTTTTTTTTTTTGAAAGGTGCTGAGTGCTGACAAAGGCTGCCAGTTGAATTTATTGAAACATAAAACATGGTCTCAATTGTTACATATGGGTATAATAAAAAAGATCAATAAAGCATCTACTACAAACAATACATGCATGCATAGCACTGTACCGATCTTCACTTTCTCTTCATGCCTTCCCATTTCAGTATTTGATCCACATATTTCCCTCATGCATAGTTGGCCAGGGTTTAATTTGCCATCCCTGAAAATTATTTCCTTGCGTTGCTTCCATATGAACCATGATGTAGAGAGGAACCTCGATGCCCATGCTTCTTTTGTCATAGTTCGTGGTGTCTTCATAACTTCTCTCCTCGAATTTGGTACGTAGGACTCTTGGAATCAGATGTGTGCACATACAGTCACAATTCAATTTACTTTATAGTCCACAAACTAGATCTTATTACCAAGCTACTCCACAAAAATCAACGTACACACATCGCGATCTTGCAATGAACCAAAATCTAAACTCCTATAATCCACCTCCAAACCCAATAAATCTGAACCAAAATCAAAATATCTTTTTCATACCTTAATGCATTTTTAAGACAAGTACCAAGTCCAAAAACAAAATTATTGAAATTCAACGGGACAAAACTTAGAAATTGGTTGTATAAGAGCAAGAGTTACATTGAAATTTACCAAATTCTATCACTATAAAAAATAGAGAAAATTTCTCTGTACATGATTAATGAAGTTGAAATTTGGTGGCAAAGATTGAGTTTAAAAATGGATTAACATGTGTATAGAAAATCGATCATATTATTTGATATCCTTGTCTAAACTCAAATCTTTAATATCATAATTAAGCTTAATTAACCATGTATAGAGAACGAATCTCTATTTTTTGGAATGGTGAAATTTAGTAGATTTTAAAATACTACGTCTTATACAACTATACAACTGACCTTTAAGTTTGTCCCATTAAAATTCGACAAATTTATTTTTGGACTCGATGCATGTCTTAGATTTTGATTTGGGATATTCGGTACACGAAGAATATATTTTGATATATATGGACAGCTGGATTATATAATGATTGTGCTTAAATAGAAATTAAAAGCTGTACATAAACTATACATGACATGAAATATGCTACAGTTATACTACTCATACTAATCTCATGAACCTTCATACATTTAACATGACAAGAAAAATGATAGGTTAGTCTAGAAGGAATAAACTAGAAAATAACGTTGGATTTGAACAACACTTAAGCTGAATTGTTTTTCCCAATTGTTCCTTCTAAGCCTTATTATTTAAGGCTGCAGTGGTCTGCAATATGGGAAAAAATAAATTAAGATATTATTCAAACCAATTAACGTATCGAGTGAAATGCTAACGTTAGTGCATAAGCCTCACTCATTTTTTTTAAGCTTTTTGGGAACGTATTATGAATTCAAAATATTGAAGAACTGCAGTTATTTTCAGCAATTATCTTGATTGATTATATTTGATATCATATTTTGTGGAATATAAAGTCCAAAGTTACAAAATTTTAATTGATCGTTTTATTAAATCAAATTCAGTATAACATTCGATCAGAGTTCTTCAATTGGCATGTACTTGATTTGCACAAATCTTAATATGCACAAATCTCAATATGAATCAAACGACTTTGACCGAACATATCCAATTCGATGTTCATCATCAGACACAAATTCATATCACCTAAGGTAACTCAAATTATGAGTTTAAATTCAAACTGGTTAATATTGACACGAATATTGAAAGAACACCGTGCATTCCAACTCGGATTGAATTGATCTGAATTCTATGATCAAACTCAAAATTTGAGTTACCTCAGGTGCCCCCAATTTCCATAATTATTTGTTCATTTGGATTTTATCTGCTAGTGGACCTTTCTTTCTGCAGCTTTTTGTGAGTTCTTGACCCAAGGAACTGACAAAACAAAGACTCTTTAAGAGCCCATGGCCCATGGGTTTTGTTTCTATACGGCCCAACTTGTAAAGTTTGCTTGATCCATGAAAAGACGGCTCACCAGTTGAAACAAAACAATCATAAATGATTATGACCCATCCGATCTATAAAACTGTGGAGTCAGACGTCGGCTTAAAACGAATTCGCATTCTCTGAGATATCTCAACTTTTGCGTGTTTTATGGAATATGTCAATCGTTGAAATGCGTTCTGCAAGAATCTCAAAATACAAATAATAGGGGCCCACGCGCTCTCCTCGAATAGGCACCGGACACATCGGTTTCGCAAAAGTTGAGATATCTCAGAGGATAAGCACTCGCTTAAAACACTGTCTATCTGAGATCTAGATCATTTGCGGCTCTCATGGAATGGTCGTCTGTTTTGCATTATAACTGCACTCGTATTTTGTAAGATTTCATTAAATTGTGACAAGCTATTAGTTTAATTTCTGAGGTCGAACCTCGAGTTGATCAAAATTATTAAATAAAAAAATTCATACACAACAAAAATTAATTTAAATTAATAGATAATGTTGATATAATAAAGTATAATAAAGTATTGTTATTAAGTGTAATGGACATTCTATTCGATTTTGGTTGGACAGATGAATTGGTACTAATGCTTTACATACAATATACCCTAACTTGTTTACTATTGCTTATGATCAAAATATCTTGGTGTCACAAGTGTTTACCCCGAATGGTTTGGATCTGAATTTTTGTAGGCAACTAGTAAGTATATACCACACAGAGTGGTGTGTTTTACTAGCTCAATTTCATAATTTTAAATTAGGTTCCCATAATGATCAAATTATTTGGAGATGAAGTAATACCAGTCGATTTAGTGTACATTCTCTTTATACTAGGTTGTCCATTTTGCGATTCACAGGAGTCAGTTTCTCATTTATTTCTATTATGCCCTTTGGCTTATTTTGTGGGTTTGGATATCTAATTTTAATAACATTTTTTTACATGTTCCATCCTTGATGAGTTATGGGACATAGGCACATGTATTCCTTTAAAAGATGATAATATTATCATGATTGTTATAGATGCTGTGTTATGGAATTTGTGATTGGAGAGAAATAGAGTTACCTTTAAAGGGGGTGTTGCAATACATGCTAGTTGCATTGGAGCACAGATTATAGCCATTGCTAGGTTTTGGTGTTTACAACAAAAATTTAATGTGCTTGAGAAATTAACATTTGTTTTACCTTCTAATGCTAAGGGCCTATTCGGCGTTTTGCTTACTATTCCTATGGAGGATGGGCATGTTACAACTCCTATGCTTGGGATAGGGAATTCTCTGGATGAAGCAATGCAAGTTGAAGATTCGCTGGTGAACAGGTTGTCAGATTGAATTCCAGAAAATTACTTTGTTTAGAGCATTTTGTTTAGTTAGGTTTTTGAATTTTGCAGGGTTCATATTGCTTATGTGCTTTCCTTTTCTATGTAGCTTGGTAGCAGTAATATTCTGGATGTTGGTTGATGTAGTAGGTTTTGTGTAGTTGTATAGGTATCTCTGATGCTTGCTAATTGTAAGTTCTTTGGTTTCACGGTACCAGAGTGGTGGTGCTAGTTTCAATTAACTTTGTAATGGTTTTCATATTAATGAAAATATGTGGGATTACCCACTTCTTTAAAAAAAAAAAATGTATATATTATTTATTGACGTCACACTACTATTTCAATTAATGTTAGTGGAGTCATTGAATTAAGTTTTTTTTTCCTTTCAAATGATCCAAGATGATACATATTGAGATCTCACATTTTCTATGGTCATTATGAAAGTTGTTAGTTTGTGAGTAATGCATCTCTCATGAATTCTATTCGAGATAGATCATTTGTCATTTGATATTGTTGAGTCATTAAAATTTGAATTAAAATATTTTTTTAAAAGAATTTTTCACATGAAAAAGTTGATGTCATTTATTAAATTCCTATAATCATAAGACAAATGTTGATTACTGGTTTATTGGCCAGTTCTCTGGACAAATAATTTTTTTGCTCAACTAATGATAAAAGAACATTGTGCAAATAAGATTAAATACTTTTATTAACTTTACGATAAAAATCTTTACAATTATTTCAAATTTCAGATAATTTTATTTTATACAAAAATATTTATATTATTACTCTAATTATTTGCTCCTTTTCTATTAGTAGGAGAAAGGCAAACCAAGACAGGTTAGTATATATATCTACTTATTTTTCCATGTGAGTTAGTAAAAAAGGTTTAAAAAAATTGATATTAATATACAATATGTACGATGATATCAAACGAAAACAATTATTTACAAAGAATAACATCATTTTCCTTCAGAACTATCTCACTACACATCGAAAATATCGCGATGGACACAGAAAATCGAAACATCTCCGGACACGGAAGTACACAGATAAACCATCCACAGAAAGCGAGAACCATGCGATTGACGTCGCCAAAAGAACAGGTGTCAGCTGTAGCGGGGCACACGTACGTGCACACCTCGCCACGTCACCTTGTAACTGACGCACAGAGGGTGCACAGTTGAGAGATAATGCTCTGTTTCTGTTTCTCTACTGTCACTCAACAAGTGTTATAGATAGAGAGAGAGAACGAAACAAAACAAAAAAAAAAGCCAAAAAAGAAAAAAATATAAGAGAGAAAGAGAGAGAGGCGATAGAACGATAGAGACTGAGATTGGGAAATGACGAAGGTAAGGAGCACTATCTAACATTTTTTTTTTTTTATGATTTTTATTGTGAATTTGGGTTGGTACTGAAAATCAAAATTTATTGTAGGAGGGGAAGAAGAAGAGCCCCAAAGAACAGGGTAAAGAGGGTTTAGGAAAAATAGAAGATGAGAAGTCACATGAGGTATATGCGAATTAAATTAGGTCAAATTTGAAATGGTTTTTTTAAATTCAATTACACATATTTGCCCTAATCTTCTAAGGTTCAATAGTGGCAGCAGTTCTATTTCATTCAAACAACATGATAATTTTTGGCCTTTTCAATACCCAATAAGTTTGTACAAATAAGTTCCTGTTACTTCTTGTTGTAATTTCTACCATTATTTAAGAGCATCACCATTCACCCAATTGGGAAGTTGGAATAGAAGTTCTTACATGTTCTGTTCTGGAGAGACCATAAATATCACAATTTGTCACCTTTTATGACGTGATTTATTCGTGCTGTTTACTCAAATCCAATCAGGGATTTTGAGCATTTCGTCATATTTTTGTCGTACACTTATATTCAATTATTTTTTTGTTAAAATCCATTTGGGCATCTACATAAATGTCACCATTATTTGTATTAAGAGCTCGTGGGCTTTTCCTATATAATTACTTGATAGCCTCTACCAAACTGCCAAAACAAAGAGCTCGCGGGTTTGTAGAATTATGCATGTATTAATAAATTATATTATTACTAATCAACTTATATATTCTAGCAAATTTGAACCAGTACCAAATATCAATTGATAATTTTTCTTGTTCAAATGAGATAAATGGGTTTCTAACTAGATTTAATCTGAACGCAGAATTATTGTCTTTTTTTTTTTTTTTAAGAAAAAGGCAATTATTGTCAATTGGATTAAGAATCACAAGGGAAGTTGGAAGGTAAAAATGGAGATAAGCAAAATGTAAAATGAAAATCATAAAAAATAGCAAGAAAATCATTCTAAATTATATTTAAAAAATTAACTCAACTTTAGCACATGTATTACTAGTTGTGAGGCATGCGCTGTTATGGTTCAGGCCAAAGCCACTAGCAGAAGTGTAAAATATTTCTTTGTTAAATGATCATTAATTGATATCTTGACTTTCTATATTTTATCTGTCATTATGATTTTTGTTCCTAATTTGCTGAATGATCTGAAGAAGGAGAGGCTCTTGCCAAAGGTCGAGAATGTAAACGAGACTGAGGCTATAGAAGAAGTAAAGAAGGGTGAAGGAATACCCAAGGAAAAAATTGAAAACCAAAAGAAAAATGGTAGGGAAGTGAAGGAGCCGGGAGAGAAGCCGGAAGCTCCACCAGCTAAACCAAATCCATCAGTGCAATTGCCACCTGAGGAAGTGGTCTTGAAGGTTTTCATGCATTGCGAAGGATGTGCCAAGAAAGTTCGCAAATCTCTTATAGGCTTTGAAGGTATGTAATATAATCTCTTATAGGCCTTGAAGGTAGAAGTTAAGGCTAGTACACTCTTAGAACATTGATTTATTGTTAATGTATAATTTGTGGTTATCAGTGATTAATGATGGTTGGATTTTATATGGAATGTTAAAATTTGGGTGATTATTTTCAAAATAAAAATAAAGTTTATTCGCTAACAGCATGCAATAAATGGTTCATCAGTTAGGTCTTTGCAGATATCTTGCTCCATTGGTAAAATATTTACGACAATGTATTTTTACTTATGACACTTATTTTTTATAATTTAATGAAGATAACATCTTATTCATGTAGATTATAATTTTCTTCACCTTTACACAATTTTCACTATATTCTGCACGATATTAAACAAATTAATTGCAAGTTTTCTCCTTTATGGATGAAGGTGTGGAGGATGTGAAAACAGATTGCAAGACAAATACAGTGGTAGTGAAAGGGAAGAAGGCAGCACAGGATCCGAAGAACGTAGCAGAGACCATTTATAGGAGGAGTGGAAAGAGAGTACTTGAGATCTTGAGCCCTGCACCTGCACCACTATTATTAAAAAATGCTGCGGTAGTTCATATGCTAGAGAAGAAGAAAGAGGAAAAGACCAACCAAAAGAAAGAGGTACTTGTACCATTTACTATTTATGATTACAGTTGCTAATTATACAAAATATGTTGTATTACTTGTTAATTAGAAATAATAAGAGTTCATGAGGTCCTGCTAAAGCCAACTCTGAGGAAAATTTTAAATTTCTTGATGGCACATTTATAAAAATAGTTATTTACAATTCCCCAAGGGGGCTCCTCTACAGTAATAATGTCACATCAATTATTAAATAAACTACTAATTAGAACCGCAAAGGATTGGTTCTGATCATCAGTACACATTCTACCCCTTACAAACCCTCTCCTAACAATTTGAGGTCTAGAGAAAAGTTTCTTCCGTTGATTCATTTATTAATCTATGCACTTGTGTTCCTGAGAGAAGAACCTCTAATTCCTCTCTTTGCACAATGCCCATACTCCTACTGCCCATGCCACATCCCAGTGCTTCTTGGCCTCTTCTGAGAGTGCCCTTCTGTGCTCCCACCACGCATCTGATGGATCTGTTATTCACTGGGACCGTGATATTAATGGAGGCCAGGAATCCTCTCCAAAAAATCCATGGCCGAGTTACATTTCCAAAATAAATGATCCCTGGATTATAGCTCGTTTGACCCACACATTACACAGACCTCACTCACCATACAGCCTCCTCTCCGGAGAATTTGACACGTGAGTAGTTTGTTCTTGATGAGGAGCCAACAAAAAATCCTTACCTTTGTTGTAATTTTGAGCTTGCATACCTGCCTTTGATTCTCTTTTGGTGTAACATCTTGTACACCGAGGCCGTGGAGAAGTCAGCCCCCACTGTCCATCTCCATTTGAGTTGGTTGGTGTACTCATCCATTTCTATTGAACAAGCAAAGAATTCTTGGAACTCAGTTAGAGATTCTAAGAATTACGAACCTTGTGGTTCGATATGCTGTGGTGCGAGATGGCATGCAATAAGAAGTACGAACCTTGCGAGTCGATATCCACTAATAATTTCATGATTTATTGATTGTTTTTCTAATTTTGTAGCCTGAAAAGACGGTGGTGATGGTGCTGAAGGTGTATATGCATTGTGAGGCTTGTGCAGAAGAGATCAAGAGAAGGATTCTAAAACTGAGTGGTATTAATTATTAATTTATTATTGCTCTTCTTTCTTGAAAATGGACGGGGATGTCTGTGATAATTCTTTCTATTTTGTATGTCAAATTATTGTAGGGGTGCAAGCAGTGGAAACCACCTTGGTGACATCCCAAGTGAAAGTTATGGGTAATTTTGATCCCGACATCCTGGTAAAATATTTATACAAGCGCACTGGAAAGCACGCTTTTATTGTCAAGCAAGAACAGGTAGGTTTTTTTTTTATTATGAGTTTATGACATTACCACTGTTAAATTGTAGACCTGATATATAATGGGTTTCTATTATTATCATTTTCTTGCATTTATGCTTATTAAACTTGAATTTTAATTTTGTTGAATTAAAATAAATAGATTCAGGCAGCGGATAAGCAGATAATTACAGCAGATGAAAAACCCGCTAATGATTCCAAAACAGAGTCCAAACCAGAGAATGCGAAGGAGGATGAGAAAAAGGAAGAAAAGAACGAAGAAAAGCCAAAAGAAGAGAACAAGGACAAAGAAGAGGGCAGCTCTTCTACGGCGACTTTGGTTGCTGTTGTGGACCCTGGTGAAGGTGGTAAGGTATGTTGCGGAACCCGGTGCTTTTTTGAAAGCTTAATTAATAAATGATAAAATAAATTTATATATTTTATTTTCCCAATATTGAGGACAAGTAAACAACTTCCAAAAGGAATTGAAAGTTTGCGTTTTGATCCGGACGGTCTGATTATAATCTGCACGAATAGTAAAGGGGCCTCGTGAATTGTTGTAATCTGAGCCGGATCGTCCAGATTCTGATCGGATGATCCGGATCCACACTTAATTCTGATCAGATGGAAAATTTGGTGGAATTTGAACAAAAAAGAAACATATTTTTGATACCTTGTTAGATAATTATAAGAACCATTTGGCTATTTGCTAGAGTTCATTATTTATATATAACTTTTTTCTTTTAAAAAAACAAGGGAAATGGAGATCAGCATAACTGCTACTACTTCCCAAGATACCCAATGGAGTATGCATATCCATATACTCATCCTTATCAGTATCCATATTCATATCCTCCTCCTCCTCCGCCTCTGACTCCACCTCCACCGCAGATTTTCAGTGATGAAAATCCTAATGCATGCATTGTAATGTGATGTGACACAAAATTAAAGAGTAGTCTGTGGAGTGTTTGATCGACTTAAGTAGCCCCCTTTTTGTAATTAAATTGATGGTAAAATTCGTGTTGGGCTATATATGGAAGAATGTTTTTTGTGCAACTCATATACTGTGTGGAGATGCCATGATTATAGAAATTAGGAAAGCAAATGCACTGTTGTATATTTTTCTGTTGTTTGAAAAGATGATTGATTGATTGATTCAGTCAAAAAAATTCAGATTAAAGCCGTTGGATGTACAGAAAAGAAATGAAAATGACAGCAGGGGAGATCGCTGTAAGACTGTAATATGAATTAAATTTAAATGAAAATGACAGCAGGGGAGATCGCTGAAAGTTTTAATGACTGTTAATCTGAATTAAATTATATAATTTTGCATGATGTGAATTCAACATAATTACAAGAGGTTGATTACGAATGTGTTTTCAATCTGACATTTTACCGATTACACTGCATTCTGATCTCTTATATATCCTTCTAATTTCTGAATTGACTGGATCTAGAAGATTAAAATCAGTGCTTTCTTTAGTGGTTGGTAAGGTAACTAAGAGTCGATAGAATTCTCGTTCTTCTTATTTCAAATCAAAATATGCTCACAAGGGCACTGGGAGATAAGTATGAAAAGAAAAAAGAGGAAGGCTATGATACTATGCACAGCGCATTTTTTTATCCGTACTATCAATGCGTATTTTCATTTTTTAAATCTAAACTGTTTAATATAATCTCTATTTGAAAATGTTTTCATAGGTCAAAATTTATATTTTTTTATAATTTTTTTTTTACTATTTTTAAATAGGTAAAAAAAGTACTACTCTCTTGGATGGTCTAGAATCTTTGGATCAAGTTTGTACCTATTTAAAAAAAATAGTAGATAAGTTCTAAAAAAAATATGAAATTTGGTCTTCAAGAGCTTTTTCATATGGAGATTATCATGAATGGTTCGAATTAATTATTTAGATTTTAAAAATGAAATTCATAGTACGAATCAAAGTGCGCTATGTATAGTACTGCAGTCTCATTCAAGAAAAACGTCTTTCCCAAACTTTTTTGTAATTTTAGAGTAGAACTAGGGTTTTCTTAAGCTCACCAAACTTTTTGTGAGCTTAACTAAAAAACTCATCAGTTGACTTCAAACAACGCATCCAAATTGTTGAAATCGATTTACTTCACGAGTGAATGGGTTTACATATCAAATTTATAAATTTTAATACTAATTTAATATAAAATCAACCGTCAAAAATTGTTGAAAAATGAACACTTTAAATTAAACTTATAAACCATCTTTTTTTTTTTATACCGTTTGACTTTATACTAAATTAGTTCGAAAATTTATAAATTTGACATGTAAACACATTACTCGTAAAATAGTTGGGTGGCTTGACCTCCAACTTTACTAAAAAAAAATTGTGGCCATCATGTATGGAAACAATCACTGATCACCTAAGTAGCTAACCAAAGTTTAGAGGAAGCGTTGCTTTCTCTACTATTTTACCGTTCCTTTTTTCTCAATTTTATTTCTTTTATTGGTTTGATTAATGTCATTTCTTTTATGAATAAGGCTAGCGTGCTATAACATAATAACATGTTGTGCTACCTCTTGAAAAACTTATTAGATATGTTTCAATGGCTAATCCAAATCATTGAAACAAATCTACTACATAAGCGATGTATTTACATGTCAAAATTATAATGTTTTGAATTTATTTGGTATAAAGTCAAGCGGTCAAAAAATAAGAATTATAAGTTAATTTTAATACATTTATTTTTTATTATTTTTTTGACCGCTTGACTTTATACTAAATGAATGTAAAAATTTGTAAATTTTATATGTAAATACATCACTCGTGAAGTAGATCAGTTTCAACGGTTTAGATTTGTCGTTTGAAGTCTACTCAATAAATTTTTGAAGAGGTAGCACGACATATCACAATGCTACAGGTGCACGCCAGCCTTATTCTTCTTTTATTTTAATAAAATATGAGAAATAAAATCTTGTTTCGTCTTCTCAATATCTTAATTAACTTTAGTACATGAAGGATATGACACTTTCAAAGAACAACAACATTTTAAATTACACGATTTTCTATATAAAAGATGTAGATCAAAATCTTCCAACTTTAAATATTTATAAAGTTATTTTATGGTACTCGAAATTGTGATTTCATACTAAAAAAATTATCTTAATTATTAAATCAAAACTTATTTTGAAAATAAGTAATACTTTATGAGCTTAGTCCTGACTTAACTTGTGATCTTTCTATTTTTCAATATTTTTGAGTGTCAATTTCAAAATACTAATTTTGATATTTTTTATTATTTCCAGCTTTCGCGTAGGAAAAGTCTCTCCTAACACCTTGTTTGGATGGAGAGTAGACGAAGGAAGGGAATGGGAAGAATAAAAAGGAATGGAATGGAATAGAAATGAAGATTAACATATTTAACATTCTTATGTTTGGATGATTAATGAGAGAAAATAAATTTAACTTTCTTTTCCGTCTTATTTCTTGTTTGGTTGATTAAAATTTAGAAGGTAAATGAGAAATTCGGTAGCTGTTGTAGGTTTGTGATAAAAAACTTTGTATAAGAATTATATAGGTAAGATATAGAGGTAGATATTTGTATTATTTTTTCTAACAATATTTGTAACAAAATTTCTTTCTATCCGTTACACTCCAAATTGGGAGGGAAACTAATTCTATTAATTTTAATGATACAAGGTTAAACCTTTCATCTTTAGTACCCTTCACCTCCGACATAATTTTGTCAACCAAACACGATTCGACGGAAAGTTTTATTTTCTTTCCATTCCCTCCCTTCCTCTACTCTCCATCCAAACAAGGTGTAAATTATCAAGGCAACTGTGGTTAGGCAGCCAGTTTTGATCTTTTGTGGAATCCTCGGTGCTTAAGTCGTGAAACAGGTCACTGGTAAAAATCTGTCGTATTTTTAATGACACAATCAAGTTTGATTATTCATCAAGAATGACCTTGACGGAGTGTTTGCTTATAGATCCGTAAATTTGAACTTGTTATTGTAAAAGTACCTGAAATTCAAGATCATGAACCGAGTTGACTCACCAAAATTACACACCGCACTAAACCGTAAATGAACAGATACTTTTTTTTTTGCATTGATAACGCCGGTAGGCCCAAAAGCATTACACATTACAAATTTACAACCACTCAGGCTCATTACAGAGTAGTAGATAGGGTGTTGACTTATACTGAGAAAAGAGGAACAGAGTGGAAAAGAGAAATGTCAGTTAAAGAAGACTGTGTCTGTGTGACGGGTGGCAGCGGCTTCATCGGCTCATGGCTGGTGCAATTCCTACTCGACCGCGGTTACACCGTTCATGCCACCGTCATGGATCTCAGTACTCTCTCTTTCTATATATATATATCATACACACATGCGCATGCATAATTGATGATTAATAAGATTACTGAGATCCAGACTTTGCTTCTAGTGGTAAAAGACAATAATTATTTTCATGTGAGAAGTACTTTTGAAACCCGAATAGGGGCTTCCTTTCGGATATTACACAGTTGGGTACTTTGATCCCAATCTTTTCTCAAAAAAGAAAAATAAATAATTTTTTCTGACGATATGCGGGTTGTTCTGTGTATATTACAGAGAATGAGAATGAGACTAAGCATCTGATGGCAATGGATGGTGCAAATCATCGACTAAAGCTGTTCCAGATGGACTTGGTGGACCCCGCATCTGTGCTGGCACCGATCAAGGGAACGGTGGGTGTCTTCCATCTCGCATCACCGTTCTCAGCCGAAAAAGACCCTGAGGTAGTTTTTATCCAAATTTATCTCCAGCATCAATTAATAAACCAACCTTAATTAAGACCTGCAAACCATACTGATTAATTTTGAATCATGATACAAATCAGGCTGAAGCCTGAAACCATATATAATCAGCTCTTAATTATTCTAACGGGAAAACATCAACTAAAAAAAATTGTTAATACCTACTACAAGTAAATACCAGCCATGATATGAAATTTACATTAGATTAAATTGTGCAGGCCATGTGATGCTACATTAAATTAAAGTTTGCAAACTGAATTAACGGTATTATCACTCTCGTGTGTTTTACAGAACCTGCTTGTCAAGGTAGCTGTGGAGGGAACACTTAACGTGCTCCGAGCTGCCAAAGATTGCGGAGTTAAACGTGTAGTGCATACATCATCAACCGCCGCAATTGCCCCGAACCCTTATTGGCCAGTCGATGCAGTATTAACAGAGGAATCATGGGCAGATGCTGACACCTGCAAGGAGAAGGATGTATGTCATTATTATTAATCCCAATTTTTCTAAATTGAATTTGTCTGTCTAACTCCTTGAGGACTTGATGCTCTTTAAGTTCAGTAAAAGTATTTACAAGTTGAGGAGGGGTTCAATTACCTCTATTTTTTATATCTTCATTGTGCCTCTATTTTTTAGAACTAAAATAACTTGAAATTTAAAAGTTAAATATCAAAATAAAACCATTAGATATAATCTACATCACTTTCTTTGTACACACTTAAAAGATCACGAAGTTTTATTTTTGTTTTGATTAGTATCAAGAGATTGCAAAAATACACCCATGTGGATACATTTTGGACGTTGATTTTTCAACTTAATTATTGATTCACATATAACCAAAATCGAAAAGTGATAAGTTGTGCGTACATAAAGAAAATAATATAGATAACATCTAATGTTTTTTATTTTGAAATAAATTTTACATTTTTTGTTATTAGAAAATTGAAAAATAGAAGTATGATGGAGACGTAAAAATGGAGACCATTTGAACCGATATACCCAAGATATTTCATTGCGAAATTAAATAATAATAAATTAGAGATTTCCTTCATGTGAGTAATTGACTGAAGGCTTCCTTTTCATGTGTGGTTAGTCGTGGTACCAGGTATCCAAGATTATGGCAGAGAAGGCGGCATGGGACTTTGCAGAGAAGGAAAGCCTGGAGGTTGTTACAATTTGTCCCGGGATGGTTCTTGGACCAGTGCTCGCCCCTAAGGCATACAGTAGCAGTATCATGCTGATAACTTTTATTCTCAAAGATTCGCTAGAATCATCAGGTAAGACTTGCATTTTTGTTGAATACTAATCCAAGAATTTCAGGTTTCTGATATTCTTGCTGGCTTCTTTGAATTGCGTAATATGCCAGGAATAAAGGTATCAATGGAGGATCTGTACATAGGTTGTGTTGATGTGAGGGATGTTGCTCGGGCAATGATACTGTTGTATGAGAACCCATCTGCAAAGGGTCGACACTTTTGTGAGGAAGCAATCACTAAATATTCTGACCTCGTGGACAAAGTATGCAATCTCTATCCCGAACTTCAAGTTAAAAGGTACCTTCTTCTTCCTTCACTTGAAAATTTAAATATTTGTTCATGTTGCTTATTAGTTTTATATATACTGGTATTAGAATTGAGGAAGATAAGCAACCTTGGCTGGTGCGAGCGGATAATCCTTCAAAGAAGTTGATAGATTTGGGTCTTGAATTTTCACCAATGGAGAAAATTATTAAGGATACGGTCGATTATTTGAAAAGAAAAGGATGCATCTAATTATCCTATTCATTTTTAAATTTGTTCTCTAAAACAATTGTTATGAATAAGTCTGGAAATGTAGCAAGCTCTTGTGGATATCTTGCTTCTAAAACTTTATTTTTAATCAATTTTCTAAAAATATTCAGTTTGTTATACTTCACCCAATTTTCTTAAAATAGAATCTCAACTGGAAAATTTTGAGTTACCTCATCGACCAAATACACTCACATAAGTTGAACACCTTCTTGGAGAGACATTATAAAAAGGCACCTGATTTCTCAGCATAATCTAGGCGTACCTGACGCCCAAAGTGAAAAATCATAGATAGCGACTTGACATAAAATGAGCAAAAAATTTAGCTATTTATTAAATTGAACTGCATATATATTGAAATAGAGGAGGGTTCAAATATTTTCATTTTTATGCTTCGTAAGTAAAACACAATTTTGAGCTTGTAAGACAACAGTGCTGTTTATAGAAAATAACATTTAGGACACATTTTGTAAAAGGCATTGCAGAACAAAGTTTTGGATATAACCCACAGTTATGTTGGGAATTAAATATTTCAGTGCATTCCTATCAACTTCAAAATCTCAGATTCTATTGCTCAAAGAGAACTGATTTAATTAACATAAATTGAAACATGTATTAGTATATCACAAAATTTGGGCTTGGACCCAGGATTCTGCAGCAACTATGCCACTGTCCTGTGCAAGGCAAAAGCACCACTGTCGAAACTGGGTTGGTCCCAAAACCGCAGATGTTCGCTTTGTGTGCCACAAGTCTTCTCACATTTACCTGTTGTTTTACCACACGTACGTGTAGAATCTCTGTGTGCCCTGTAGCATGCCGGGACTCTTTCAAGATGGTGCAATCAATACCAGAATGGCACGTTGTAACAGAATTGGTTAGAAATATTAGGCTACTGTAACAGAATTAATTAGAAAGATTATGCTAGATTTAAATGTAATCTTGCTCTATATATAAAGCCATATAAACTCTAATTGCAAGCATCAATGAAAGAAATAAAAAAATGTTCCCATTACAGAATCCTGTCTCTATTTTCATAGACTCACATTAGAGACTGGCATCATCTCTCTCCGGTTACAAAACAGGGACTGATTCGATCAAACTTCTTGACCCTTCTGGGACGCTAGCTACACCTTGTTACAATGGATCATCTCTTCATGAAGAAAACTGCCACACCTTGTTACAATGGAGAATAATAGAAGGGATGCGCCTGTTAGATAGCTAATTGTTAGCTAGGATAAGCTCTAGCACTAGGGTTTAATTGTTTTAGCATTCTAGCCTATCTTTTGCTTTGTAAGTACGCAAAGTTTACTCTCTTCAAATTGAAAAATATTAGGATGAACTTTTCTAAGGTAAAAATAATGAGATCTAAGTTAAATCATAGAATTAGCACAGAGTTGTGGACCTTTAAGTAATTAAATTAAATCATTGGTTTGGCATTGAGTTCCTAGTACCTTTTGTCCTAAGCATTTCTATGGGGAATTCCGTCGAACAGTTGATGTGCACCTTTCAGTACTTAAATTAAATTAAAACAGGGTTTGAGGAACAAATCAAAACAAGATTACTGATGTCACCGATATACTATGCATACCAAACTCTGGTTTTGGGTACATCGACACAATTCATTCTAATTAGATTATGACATGGAGTTTATGGTACACTAACCTCATAACATGTATCTGTGTATGAGAGAGAGAGAGAGAGAGAGAGAGAGAGGACGAGATAATAAAATTGACAGTGAATCACAGTGTTGACCAAGTCAAACAAGATCTGAACATGTGAAACTGGAGCAAGCACATTAATTAGGAAAGTAGTTATTTTTTATTTTATTTTATAATCAGGAAAGTAGGTAGTTATAAACGATGACTATAAATATATGATTTTTCTGTACTAAAGATTGAATCAATGAACAATAAATTTCATTCTTTTTTCTTTCTAAAATCCTTTAAGCGCGAGTAATAAACTCAGAATTAAAATTGAAAATAAGGATTGAATTTTTAATGGGCATTTAACTTCGGTCATTAATTTTTCAATCGTATATTTATTTGAAACTTTAATTTGTGATCGAACTAAATCAAATTTTCTTAAATTAAAGATGGAGATCAAAACCTTCCAAATTTAACTATTTCAAAATGTATTTCCTAACTGGATCTCGAAATTGTTATTTTGTATACAATAAAACATTATATTTATTATTAGATCAAAACTGATTTTCGAAATAAGTTATATTTTAAAATTGGCTTAGCTTAGTCCCGACTCAACTTGTGATCTTTCATTTTCAAGAATTTTCAAAGTCAATTTCCAAATAGTAATTTTGATTTTATTTTTTTAATTTCCAGCTTTCCGCTTTGATTTGGAAATTGACAGTTCAGATAACCCCTTTCAGGATTTTCCTTAAAGTCTAATTGAAGTCGAAATCAACGAAAGATCAAGGCAACTACGATAGGCAGGCAGTTTTGATCTTTTGTGGAACCTACGAATTTTGAAGTCATTACACGAGTCAGTGTGGTAAAATATGTGTCGTATTTTAATGAGAGAATCAAGTTGAATTCATGAAGGACGACCTTAATTTAATTACGAAGCGTTTGCTTATGGACCCTTAAATTTTAACTTGTATTGAAATAAGTACTTAAAATTCAAGATGAACCGAGTCAACTCACCAAAATTACACAAATTCAAACCGCACTTAAAGTGTAACTTATTTTAGGAGATCCTTGCTTATTGCCGCTCAGACTCTCAGTCCTTTTGACTTAGATGAGGAGATCCTTGCTTGCCGCTTAGTCCTTTTGACTTGGATGATGCACGTTGGAATTCATTTTCTTCTGCAGACACGTTCTAATTTTAATTTCTAATAACTTGTAGATCGAGGGGGTTGACTTGTACAAAGAGAAATGGATAATAAAAGAACCGAGGAATACATGCTTGATTAATTTACACATTTATTCGGAAGGGAAGAAACGGAAAGGGGAAACGAGAGGAAAAGACTAATGTCTGTTAAAGAAAACTGTGTCTGTGTCACCGGCGGCAGCGGATTCATTGGCTCATGGCTGGTGCAATTCCTACTTGACCGTGGTTACACCATTCACGCCACCGTCATGGATCTCGGTACTTTCTCTCTCTCACACACACACACACACACTGACACACACACAAACAGATAAGCAAACATGTACAGAACACACACACACACATAATAGTACTGAGAACATTTTTTTCGGGTAAAGATTTTAACAGAGTAGTATTGACTTCATGCAGTGAAAGAACAATAAGCAGCGCTATATTAATTTTGTAGTCTATGCACTGCATTAAGCTAAATCTCTTTTGTTAACATATTTACCTCCTTTTGTGACAAAACGGGTATTGTGCTCTATATATTACAGGAAATGAGAATGAGACTAACCACCTGATGGCGATGGAAGGCGCGGCTGATCGACTGAAGCTGTTTCAAATGGACTTGCTGGACCCTGCCTCTGTGCTGGCACCGATCAAGGGAACAGTGGGTGTCTTCCATCTCGCATCCCCATTGTCAGCCGAAAAAGACCCTGAGGTAATTTATCTGCTGCATCAATTAATTTTTTTTTTCTGAGTTGAAGGCCCGTATGCCTTTGATTTGAATTGTAAATATTGTCCTGTTACAAATTTAAGTACTGGAAAATAAACCATCTAAAAACTATAGACTGAAAAATTAAAGCAAACTAACAACTACCACAGGAGTAGTGTATTGTGTATATCCGTTGTCATTATCTAATGACTAATAAAAACAGCTGTAAGACTCCATCTCTACTCCATTGTCAGTTCCCATTCAATTGGAAAATTTCCTGACTGAGTCTTGCCTGGATAGTAAAATTCCAACTACGAAACTTCGACTACCGCACCTTCAAACTCTCTTTCCATCCTTCTAGCCCAGTTTGCCAAATTGTGTAGGTCCAGTACCATTTCCCTCGTTGCCTTTGGAATTGTTGTGTATTCTCTGCATCCAGATAGCAATCTTCCGCATTCTGCCATTGTATGAGCTACTCTCCAAATTTGTCACTGCACTGATCAGAACCTGACTGTCCGATAAGATACTGAAGCATACCCCTGTTCTTGTAGTGTACCGGTCCGGTACCAGTTTTATCACTTTAGGATCGCTTGAGCCTCAGCATGTAACGGATCTGTCGCATGTATTACCCCATAACTCACAGAGTACAGTTCCCCTTTCTCATCATAAAAGGCAGCCCCTCATCCTGCCTGCATCAATTATTAAACCAACCTTAAGTAAGTCCTGACAACCTTACGGATTTTGGATTCTTTTCCAAATCTTGATGAAGCATGGGAAACCACAACTAAAAAAAATGTTTGTACCTATTGCAAGTAATTACCAGCCATATTATATGAAATTTACATTAAATTAAATCATACTTGTTGTCACAAATCAAGAACACCAAACTCCCAAAGAATCTCCCTCCCTCCCAGAATTTTATTTCATCAAAAATAGTTTTACAACTTGTTTTTTTCTCTATCTCGCTGCCTATATTTATCATACTCTATTTTGTCCATATCAAGAAATTAAATATTACAATTAAGACTAATTCTAAACATAGAATATTCTAGGACTATTACATAAATCAAATATAACTATTCAAATCAGCGCATATGTGTTTCCTTTTATTCCCAGTATTGCCAGATTTCCTCTGCTATATTTCCCTGTTTGTGCCAGGTGCGTGTCAGCTTGATCTTTTGACACTCCCCCTCAAGCTGATACATATATATCCTTCATTCCAAGCCTGTCAATCGATTCATTGAATATTTTGCTTGTCACAGGTTTTGTTAGAACATCTGCAAGTTGCTCATTAGATCGCACAAATGGCATTGATATAATTTTGGCCTCTAGTTTTTCTTTAATGAAATGTCGGTCAACTTCTACGTGCTTTGTTCTGTCATGTTGTACAGGGTTGTGAGAAATATCTATGGCTGCTTTGTTATCACAAAATAATTTCATCTCAGATTTTGGTTCGAACCCCCAACTCGGTTAGAAATTTTCTTAGCCATAACAGTTCACAAATTGCCTTGACCATGCCTCGGAATTCTGATTCAGCGCTTGAAAGAGTTACCACATTTTGTTTTTTTGATTTCCATGTGACCAAGTTACCTCCTATGAAGGTAAAGTATCATGCCGTTGATCATCGATCCGTCACGCATCCTGCCCAATCTGCATCACTGTATGCCACTACTTGAAGATGCAAATTTTTTCTAAAAACTATACCTTTTCCTGGTGTGCCTTTTAGATACCTGATGATTCTCATTACAGCTTCCAAGTGCTCCTCTTTGGGAGAGTGCATAAATTGACTTACCACACTCACAGGATATGCAATGTCCGGTCTTGTGTGAGACAGATAAATAAGTTTATCCACCAATTTTTGGTATCTTTCTATATTTGTAGGGGTGATCGCTGTAAGCTTCTAATTTTAAATTAGGAACCATTGGTGTGTCAACAGGTTTACAATCTAACATTCCAGTTTCAGACAGGAGATTGAGTATATATTTTCTCTGGGATAATACAATACCTTCTCTACTTCGGGTCACCTCTATTCCAAGGAAATATTTCAACCCGCCCAAGTTTTTCATTTCAAATTCCTTGAATAATTGTTCCTCTAACCTTTTTATTTCCTCCTTGTCATTACCAGTTATAATCATGTCATCGACATAAATTATTAGTATAGCAATTTTATTCGGGGCCCTTTTATAGAACATTGTGTGATCCGAATCACTCTGGTTATATCCATACCTTTTTATGGCTTTACTAAATCGTCCAAACCAAGCCCTTGGTGATTGCTTTAACCCGTACGAAGCCCTTTTTAATTTACATACCTTAGTTGTTGCGTTAGGTGTTTGGTAGCCAGGAGGTATCTCCATGTATATCTCATCTTCTAATTCTCCATGTAGAAATGCATTTTTTACATCAAATTGATATAGTGTCCATTCAAAATTTGCTGCAATAGAGAGTAACACTCGAACAGAACTTAATTTAGCAACTGGAGAGAATGATTCTTGGAAATCAATCCCACACGTTTGAGTATACCCTTTTGCTACAAGTCTTGCCTTATACCTTTCTATTCTACCTTGGGCATCATATTTTATAGTGTATACCCACTTACACCCCACAACTTTTTTTCCAGCAGGTAGATTTGTTATTTCGCATGTGGTGTTTTTTTTTAGTGCATCCATTTCAATATTCATTGCATTGGTCCATTTTTGGTTCTTAACAGCTTCTTCAAAATTTTCAGGTATGATTATTGATGATACTTGGTTCACAAATCCCTTCAATGGTTCAATTAAATGACTAGTGGTAGTGTATTTTGCAATTGGGTATTTTTCTATACTTGTACCGTCTTCTGGTACATACCATTTTGGTGGTTGTCCCCTATTCTTTCTTGGTAGTAATTTAAATGTGGGTTCAGAAGAACTAACCTTTGAGCTTTCAAGAGAGTCAGGCCGTGGTGGTATATTGTCAGATTGTATTATCTCATCTTCTAGGTTCGGCTCTTCTATATTCTTATCCGGCTCTGAATTAGGTTGCTCGGTCTGATTTGGCTCCATCTCAATATGATTTTTTTCTCTCTCTGAATTTGAATGTGTGTTATGTGTCTGATTGTCTATTACTTCTGGGTACATATGGTTCGGACTTAATTCTGAATTAGGATTATTTGGTATGCATGTTTCAATTTGTGTCTCTTCTGTATTTTTTTCTCTTGTTAAGAAATTGAAATTCAATTCCTCTTGCGTTGTATTAGTCATCTCCCCCTGAATTGAATTTTTTAAATTTCCAAAAAATGATTCATGCTCTAGGAAAATCACATCCAGTGTAGTAAAAAAATTTCTTGTACTAGGATTATAACATTTATATCATTTTTTATTTTGTCCAATTCCTAGAAACACACATTTTTCGGACCTTGGTTCAAGTTTTGAGCGAAATTGTTTTTGTAGATGGACGTATACTATACACCCAAAAACTTTAGGGACAAGATTGATTACTGAATTAATCTTAAGATGTGTAGAAAAGACTTCTAAAGGTGTTTGAAAATTATTTACCTGTGTTGGAGTTCGATTCATGAGATATATGGCAAATGTTACTGCATTGTCCCAAAAATTATTTGGTACACTGGTTTCAATTAGGGGAGCCCTTGTAATCTCGAGAATATGTCTATTCTTTCGTTCGGCGACTCCATTTTGTTGTGGCGTTTCAACACAAGATGTCTCGTGTATTATTCCTTCGTTTCGAAAGATTGTTTGTAAATCACGATTTATATATTCGGTCCCATTGTCGCTCCTAATTACTTTAATGCATTTTCCAAACTGTGTTTTAATCATGGTTATGAATGTTTTAAAAATTTCCTTAACTTCTTCTTTGGTTTTTAATAAATATAACCATGTCATTCGTGAGAAATCATCAACAAAAATTATATACCATCGGTAACTAGATTTAGAGTTTATCGGGGATGGGCCCCACACATGTGTATGATCTAGATCAAATGGAGCAAGTTTTTTATTATCACTTGGTAAATATGTTGACCTATGTTTAGCCTTAATACATGTCTCGCATACAAAATTCTCATGATTAAAATTAATAAACAATTGAGGGTAAAGCATTTTTCAATACCCAAGAGATGGATGCCCCAAACGTTTATGCCACAATACTAATTTATTCTCCTCATCTGTGTTGTTGTTCATACTGAGTAGCGCCTCTCGAGAACTCGTGTTGTCGAGATAATACAATCCTCCTCTCTTAGTACCACGGCCCAAAACTCTCTTGGTTTGAATATCCTGAAATATGCAATAATCCGGAAATATATGAACTACACAATTCATATCTCGTGTTAGTTGTCCAATGGATATTAATTTTGAAGATAAAGATGGTACTACTAATGTATTTTTAAGGCTCAGATTGGGGTATACTGCCACATCTCCAGCTGCACTAACTGGGTAACGAATACCATTTGCATTAAAAATACTATTTTTCCTAGGTAACTTGGAGTTTATGAGGTCTTGTTCAGTATACGTCATGTGGTCTGTAGCCCCTGTGTCTAGCACCCACTCTTTTTATTTTAAATAATTAAAATTACCTGATGCTTCTTGATTCTGAAATCCAGGGATACTGGTACCTGCTGCATGGAGTCCTCTGCTCTGGTGGTTCGGCTGCTCTAGTGAATTACTCTGTTCACTTTGAGTTCGGCTGCTGGTTCCATTGTGATTGCCAGTATCTGTTCATTGGTTTGGTTGGGAACCGGCCATTTTATTGTAGTTAGCAATTATGGTATTGCTTCCTTTTTGTTGGAATGAGTCATGACCACCTTCATCTCCCTTACCACACTTGCTTGGCCTTTCCCGGACCAATTACTCTTTCCTTTGCGCCTATCTTTAAACCACTCAGGATATCCAACCAGCTGGAAGCACTGTTCTTTAGTGTGCCTTGTTTGCCCACAGTGAGTACATTTCAAACAAGATTTATCAAAATTCTTTTGCCCCCTTGAGATCATAGCAACCGGTGCATGAGTTTCACCTTCTTTATTCATGATCTCTTGCCGAGTTGCTTCTTTCCTGACCCTCGCAAATGCTTGTTCAAGTGTTGGAAATGGGGTCATTTGTAGAACATTGGCCCGTTCGTTATCTAGTTTATCATCTAGACCATCTAGAAATGAATAAACTCTGGACTCTTGGAGGAATTTGTCAAATTTTTCGATGTCGGTTGTGCAAACCATTGGATTTGGACGACGGAAGTCAATTTCTAACCAAAGGTCTTGCAGTTCGTTGTAGTATTCTTCAATGGGTCTGCCCCCTTGTTTAACCTTATTCGCCTTCTTATTTAAATCGAATACCTGGGCTGCATCGCTTCCATCATAGAAAGTAGTAGCTATTGCATCCCACACGTCTTTGGCGGTTGGATAACGAAGAAACTTGCCGTAGAGAGTTTTATCCAGAGAATTACAGATCCAACCTTTCACTATTGTGTCTTCAATATCCCACCGATTAAACAGTGGGTCGGTTTTTTCTGGAGAAGAATCTGTGATGTGTTTCAGTTTTTCGCGAGCCTTGAGACACATACGCACCGACTGTGACCATAGAGAGTAATTCTTCCCGTCCAATTTGATGGGAATTAGGTTTGGGTGTAGGTTTTCATCTGAAGGAGCATGTGAAGGTGGCGCAGGTATGACAGAGGTCTGCTGTATTGCTAACAGCTGGTTTTGCTGTAGAGTAATTAGTTGTGCTAGTTTTTCAATAAGGTTGGCTGTTTCAGGGAAGGTTTCAGAGTTTTTCGCCATGGTGATTAGTAACAAAATTTCGACACTAGGTTGATCCTACCTCTCTGATACCATGTCACAAATCAAGAACACCAAACTCCCAAAGAATCTCCCTCCCTCCCAGAACTTTATTTCATCAAAAATAGTTTTACAACTTGTTTTTTTCTCTATCTCGCTGCCTATATTTATCATACTCTATTTTGTCCCTATCAAGAAATTAAATATTACAATTAAGACTAATTCTAAACATAGAATATTCTAGCACTATTACATAAATCAAATATAACTATTCAAATCAGCGCATATGTGTTTCCTTTTATCCCAGTATTGCCAGATTTCCTCTGCTCTATTTCCCTGTTTGTGCCAGGTGCGTGTCAGCTTGATCTTTTGACACTTGTTTGCAAATTGAATTAATTGTTCTATCTATCTCTTGTGAATTACAGAACCTTCTTGTGAAGCCAGCTGTGGAGGGAACACTTAACGTGCTCCGAGCTGCCAAAGATTGTGGAGTTAAACGTGTCGTGCTGACATCATCCTCCTCCACAATTGCTCCGAACCCTCACTGGCCAATCAATGCAGTACTGACAGAGGAATCATGGGCAGATGTAGACATCTTCAAGAAGGATAATGTATGTCATTATTATAAATCCTAATTTTGTAATATGATTTTCCTGTCTAATTCCTTGAGGATTTCTTTGTTTTTTTTATTGGTTTTGGGAAAATATTCTTTTTGGTTTTGCCTATTATAATTTCTTCTTCTTTTATTCTAGTAAAAGTGTTTACATGTTTAATGTTAATGTACAATATCAATATAATAATATACAATTTTACATAAATACAAATAAAATGATATGCCCAAACTACCAATGCATCTCAAAGTCTCCAAAAGAAAAAACTTCATTTTCATTGGGAAAATAGTATTAAATTAAAAAATTCTTCGTATTCCTGAGTAATTGACTGAAGGCTTCCTTTTGGTGTGAGGTAAGGTGTGGTACCCTGTATCGAAGATTCTGGCAGAGAAGGCGGCATGGGACTTTGCAGAGAAGGAAGGCTTGGATGTTGTTACAATCTGTCCCGGATTGGTCCTTGGACCAGTGCTCCCGCCTAAGGTGTACGGCAGTGTCACGATATTCACTTATATTCTCAACGGTTCGCAACAACCTTCAATTGACTTTCATTTGTTGAATATTAAGAGAAGAATTTCAAGTTTCTGATTTTCTTACCAGCTTCTTGGAATTGCATATATAATATATATGCCAGGAATGCAGATTCCGATGGAGAATCTGTACATAGGTTGTGTTGATGTGAGGGATGTCGCTCGTGCAATGATATTGCTCTATGAGAACCCATCTGCAAAGGGTCGACACTTGTGTGAGGAAGCAATCACTAAAACTTCTGACCTTATCAACAAAATATGCGATCTCTATCCCGAATTTCAAATTAAAAGGTGAGTACTTTTTTCTTCCTTCTCTTGAAAATTTCATTATTTGTTCATGTTGCTTAATTTATTACTGGTGTTATTAGAATTGAGGATAAGCAACCTTGGCTGGTGCGAGCTAAGAATCCTTCGAAGAAGCTGATGGATTTTGGTCTTGAATTTTCACCAATGGAGAAAATTATCAAGGATACTGTCGATTCTTTGAAGAGCAAAGGACTTATCTAATGATCCTATTCATATTAAATTTGTTTCCTAAAACAACTGCTATGTATTAGTCGTGAAATGTAATAAGGACTTTGTGGGTGTAGATTTTGACAAAGCAATTATTAATTAATGCAACGGACGGACTAGAGTCAAAACTCAACTTTGTCGATTTCTTGGTTCTAAAACAACTGCTTGGAATAAGTCGTGAAATTAAATTCCATATCCATTGAAATATTAGTAGTTAGAAAAAACCAATAAATTCTAGGGATTCCTATGCAAAACGCAATTATCTTTATTAGTTGTTGCTGTGACTTGTGTGTTTTTCTGGAGTAAAGTTAATGTTGAAACAATAATACATGGACTTGTGTTTAATTCAAGCTTGTCGAATTCGTTCCGGGGTGCATTATCAAGTTTGAATTAAAAATATTGTATAGCCTGCTTGAGAAATCTGAGTTCAAACGCTCTTTACGGTAATAAATCGAAATTCAAAAAATTAAATTATGATAAAACAACAGTTTCAATTTTATAAACTATAAAGACTCCATTGCACTTTGGTCCACAAGAAATTCCCTGTTGTTTGTATTGGGCCCTAACATTAAAGAATCTTCTCTGTTTCATGTTGGGCCCTAGAATTAAAGTTTTTATTTATTTATTTGATAACTATTGAGATTGTCAAGTTAGTTGTCTAGATATCTCCTCGTAAAAATAGAATTACATCATATATATATATATATATATATATACACACACATCATGTATAACAATTATCTTCATCAAAATTACAAAGGAAATTATATGTAAACGAAGGACATTCAATGTTTCTCTTTGTTATATATAGAGAGTAGAATTAGGGTGCTCCTAGGAATACCAAATTCCTTTGTACTCGTAACTCTAAAACTTATCGGATTAACTTTGAACGACGAATTCAAAACGTTGAAATTCTTCTATCTTACGAGTGATGCGTCTGCATGTAAGTTTCGAATTAATTTAGTATAAATTCAAGTAGTCAAAATGAGAAAGTTTCTAAATTAATTTTAATGCATTCATTTTTTAGAAGCCTTTTGACCACTTGACTTTATACCAATGTTATCAGAACCGGACCGGATATTGACCCGGTAAAGCTTCGGGTCAATGGTTCATTGGTCGGATCGGTGGGTCAACCGGTTCAATCGTAGTTTTTAAAACATTTATATTTCTCAGATATCAAGGCCATATATCAAAATTAATTATATATATACATGAGCAGGTGGTGACAGTGTTTGTATCTTTAGCCTCTCACCATTTGCACTCAAAATAAACCCATAATCTCATAAATCAGAAGAAGAATTTGGTTTGGAAATTTTATCATACAGCTTGAGAGCAGTTACCATTAAATAAGAATAAATTAAATATTTGCTTTCCAATTATCAATTCAAAACACAAATTCACCAAGTACCTGGAGATACATCTAGAGCATCTGGTTGAGGACTCGGGCGTGGCTTAATACTTAGGTGGACAATGCTAGTATGTATAGCCAGGTGTCATTTGTACTTATAGAACTATTATTCACAAAAAGGCACTGAAATTTTGGTTTGGACAATTTATCAAACACTTTGGTAGCATCAAACTTTACATTAAACATAAAACAAATATCAGTACTATGTCAAGTGTAATTTACCATAAAATTCCCAAATTAGATGAGATGCTTATAGCTTGTGCCTTTATTTGAGAATGTGGATCAGCTAAGTTTCACTTCATTAGCTTCTCATGGTTGTTTTTCTTTAAATTTGAATTTTGAGGTGTTGAGCTAGTCACCATACTTGTAAAGAAATACTTTGGAGGTTGCAAAACAGAAAATTTCTCGTAGTTTTATAAACCTCTTTAATTATTTGATGATCTAGTTAGCTTCCAATCTTATGAAAGAAGAGACGAAAAGAATTCGAAGAAAAACGATTTAAGAGAAGGGTCGGAGAATGAAAGGTTAGAGCAAATCGCAAAGACCCGGTTTTTTTATTAGCCGGTTCACTAGTTTTTTTATTTAAAACCGTTTAATAACCCGGTTTATAAACAGTTGTATTGCATGTTGGTCTTTTCAGTGGACCAAACCGGAAAAGCTTCTGGGTCCGGTTTTTTTCGGTTAAACAGTCGGTCCGGTTCGGTTTTGATAACACTGCTTTAAACTAAATTAATTCTAAACTTTAAAATTTTCACATATAGACGTATCACTCATAAGTTAGAAGGATTTCAACAGTTTAGATTCGTCCTTCAAAATTAATCTGATAGTTTTTAGAGTTATACAAAAGAGCTTGATACTCTTAGGAGCAACACAGTTATACTCATATATATATATATATATATATATATATAGCAAAACTAGAGTGCTCTTAAGTTTACCAAGCTTCTTTGTGAACTTAACTCTAAAATCTATCGGATTGACTTCAAATAATGAATCTAATCTGTTGAAACCCTTATACCTTACGAGTGATGCGTCTACATACAATTTTTTTTAAATTTTGAATTAATTATGTATAGAGTCAAGTGGTCAAAAATTGTTCAAAAAATGAATGTATTAAAATTAATTTATAAATATTCTATTTTTGACCGCTTGACTTAATACTAAATTAATTCGAAAGTTTAAATTTATTTCATGTAGATGCATCACTCATAATGTAGAAGAGCTTCAACGGTTCAGATTCGTCATTTGAAATCAATCCGATAAATTTTAGAGTTGAGTTCACAAAAAATTTGGTGAACTTAAGAGCACCCTAGTTCTTCTCTCTCTCTCTCTATATATATATATTAATTATGGACTATGGTGCAAAGGACATATATATGTTACAAATATCTGTGACTATTTGCAAGGATAAAATAGTTATTTTCGAGAGTAAGACGACATAAATTGATATTTTAAAGACTATTACTGACAAAATTATCTACAAGATATCTGTCAATGCCAAACATTTCCCATTTAAGTTCCGGTTGCTATCAAGCAGATAATCAATTCATAAAGTGTGCTCGGAGATTCACTTCTTTTCCTCCTCTCTTTTTTTGGCTTAATATGAATTGCTTTCGCATTAACAATGTACTGATTTATTTAGTTTGTGGTGAAAACTCAGCAATAAATAAAACACCAAAATAGCATGATCTTTCGACCGAATTTATTAGCTAGTATGAACTCAAGTAACTTGATGAGGATCATAATTAATTTCTCCTTGATTCTGTTTAAGATTAGAAACTCATAATTCTGTTTTAGGTTAGAAACTGCAATAGTGTGGTTAAATGGAATCCTTGTGCGTTGTTCGTTTACATTTCATGAATTTTGGCCCTGAGATCTGAACCACACAAAGGTCATAATTAATTAAAGAAATGAACCCCATATCATTTCTCCGTGTAAATTGTAATGTTGCTGCTATTAGATAAAGTGTCACATCGTTCATTTGCTGAGTTAATTAAGATATTTGAACAAACCAGATAACATGTTATCTCTCAATTTTTCTTAAATTAAATTAGTAAATTTATGCACTCATCCAAAATCATGGCAACTCGTAATAGTAGAACCACATTTTACTGTTAAAGATTTAAAAGGAACACCCAGAAAGAGGACCACTTTTTACTGTTAGAGAACCACTTTTTATATGTGGAGTTCTGGATGAGTGCATAAATTTACTAATATAGTTTATGGCAAAAGAAATGTTTAGACGTGTAATTGTGAGATAAATTAATTTCCAACAAGCCATTGGAATTGGTTGTGTTCTTCTACAAATTCAGCATCCGACATATTTAATTTACATTTACTATCTATTGGTGTAGAGGTCGGTTTACAACCTAATTTACTGGTTTCTTTTAACAAAACTAAAATATATTTCTTTTGGGAGATAAACAAACATTTCTTTGAATTTGCTACTTCAATTCCTAAAAAATATTTCAGGTGTTCTAAATCCTAATGTCAAATTTTTCTTTCAATTGAAGTTTTACCCTTTTAATTTCTTTTTTATTGTTTCCGGTAATTTTTATGTCATCTACATATATAAACAAATACAATGGTTGTGTTTATACCATCATTTTTGGTAATTAAACAATGAATAGCCAGTATTACTAATTAATTTTGAATTTCCAAGATAATAAATAAGACTAAGTTTGTCATACTATGTCCGCATAGATTGGTTAATGTAACCTACAAACTAAATTAGAATTTATTTTCATTTTATGACTGGGTGGTAACATCATATACATGTCTTCTTCAAATGTAATTTCTTGTAGAAAGATATTTTTAACGCCTATTTAGTAGATAGAGGTCCCAACTATTATTCACTGCAATAGAAAATAAAATTCTAACGGTATTCAATTCTGCTACCGAAGCAAAGGTCTGCTGGGAATTTATGTCATATGTTTGAGGTTTTGTTCTATATCAGTTGACTGCTACGTGATTTGGTTTTTTTTTTTTTTTTTTTCAGAACAGTATCTTAATTGCATGGTTTTCTTGGGGTACATGGTTGTTACTCAGGTATTTAATTTGTAGTCAGGTACACTCGCACTAATACCATATTGATTTTAGAAGAACAATATAGAAGATAGGAATGATGAAATTGATATTTTTATTTTATTATTGCGTTCTAGTTTTACAAGTGAGTTACAATGTGCATTTATACACAAATCTCTAACGGTAACTTTTATACACAATGTGCATTTATTCATCCCACTTTAAGCCATACGGCAGCACCTTTCACAATCAAGGCGTCTTCGTAGCATAACTTACACATGAAGTTATGCTACGAAGAGGCGTTGATTGTGAACCGGAGTGTGTCCTATGCTCGGATTGTACCTTGTAGTAGATTTTTCACTTGTTCTTCCAATGCACGTATGCAGTACAGGTATGGTTCAGTATGGGGCTGCAGCTGGTACAAGTCGGTACATCACTGGCCTACGTGGGATGAATCATGGGGAAGGTACAGGTGCACAGTGAAAGAGCCTAAGCAGATATGGCTTACCAGGATTCTTGGAGTACTCTGGTGAGTGTGGAAGCAGCGAAATATCATGATTTTTGGGCGAAAGACAAAACCGGCTTGGTTACTGGCAAAGAAGATTAAAGAAGAAACATAGTTGTGGTTAAGGTGCTGCAGGAGAATTGGTGTGTAGTTTGTTGTTGATTAAACAATTTCTGAACTTTGACTTTGCTGTTGTGTGTGTTTTAGAATTTAATATTTGAAGTTGTAAACATATCTCTTTTTTGTACTTCTGGTAGCTTCTACCTGGTTGTAAAAAAAAAATTTTAAGGAAAAAAGGTGGATTGAGCTTATTTTTCTAGAAAATGTAGCTCTCTAATTTTTTTAATAAAAAAAACATTATCTAATTATGTTTGTCAACAAAAGTAATAAAGAACGCAACGATATTAATTTGCATTGAGATAGCGATTAATGATATTTTCAATATTTACGGCCCCATTTGAAAAATCTCTGGAATTTGGCTACTCAAGAAGGTAAAATATGAATTGTCAAGCAAAGAAACAAGACATAAAACAGTGATTGAACCTATTAGTCAAACAATGAAACAAATATCAATGATATACAAATACACATATAGACAACAAAACCCCACCAACTTACACTACTACAAAAATACAGTTTGTACACGGACTTTAACTGGAGAGCTACACGGATTTGAAAACGTGTGCAATACTGGGGTGTAGGAAAGTCCAGCATTTACACTCGGATAATTTATCCGTGTACGATTACACTAATTCTACACGGATTTTTTACTAAATAGCCGTGTGGAAATACTCAGAGCTACACGGTTTTTTAATGAAAAACCGTGTATGAAACTTCTTCCTACACGGTTTTTTATTAAAAATCCGTGTAGCTCCATACCCTAGCTACACGGCTTTTTAGTATTAATCTGTGTAGGAAGATCACAAATAATTTTTTTAATTTTAACACATCCTACACGGATTTGTTGAAATATCCGTGTATGATTTATTTTAATTTTTTTTTTGTATTTTTTCTGTTTTTGGCTAGCCTCCACTTTTGCTAGCCATTATATATAAAATCAGAATGTTTTTTTAACCCAAAACAGAACCCCAAAACAGATATAAATTGGCAAAACAACATAACAATTCAAAATTAATAATTACACAAATTTAGTTTATAAAAATTCATATTGTGGTGTACAAAATTGGGAAATAAACCACCTTGCCCACATCCCTCTCACTTCGTCGACTTGCTCAGTTGAGTAAGCGTCTTGGCACCGGTTATACTACAATTATAATTTGAGTTAGTAACGAGAGACGGATCGAATTATTGATATTTTTAAAATTAAATTTAATGTGAATTACATACCTCTTTTGGAAATTTAAATTGATCTCTTTCGATCCAACCCATCATGAAATTCATTGTGTAATAAGCGCACTCCCAACCCTCCTGCTGTCGCGCGCACTGAAATTTACATTTATCGGCCAATGTTAGAATGAAAATATTTTTTTAAACTATAAAATTTAAGTTAAAAAATTATTGTATAATAAGCTCACCGGTAACCACTCAATTTTGAATTTATCTTTCGCGACCCCTCTTCCTTTTGCTTGCACTCCTCCTTCTTTAACATATTTGCTCCAAGCCCTTACAAAATTATGTGACTGTATTTAGCAATTTCATTTGACAATTTAATTACAATTAGAAAAAAAAAAAATCAAACCTAATGAAAAGATATTACTTACTGTTCTACAAAGGGACAGATGTCTCTGCAATCTTGTGGTTTGATTCCTTTTGACCTTGCAGAATCCATGATAAAAGCCCTATTCGCAGCCGGAATGATGACGAACAAACACCAGTGTGTGCTGTAGAAATTTAAACACAATTATAATTACATTTAATTTTTTTTATAATTATTTAATTGAAAATATAGAGAAAATTTGAAAGTTAGAATCGTACCCCTAGTGGTATGGCACGAGAATAAATGTCTTGTCATCCATTTGGCAACGGTGCATCGCATAGCACATGTAATCGACACACTGGTCAGGCTGACCTATTAGGAGTAATAAGGAGAAATACGTCGAACTTTTCTCAAATACTAATTAAACTCCGCTAACATGTGTTCACATCCTAAATGAGACACAATATTCAAAGAGCAGTCCCAAACTGGGGACTATCCAAAATTAATCCCTATTGGATTAATTTTGAACGGACATGAACCTAAAATCATATTAATAGGTCGGTTATTGAATAACAATACACCAATTATTCTAATTAACAAATAAAAATAACCATGCATGCATCAATTAATCAAACCCTAAACCTTAAATGTGCAATAATAAGAAAATAACATAAAATTAGAGAAAAAAGAAGACCAATTACTAACTTGAGCAAGAGAGAGAAGAAAATCACCAGAAAATCAAAAATCTCAGATCCAAACGCAGCACAAATCAGTTTCCAGCCAATCCAGAGGAGAGAGAGTGATCAAAACGGCCCTGGAAGAAGTATTAAAACCCTAAAATGGACTTTCCTACACGGATTTTTAGTGTGAAATCCGTGTAGCTCTGTTACTTATTACACACGGATAACAATCTATCAAACCGTGTAGGAAAGTCCATCCTACATGGATATATTATAACAAATCTGTGTAGCTCTCCCTATATTGCACACGGATATTTATTTAATTAGCCGTGTACAAAACCTCCTTGTCAACACAGACTGTTCTCCAGAGAATTAAACACGGATTATTATGTAAGTATCTGTGTAGAATTCTTAGAGATATTTAAAAATTCACTTTTCTACACGAATTTTTAAGAAATAGAGGAAATCCGTGTATAACCTACAGTGTAGGAAGTAGTTTTTTGTAGTAGTGTTAATGCATTTATATATTATGGAATTGTATAGTCAACCACCAAATGTCTGCTAAACAGCGAAATAATAATTTCTACCTCAATATGACAACTCAATCAACAACAGGGCCATTAATTGACTTCAATAATTGACCAGTCCCCATCTGTTAGAGTCACTCCCTAATCATGTGAGGGATTCCTTTTTTTTTTTCAGATAATATATAGGCTACACTAGAATTAGGTGCCTGCTGATGTTTGAATGAACATGATCTAGGATGATTAGTGATGATTATATATATAATGGAACAAACGGCCGGATAGAAAAATCATCTTGCGAGTTTTCCTCATTCAACAAAAGGCCCTCCATTTCGGCAATCAAATTATAGAAGTTTAATCAGTTGCAGCACATGTTAATAAAAGTTTAAGATCTTGATAAATGATGTACAATTTAAAATTATTTAAATCACTACTGCAGAAAATATTGCTTGAATAACAGATAAATTAATTTTGTCAAGGTGCCACCGCTACAGGTGTTCAAATGGTCGGTTTGAACTTTGAACCTAATTAAAATAGATAAACCAAAGTTATTTTTTCAGTTTTCAAAAATAGAACCGAACCGACTGAATTAAAATTTTCAACTGAATTATATCCGAATAGAATAAACAGAGGTAAATTTCAATTTGTTCGGTTGAACCGAAATTTGATAAATTTCAGCAAAAAATTAGAATCAGATAAATCGAAGTACATAACTTCTTTGTCTTTTGTCTTGTGTTCAAATTCGCATGTGCTTCACAGCCTTCAAACCCTCCGATTGTTTTCATTCATTGCACAAATTAAAGAAAAATCAAAAGAAGGAAGAAGGAAGAAGTAAGAGAGAGTAAAGAGAAAAGACAAGTTTTTGAGAAACTAACTTCGAAATTGGAGATAGGATCCAAGAAAAGAGACAGGAAGAGTATTTTGATTAACTTCTTGTGAACATCAGACTTGGCGAGACGGTGATAAAGAATTAAATAGTGGAAAAGAAACTGGGAGTCGGATGAATTGAACCGTTGCGATTATTTGGCGAGCGATTTTATTAAAAAAAAACTCAGTCAGTTCGGTTCAGCCTGTTTTAAATTTTTCTAAATCGAACTAAACAAAAATAAAAATAAAAAATATATATAAACCTAACGGATTCATTTAAACCCAAAAAACCAAACTGTTTAAATAAAACTTTCTCAGTTTGGTTTAAAACCAAATAAACCGGACCATTTGAACACCACTAGCCATGGCAATATTTTTTAGCCATTTTTCTTTTTCTTTTAGTACACAAACCTTCGCTGTTAGCGAACTAACCAATTAAATATATAATGCTTCATCCTGCAAAGCTGGAACTTGGTGCTTCAAAAACAAAACAAAAAAGAGCAAAGAAAAAAGGAAATATTTTAAACATAACAAAGTTTACAAAGGAAAAACAAAAATGAGAACATAATTTAATTCATTAAATGTACTACTACAATCAAAAATTCTGAACAATTCATTATCAAGGGAACAATAAAATTAAAACTTCATGCATAGGACATATAACCACTGAAACCTAGCAAGTACACTAACAAAAGACATGGAAATCAAATCACCGATCAATATCAATAACGATGACGATATGTAAATACGGAAACAAGAGTCTGCACCGAGGCAAGAAATATTGCAAAAATTGAGCTACAAAATGATATAACCGCCCAACGGTTGTTGAAGTACTCATGCATGAACGCTGCTCTACGCCGTCGAAAGAAATGCTCACATTTTAGATTGACATGTTCAAACAAGTCCGAATAATAGTGATCGTTGAAGTCGACGATGACTTGTTCACTCAGCTGTCTGAAAAACTGAATTGCATCATCTTCATTCGGCAGCAAGTTAAGTACAATCCCCCTGTTTTGAAGGATCTCCAAATCTCTTTTATTCTTGATCATGCAGTTCATCACGACCATCAGACCGGTCCACCTACTTTTGCTCTTGTCTAAACTATGCTCGAATGACAAAATGTTCATCACAAGAGTCTTTCTCGCAGAATCGATGATGAGTCGAGGGATCTTTATGGTACTATTTTTTATGGTGGCGTCGGAGTTGTTGAGTGAATCCTGCTTTCTCAACACAAAGCCGAACTCCAAAAGTTGACTGGCTGATGGTATTACTAGAGGAATTCTGTGATCCTTTTTTCTCGGCACCATATGTGCCATGGCAACGCCGAATACTTTTTTGTTTTCGGGATCTGGCAGAGAAACCTCATGGTAGAGGTGGAGAAGGTGGTTGATATTGCGGTTCAAAGGTCCTATGTCCCCTCTAGAGTGTATGCTGTCCCCTAGGTATGTAAGAAACAAATTTTTTATCACCAAGTTCATGAGATCCGATTTGGCCTTGCTTTTGTTTTCGTCGAGGCCCTTTGAAATAGCGTACAATTCTTTGAGGACGAAAAATGGAATTTGGTTTTCTATTAAGAGCAAATCGGAGAGAATGGTCATGAAGTCGGATCCTGCCCAGCAAAGGCGATGGCGTTGGTCTGCCTCGAGTTTGAAAAGTAACTCGAGTATAAAACAACCATCGAGTAATAAAATATGAAGAAACTTGTCATCGGTTAGTGCTCCCTTGTTGTAGCACTTATCAGCGCGATCCTTCAGGTCTCGCATCTTGTTGATATAGGTTGCCAGCTTGACTTGTTGGTTTCGCTCCAAGAAATCATGCAGGTATTGATGCTTGTGCTTCTCTATAGCAGAAAAATTATCATGGTTGTGGACCTCGTGGTGGTACGGTCCGATCGGGACTATCTTGGGCTTGTGTAGGCCCTCGTTCTTATCTGTAATGAAGGCCGGAACAAGGGAGATTGTAACGGTGTTCTTTGTGGTTGCCTCTTTGGTAAATGGTGAGAGCAAATTTTCCATGGTTTTTTCCAAGGATTCAAGTCGATGTATTGCCATTACAGTAGGAAAAAGTAAAATTGTGGTGGTGATAATTGAGAAGAAATTTGAATATAGTGGACTTAATTTAGTAGCCGAGGAAAGCTAATTGACTGTTCCTCTTGAGTGCAAACTCTGTTCATTTTCTTAGGTATAAATAGGTGATACTAAGAGGAGAGCAGTTTGGGTCCGATGCCCATCGGACTCAAACTGAGTACGATGGTTCCCATAACCGTCCGATCTGCTTTAAGATCCATTCACTCCGCTTTAAGATCGGAAGGTTATGCAGCCCATCTAATACAAATTTGAGTCTGATGAGCTTCGAACCCAAACTACTCTCTACTAACAGACCTAATATATTTAATATAAAAGGTCTAATTAAATTCTTCAAGATAAAGTCCAAACTATAACTAGAAAATTAACCATAGCATTAATTACATAGGTAATTATTTTAATAGTGTTGAAGGAAACAAGGGTGGATTCAAATCTGGTTAGGTACTCTTGCAACTTGTGAAATACATAATTCTCCATTGACCGCTACAATTGAGGGATGCCAATCTTGGATCCAACTTCGGTTAATGTGAAGTTTACTGGGAAGCTCCAAGTTTTGCGATCTTAATTAGTATTTAATTTACCCAATGACATTTAAGTTATTTCCTATTCTAAAATACAGATCCGAACCACCTCTTTTCATTCATGCGGAGGTCTGAATTTAACTTATAGCACAATGCAGATGAGTGATGCCATGAAATTTTGAAACAGATGACAAATGGTACATATATGATACAAGTATAACTACAAGAATTGAATTATCCGCCAGAGTAAAAGTGTTTACCAGAGTTGGTATTCTCGTTGATATTCCCTTCAGTAATAGTGATATTCCTTAAATTAGAATTTTATATCAACTTACTATGGACAATAATCATTTTTTACTATGGACAAAATGATGTAAGTGGATCCCTCCTCTTCTTATAATATGGTACATATATTTACAATCTGCTCTAACCTAAAATGAATTTTGTAAAGGAAATTATTTAATAGATCTAATATTGATATAAAAAAAAAGGATATTTTCACCTATTTCATTGAATGTATTAATAAGCCTTACAACCAATTATCAAAGGACTAGTACAAGCCTACAACTTAGCAAACTAACAAATATCTAATTAAAGTAACACTACTTTTAGAGGTCGCATTTTACAATTTTTTACTTATTTTTTAGATTGGTAAAAAGTCACTACTTTCGGATGGTTCAGAATTTATATATAGATTAAGTGATTTTTTTTATCAATCTAGAAAAATAGTAAGAAAAAAACTTCTAAAAAAAGAAATTTACAAAGGAAAAAAAACCTGAGAACATAGTTTAAGTTTCATACACAAGGTAACAATAAAATTTAAGTTTCATACACAGGCCATAACCGTTTGCAAACCAACAACATTAAAGATAAAACCGGAACTCATAAATTAAACTGCACCCAAGCACTAAAAAAAAGAACTGAAATCAAATCAACTCAAAGCGGATCAATAACGATGACGATACGTAAATACGGAAACAAGAGTCTGCACTGAAGCAAGAAATATCGCACAAATTGAGGTACAAAAAGATATAATTGCCCAACGGTTGTTGAAGTATTCATGCATGAATGATGCTCTCTTCTGTCGGAAGTAAGCCTCACAGCTTAGATGGACCTGTTCAAACAAGTCTGAATAATAGTGATCGTTGAAGTCGGCAATGACTTGTTCACTCAGCTGCCTGAAAAACTCAATTGCTTCATCTTCGTTTGGCAGCAAATTTAGTACAATGCCTCTGCTTTGAAGGATCTTCAAATCTTCTTTACTCTTGATCATGCAATTCATCATAACCATCAGACCAGTCCACCTGCTTTTGTTCTTTCCTAAGCTATGCTCGAGTAATAAAAGGTTCATCAGAAGAGTTTTTCTGGTTGAGTCAATGATGAGTCGAGGGATCTTTATGGTACTGTTCTTGATGGTCGCATTAGAGTTGTTGCGTGAATCTTGCTTTCTCAACACAAAGCCGAACTCCAAGAGTTGAGTAGCTGACGGAATTACTAGAGGAATTCTATGACTATGTGTCTTCACTGTATTAGCATTGGTATTACCGAATACTTCATTTTCGGGATTTCGTAGAGAAACCTCATGGTAGAGGTGTAGAAGGTGGTTGATCTTGTGGTTCAACAATTCTTTGACCTGGCTAGGATGTATGCTATCCCCCAGGTATGTAAGAAACAAATTATTCACCACCAAACTCATGAGTTCTGATTTCGCCTGGCCTTTTTCTTCTTGGAGGCCCTTCAAAGTAGTGTACAATTCTTTGAGGACAAAAAATGGAATTTGGTTTTCTGTCAAGAGCAAATCGGACAGAATGGTCATGAAGTTCGATCCTGCCCAGCAAAGGCGATGGCGCTGGTCTGCCTCGAGCTTGAAAAGTAACTCGAGTATAAAGCAACCATCGAGTAATAGCATCTCAACAAACTTGTCATCGTTTAGTTCCATGTCGCTGTAGCACTTATGAGCACGATCCTTAAGGTTTTGCATCTTTTTGAGATATGTTACTGGATTGACTTCTTTGTTTCGCTCCAAGAAATCATGCAGGTAGTGATGCTTGTGCTCATTTATTGCCTTAAACTTTTCATCGTCGTGGTGGTAGTGGTACGCTCCGATGGGGACAATCATGGGCTTGTGCCGGTCCTCGTGCTTGTCTGTAATGAAGTCCGGAATACGGGAGATCGTGACAGTGTTATTTGAGGTTGCCTTCTTGGGTGATGTTTTGAGTAAATTTTTCATGGTTGCTTCCAAGATTTCATCTTCTGTTGCCATTACAGTCGGAAAAATTAAAACTTCTGTGCTAATATTTGAGGAGAAATTTAAATAGAGTAGTAGACAATCGAGGAATCTAATTGAGTACCTCTCTTGATACTTAAAAGAAGAGAGACCTAATCTAATTTTTAATAAAAGTATGCCTAATTAAATTTTCATAGAAGTCCTAATTATTACCAGAAATTTAACAATAGTATTAATTACAGAAGTAATTATTTCAACATTGTTTTTGGAAATGAGGTTGTAATATTAAAATCATATGCCAGCGGAAACATCCCTAATCATAACTACGATTTACAGTTAAGCTAAACATACCCAATACAACTTCTGATCATCATATCACTGATCAATAATCACAGCCTTAACTCTCTTTAATTTATAGAGAAACCTCATAGTAAAATTATTTCACATTTGATCCTCATTGTTTAAATGTCTGACTTCACCCCTAGTTACAGCATCTTGAAGTGCATGCATCTCATGTGATGACTGTCACAATGGTTATCATAATCGTTATAAGGCTTTAGCCGTTTGCGTTACATATCTCTCTAGAATGCTGAATCATATATACTATATTTGAAAAGAAAAAAAAAACCTCTCAAGATTTGGTTAAAATCCTTTAGTAATTGATTCATTTTTCTCAAAACTAATACAAGCTAATATCGTAAAATATATATACAAATACCTACAAAAAAGGCTCCAACAACTATATATAAAATATACTTAAATTTTGACTATATATGTATTTTATAACCTCGATTAATTATACATGATGATAATCTTTAATCTTTCTAAAGAACTGATGACTATAGATTGTGATTTATTGTGACAAGCTAATTAGCAATTGTGGTTGCATTATTTTGAATGAGTCTTCGTGTATCAATTAGAGCACCGACGGTTTTGGACTTCTAGGAACTGTATAGGGATATCGATCTTGCGTGCATTTATCAAATCAAACTATGAAGGGTTGTTTTTTCGTTATTATCACATTAGAGGGACAATTCTAGAAATAAAGGTAGCGTCGACTCTTTTGTAAATTCCTCTAAACAATGACTCAAGGTAATATATGATTATGTTAATTCGTTATTCTACCCACTTGATCCTTTTGACTTATCATGCAAAGTGCTAGCCGCCGAATGTACAAATAGTTGTACATGTTAAATTATTGTATGTAACCAGTATTTCTTAATTAAAAACCGATGATTTTGTATTGTTCACTCCTCTTTGTTGGCTTGTGCAATTTCGACAAGCCAGCCACCTCTTTGCCAATTTTATTTATCTATAATATTTAAAAAAGAAATAAATAAATGTGAATTAGTTTTGGAGAGAACTAAAAGTATAGTACAACCGGTGAGAAAATCAGCAGCTAGCGAGCTGCTACCAATTCTAACGGCTTACCCTATGGAGGAGAAATCTGATTACACCATTTTATGGTGACACATCTTAACACCTTATTTTTATATGTAAGTTTTGCGATTTTATAATTCAAACAGTCGATCCGAACCGTACAACAGTCCAGATGTCTATGATTCATCTGTTTTTGTATATTTTTACCATGAAGAGCTTTTGAAAGAAAGAAACTTCCTAGTTTTGTACATACAAACTAGAATAAAGTTATGTAAAATTAATTAATAGGATTAATTAATCCCATTCTGAGAAGAGAAAGATCAGAAGCGATAAAATAAGATGAATTGAGAAACAAGCTTTCTCACTATATGTAGATAATTTCCGAGCACTAGGAGGTCATAAACTTGTTGAATTAATTAAGCTTAAAGATTGGAGTCACCCCTTAAAAAGAATCATACGAAGTGGGTGTTAGGGGTGTCAAAGGTTATGATACGGACAGGATGGAAGCATTTTCTTGTCCATATCCACTAAGAATTGATCTTATTCATACTTTATCCGTACTTATTAAGAATTGATTTTATCCTACCCTACCCATACCCGTTAAGATTAGCGGGTAACAAAACAGTAGTGGATGAATAACGAATAATACTAATAATTTATTCCATCAAATAAATTCAAAAATCTCAGCTTCATGTGTTTTACAAATTCTATTTTACTAAATACAAAGATTACTTTTGATATTCAAGGGAGGATGTCAAATTTTGAAGAGGCTTGAAGGAGAGATCTACAGGCCTACGACCACGCAATACTCATGACTGGTTCAAGAGGAAGGAGTGAGATGATGGAATTAATAACTCAGATTAACAACAAAGAGAAAATTGAAGTAGAAATGAAAGTCAGATTGTACCGTAGATTATTTCTATTTTCACGAATGAGGAAGACAATAACGATGAATAAGGAAGAAATTTTATTATCAGGTTCAACATGGATATAGGGATTTTTCTCAAAAAAACATGAATGTAGCAATAGAAAACGAAAGAATATATTGGATATATATTTATATATTTATATATAATTATTCTTTACCCAACCAGTAGGAAATAGTCTTTATCCGTACCCATACATGTTTAGTTAATGAAAAAAATCCTTACTCATATCTATAGTCAATAAGGTAACAAAAAAAAATCTTACCCATATTCTCCTTATCGAATAGGGTGTCAATGGATACGATATGGGTAGGGTGGAAGTATTTTCATATCCATACCCACTAATAGTTGGTCTTACCAATACCCTACTCATACATGTTAAGAATTTGTCTTACCCTAGTCTACATGTACCCGTTAAGTAGAGGTAACAAAACGGTAAGAGGTAAATAACGAATAATATTAATATAATCATTTATTATATTTACGAATAGACCACTAAAACTCATCATATTATACATATGCAATTACAATTGCTAATATAAAAATCAAAATACAAATATGCAATAAATTCTAACTGATAATTTTTTTATAAAGCAAAAAAAAACACAAATATCTCTTCTAACAAATTCAAAAATTCAATTCTTTAACTAATAAAAAAAATTCAAATAAAAAAGTAATATGTTTAACATAATATTCTTCTTACAATAAAAAAACATACATTTTATCATGGATTAACGTTGATACAGTGATATAGAAAATAGAAAATTGAATATAATATTTATATATCTATATGTAATTTATTTTATATAATTAATACGAAATAGCCTTTATTTTATAAACTTTTTGACATATTTATTCCCATTTTCCGCTAGTTTTCCTTATTCAACAGATCTAAGGCCCTATTTTTCATTGGCAATCAAATTATAATATTATAATTAGTTGCAGCACATGTAAATAAAAAGTTTAACACTTAATTTGATAAATTATACAATTTAAAATTATTTAATTCACTATTGCAGAAAACTTGCTTGGATAACAGATAAATTAATTTAGTCATGTATCTTGTTGCGGGGTGCCAGGGAAATTCTTATTAATATTCTAAGGTTGAATTCTACATGAACGGTATTTCACAATTTTAATTTTTCTTTGTTAGTACACAAACCTTCGCTGTTAGCCAACTAACCAATTATATAATGCTTCATCCTGCAAAGCTGGAACTTGGTGCTTCAAGAACAAAAGATCGAAAAGGGAAATATTTTAAACATAACCAAGTTTACAAAGGAAAAAAGAAAACTAATTAAGAACATAGTTTAATAGATTAAATGTACAACTACATTCACAAATTCTAAACAATTCATTCTCAAGAAAACAATCAAATTAAAATTTCATATACAGGACATAACCATTGCAAACCAACAATATTAATATTAAAGATAGAACCGGAACTCATAATTAGATCTGCACCAAGCAAGCTAACTAACAAAAAAAACGGAAATCAAATCAACTCAATGAAGATTAATTATAACGATGACGATACGTAAATACAGAAACAAGAGTCTGCACTGTGGAAAGAAAAATTGCACAAATTGAGGTACAAAAAGATATAATTGCCCAACGGTTGTTGAAGTATTCATGCATGAACGTTGCTCTCTTTCGACTGAAGTAAGCCTCACAGCTTAGATGGATCTCATCAAACAAGTACGAATAATAGTGATCCTTGAATTCGGTGGAGACTCGTTTACTCAGATGCCTAAAAAACTTAATTGCTTCATCTTCGCTCGGCAGCAAGTTAAGTACAATGCCACTGCTTTGAAGGATATCCAAGTCGGATTTATTTTTTATCAAGCAGTTCATCATAACCATCAAACCGGTCCATCTCCTTTTGCTCTCTTCTAAGCCTTGCTCAAATGCCAAAAGGTTCATGAAAATAACCCTTCTGGCGGAGTCAATGATAAGTCGAGGGATCTTTATGGTACTGTGTATTCTACCATGCTTGATGTCGGGGTCGGAGTTGTTGTGTGAATCCTGCTTTCTCAACTTAAAGCCAAACTCAGAGAGTTGAGTGGCTGACGGTATTACAAGAGGAAGTCTGTGATCCTTTTGTCCCTGAACCGGTTGTGCCCAGGTACTTTTTTTGAAGGTTGGTTGTGCCCTGATATATCCGAATACTTTTTTGTTTTCGGAATTTGGCAGAGAAATCTCATGGTAGAGGTGGAGAAGGTGGTTGATCTCGATGTTCCCCGGTTCTTTTACTCGGCTAGAGTGTATGCTATCCCCCAGGTACTTAATAAACAAATTATTCACCACCAATTTCTTCAGCTCCACCTTGCTTGTGTTTTCATCGAGGCCCTTCAAAGTGGCGTAGAATTTTTCAAGGATGAAAAATGGAATTTGGTTTTCTACCAGGAGCAAATCGGACATAATGGCCATGAAGTCCCATCCTGCCCATGAATGGCAATGGCGCTTGTCTTCATTGAGCTTTAAAAGTAACTCGAGTATAAAGCAACCATCGATTAATAGCACCTCAACAAACTTGTCATCATCCCTTGGGAATACTTCCTCACTGTAGCACTCACGGGCACTACCCTTAAGATTTTGGATTGCGTCGATATAGGTACCATAATTGACTTGGTTGTTTCTCTCCAAGAAATCATGCAGGAAGTGATGCTTGCGCTCCTCTATTGCCATGAACTTTTGTTCATCGTGGTGGTACGGTCCGATCGGAACCATCTTTGGTTTGTACATGTCCTCATGCTCAGCTGTAATGAACGCAGGAACAAGGAAGATCGTTGAGCTGTTTGTGGTAGTTTTTTTGTGTATTTTGCTAAGGAAAATTTTGATGTTGTCGGACACGGATTTAACTTCTGTTGCCATTACAGTAGGAAAAAAAAAAAAACTGGTATGCTAATTTCTGGGAAGAAATTTAAATAGAGTGGAGTTCAGTAGACAAGGAAAGCTAATTGGGTGCCTCTCTTATGCCCAAAATTATGGGCATAGGCATTGGTATAAATAGGTTGATACTTGCAAAAGAGAGACATAATCTATATTTTAAGCCTAATTAAATTCTTCATAGAAGTCCTAATTATAACCAGAAAACATCCCTAACCATATGACTACGATCTATGGCTTAGATTCGCTCCGTACCTTAACATATCCAATATAATCAATCACACAGAATCCACAATTCAATAAAAAAAAATTCTAAACTGTCTTGTGTAGTGTGTAGAGATAGATTGGGGCAAATTTTTCACAATAAGATATAATTGTAAAAAAAAAATTTGAAATCAAATAATTGTAAAATTATTAATTGGAAACACAAGCATGTTTTTATTTTTATGACAAAATACAAATATCTTTTTGAAAAAAAAAAATGGGCGAAAAACCTATATGCATGACTTGGTCAATGCGATATATATATCTCCAAATTGCCGGCATTTTTATTAATAACCAAAAAATTAAATAAAGTAATATTAATAACTAATTTTGAGATTTATTTTCATTCATAACCAAACCGTCCCCGGGGGCAGTTTAGTCCCCAAGCAACCCGCTCCCCAGTGGGGCGGTTTACACTAACCCGCTCCCTGGGAGGCGGTTTACTTTTAATTCTTCTCCAGATCTTGACATTAATTGCATAAAGATAAAACGCAACTATTGGCCAAAATCTTTGTTTTAAGGCAAGTTGGTACAATACATGAAAAATATATATATATATATATATATATATATATATATATATATATATATATATATATAAAAGAAGTCATTGAAAGAGACACTAGTTGACAAGATCCCATGTTAGTTAATTAACAAGTCCTTTTTGTTTTCTTTTTAAGTATATTCTTTGTAACAACTTTTTCACATACTGCGATAGAGATAGTTAATATTTTATGATTTGCTTATTATTTACACCAAAAAGAAGACTGGTCGATGGCATTATATAATTTACCAACATGTGTTTATAATAACCTTTGCTTCCATATATATATAATTAATATTTGTTCAGTCTCTTTGTTGAAAGCATTATTTAACTTAGCTAGGTCAATGCCTTCATCAACTATTAAATTTAGCAATCCAGTGGTAGCCATTTATAATTTTTTAATATTTCACAAGTTCGTTTTCTTTTTATGTAATAAAAAATCACACATACAGAATTGCAGTCATATATTCATTTTCAAAATTAATTATTGTATCTACCTTAAAATAATATTCAAAACAAGAAGTTCATATATATGCTCCATATATCATATTTTGCTATATATGTGAACAATAACTAATTATTAATTAATGTGACGTTTTGACTTGGGAAAATGTCAAAAAATTTCCAGTAAGAAATATATCATTTAATAATATATTTATCCAATGAGAAAAGCCAAAAGGAAAGTACATTTGTCCTTACTTGAGTTTGACCTTGGACTAATTCTTCCGGCATTTTTACTAATAACCAAAAAATTAAATAAGGTAATATTAATAACCAATTTTGAGATTTTTTTTCATTCATAACCAAACTGCCCCCGGGGAGGCAGTTTAGTCCCCAAGCAACCCACCCCCGAGTGGGGGGGCGGTTTACCCCCTGACCAACCCGCCCCCTGGGGGGGCGGTTTACTTTTTTTTTTTTTTTAATACGATGATAGATTAATTATAATTATGTTCATAACCAAAAAAATTGATATGTTTCTTTGAAATTGGATAGAAAAATATATAATTTAGTTTATTTCGATTCCTTGAAATCGAACCGGAAGACATAATGCTTGTATAAGACTTCTCCTGTGGCAATTGCACTTGCTGCTAATGCATTTCTCGATGCTGAAAAGTATTTTTCAACATAAGAAAATCCAGTTAAGACACTAAAAATCATAAACTTAATTTTTGAGGCACTAAACGACGTTTTTTTACTATTCTGATTTGTCGGATACCCGGGGTCGCCACCGTCTCCTCCTCTCCTTTACAAATTGGGGTCGTACGTGTCAATCCGACTTTTCTAGCCAAAGTTATGGCCGTTTAAAGTTTTAGAAATTTTTCAAATCATTTTAATGCAATTTTTTTAAGTAATTAATAATATTTTTTTTAAATGATGTTATTAATATTATTATGCACGATTTTTAGGAAACATTTTAAATGATGTTTCTTAAATGATGTTATTAAATCATTTTTAAAAAAAATTGACACTTCTACAAAAGTTTTCTTTTTTCTAATAATGCACAATGAAATATTTTAATTTTTCTTACAACTGCAAAAAATCCAATCTGAAAAATATTGATCCGGATTATTTGTTTCAGTCCTTCTAATAAACTAAATTATATATTTTTTCTATCTAATTTCAAAGAAACATATCAAAAATTTCTAAAACTTTAATAAAAAAAATTAAAAAAATTTAACTTTTTCCAAAAAAAAAAAAAAAAAAAAAGATAGGAACCGGCTATTAAATAGCCGGTTTGGACATTTTTGACACAATTTGGTTTTGGTGGGCAGAGTTGGCGAAATGTTAATGATTTTGGAATATCATTTAAACAATATAAAAAATATACAAAATATACAACAATACAAACAATATAAACAATATTAAAAAATAACAATTCATATTATGATGGTTGAGGGAAGGGATATCATTTAAAAAATAACAAAACTTATAAATTCTTTTATCTTCCTTCTATATCATTAATTGGAAGGGAATGAATATCATTTATGATAGTTGAGGAATTGCTATATTGATTTAATGATTAGTATCTTTGTTAGGTTGGCGAGACAGAGGGTGATCCTTCAAAAAAGACTGATACAGACAAAAACATATTGACAATGTTTACTTCTTGAGAAAACAAAAGCAGACAAAACTCGAATATTTTGTGTTAAACCGGCAATCTTTTGCACAAACTGTGGAGAATATATTTGCGCTTTCATTTTTAGTGAATGATGGCCGTGTAGAGATCACAGTGGATAAGAATGGGTACCATTTTGTTTGTATGAAATTTATTTATTTGTTTATCTATTTTCATCTTTTGTTAATTTAAGTATGTTACTAAAAATGTATTGTTTCACGATCTAACTTTATTACAAAAATTAAATTTTTCTCATTATTTAGATTAAAACATTCAAATCCTAAAAAAAAAAAAATATATATATATATATATAGCAGACCATGGGGGCAGTTTGGTTATGAATGAAAATAAATCTCAAAATTGGTTATTAATATTATATTATTTAATTTTTTGGTTATGATAAAAAAATGCCGGTCCAAATTGAGTAGAACAAATCACAAAAACTTATGCTTCTCTGGTACTTTTTTTTTTTTTTTTTTTTTTTTTGTGAGTAAAGGTTAGAAATCAAGTATGCCAACTATTTAATATACATAACAGATTTTCTATTGGAATTTCGAATCAGCGATTTACCACTTAGAGGATATTGGCTCACTGAACCAAACTTTCCTGATTCTATTAGAGTGAACATTAAGTTTAAATATCAAACAGAACAGAAAAAGAGGCAAAAGACACTTCAGCCCCTTCAATGTTACAACTGTTGCTCAACAATGACCAAGTATATATAACTATTATCTGAAAAGAAAAGAAAATGATGTTCAACCGTTACAGCATATTGTGATGGCTTATAATTGTCACAACGGTCGTCATAATCGATACAAAGCTCTAGGAGGCGTTACACATCTCTCTAGCTAGAATGCTTGTTTCATATATGTACTATATTTGATAAATAAAACCCTCTGAAGAGATTTGATTCAAACCCTTTAGTAATTGATCATTTTTTCTCAAAACTAATATACTAATATCCTTTAATAGATACAAATATATACCTAGAAAAAAAAAAAAAAAAAAGGCCTACCAAATGTCTTCACGGACACCATAATTCCAACAAATATAATCTCTTTAATCATTCTAAAGAACTGATGGCCATAGATTGTGTTTTATTGTGACTAAAAGTTAGCTTGTTGTCGTTGCATTATTTTTAATGCACCTTCAGACGGTTTGGATGTTTAGGAACGGTTGGAATCTGCCTGCTGTTATCAAATCAAACTATGAAGGTTTTTTTTAATTATCACATGCATGCATTAGAGGGACAATTCAAGAAATAAATGTAGCGACTCTTTTGTAAATTCCTCTAAACAATATGACTCAAGGTAATATATGATTATGTTAATTCGTTATTCTCCCCTTCTTGGATGACTAATGATGCAAGTGCCAGCCAGCTAGTGCTGTACATGTTAAACTATTGTATTTGACCTGTGTTTCTTAATTAAGAACTGATAATTCTCTAATTTGTTGACTTGTGCAATTGTGACATGCCAGCAACCTCTTTACTAACTTTTTTTTATCTATAACATTTAAAATTAATTAATTAAACATGTGAATTAATTTAATTTGGAGATAACTAAAAGTACAACCGTTGAGAAAATCAGTGGTTAGTGAGCCAAGCCATTAAAATTGGTGGCGGGTCGATCTTTTTTCTATTAAAATTGTAAATCACTTTAGCACAGCCGGTAGAGCACAATGCCTCCATTACTTCCTGCTCTAATCGTACCTCAATAATTTTATCTTCAATTTTAAAATTCAAATAGATGATTCGAACCATTCAATATAATGTCTACGTTAAAATATGATCGGAAACCAAATTTTATATATTTTTTTTAACTTTTTTACTATTTTTTTAAGATAAGTACAAAATTACTGTTTTTCAGAAAATTGTGGACCATCTAAAAACAATGATTTTGTAACTATCTTAAAAAGTAGTAAGAAATTTCCAAAAAATATAAAATTTAGACTTCATTCATATTTTAACGTGAATATTATGTTGAGCTGTTCAGATCGTCTGTTTGAACTTTAAAATCAAAAATAAAAATGTTGGAGTACAATTGGAGCATAAAGCATTGGGGTATTTGAGGCCTCCTCATATTACAAATATCCTTAATATTTTATACAAGGAACCTTGCATATTTAAGTTACCCAACTAATTAATCTTTTGTTAATTCTAAGTTTAGATCTATTTTACCAAGCACATGCATGCTTGTTCACAATAAATTGTTATAACTAAGTTTAATTTGACATGGTTTACCAATCAAAACACATGCATGCTGTCAGATTGTATATATTGATTGAATTGTTTTTTTTTTTTTAATTGCTTGGTAGTGGGTACCAACCAACAACAATTTTCAAAAACCAATTCAATCAATAAATTGATTGAACTGTTATAAATATATTGATTGAATTGTTTTATTTTTTTGAAAGCTTGGTAGAGCCTACCAAGGCTATATTAATAAATGTGTTTAATACATCCTTGACTAATAATTATTCATCAAAGCAAAATAGAAATTGAAAGTATTATCAATCACCCACCACTGTCCACACAGCCCTATTCTTCTTACCACAAAATTGTAACCATAGTCTTGCGTTCTCAATTACTCGGTTTACAACCAACCACACCGGTATTCTATTATCACAAAAAATCACCTCATTACGTTGGCACCATAATGACCATAGAATTGAGCTGAACCAAGAACTCTATATCTTTTTGTTATGCTTGCTATTCCCTTTGGCCGAAATATAAGAAGTACCAGATGCTCTCCAAGTGTCACCCAGTGTACCACTTATTTTCACAAAGTCAGCAAAACGGGACCATACCCGATGTGCATTTGGGCACTCAGAGAACAGATGAAAGGATGTTTCTAGGACAGCCCCGTCACATAACACACAATGCGCATCACAGGGTACTCCTCGCCGCTGCAGCATTTCGCAAGACGGCAGCCTGTTTTTTAGCAAAAAATTACATAACAGCTTTACCTTAAGTGGTACAGGCATTCTCCAAATTGACATGAATCCCCACTGTACTCTACCAGCCTCCATCATGACTTTGTAAATGGAGCCCGCAGAGTATTCTCCTTGGACTGTCCAACGCCATCTGAACACATCCATCCCTGTACAGAAAGCCGGTACAGATTCCGACAAGGCCGGTATCATACCAGTAAGTTCTGATTCCACTGGAGAACCATCAGAAACAGCATCTAGAAGTGAAATTAGCTGGTGCCTTGGTCTAGGCCGGCCATCCTTCATTTGTCTGAGCGGAGCAGAACCCCAAGAATCATACCAAAATGAAATGTTGGAGCCGTCACCAATAGCCCATTGAGTGCTCCATTGGAATAGTGAGTGAAGTTTGAGTAGCTGGTTCCAAAAGAACGAACCACTAACCATCCATACCTTCGGACCAGATCGTTCCGGTCGATGCTGTCGTAAGTTACGAATTACCGAAAACCAAAGACCATCTGTGTCATTCATTGCTATCCACCACCACCGAAGTAATAGAGAAATATTCCTCATCTCCAAGTTTGCCACACCAAAGCCGCCAACTCTTTGATTGAATTGTTATAATATGTTTGTTCACACTAATTAAAATGTAGCAGCTGAACTACGTACATACAATATATGTGAGGCTGGCTTTAGTGTTATCACAAATGCTTGCCACATCCTCTATTTTGCAATAATATTTTCAATGATGAAATTTAATTGATGAACCGTAACTATTAATTGATGAACCCTGTGATAATACAATAGCTAATTATTTAATTTGTTATTGTATGCCACATATTTGGTTTGGATTTCATTTTGTATTTAGGAGGAAAAAGTAATAATTGATACACTAGTAAGTAGTAATTCCTACTGATAAAATTTTGGTTGCACAAGACCAGATTATTGCAACTGATTTCTTGAAAGCTATTGAACTACAGCAGGCTGAATGCATGCACGCTACACATACGCACACCACAGAGGATCTGGGCCCTTAATTTAGTATTATATATAGTTGTCCGATACTCCGATGGATATATTCAACCTGTGGAAGTGTGGAACAGTGGAAGAAGTGTCATTTGCTGGGTCTATATTGACAAATCAATTATTCGGGTTCGGTTCGGCAAGTTCAAAAATTCGTGATTTGGGAATAATTCCGTATTATTCGGATCAGAGATTTCAGTTTTGTAAGGGAACAAAAATAAAAAATAACCAAAAAAAAATTATGGGAAAAATTCGGGAATAATTCGGGAAAAATTCGTAAAATTCGTAAAATTTATGAATTATTCGGGAATTATTCAGTCAAAGTTCGGTTAACCGAATTATTCGGCGTTCGGTTTGGCATCACCAAAAATCTGAATAATTCGCAAATAATTCGGGAATAATTCGGGAATAATTCGTAAACAGAGCCGCTGCATCGGCTGCAGAGTAGCAGCCGTAGACAGACCCGCCGCACCTGCTGTAGAGTGCGTGGCCGTAGACAGCCTTGATTTGGAGGTAGCTCTGTAAGTTTTCTTTCGCCTTTTAATAATCAAATTTGCAACCATAACTTGAAATTTGACCTTTTAATAATGTAATATTCCATTCTCTTTATTAGATTGTTGCTCTTTTCTTTCTCCTTTTAATAATCTAATTTGCATTTCTCGGACTTGTTTACTGGTAAGGATATTATTTGTAATTGATTTGCCTAAATGATCTTGCACATCTGTAAAATGCTAACCGTGAATTAGTAGAAAAGAGTTTGTGTTGGAGCTTATTAATATTTGATTTGACCAATACTTCCTAAGCTAATGAGAATTAATCCATTGATAGTCTTCTTAAGTTGTAGAAATAAATGCAAATGAGAATTAATCCATTAATGGAATCTGAAGCGATGGATCATTGCTCGTAATTGGATATTGCTTGGTTGTCATTAATTGAAATATAGGGGATTGCAAAAAATCTTACATATTTGTGAGTACAATTTGAACTTGGTTGTCACTGATTGACAAAAGGAACTTCTCCTTCAAAATATAAAGTCTGTTATCTTGTTACTTCCCAAATTTTTTATAATTACTTCATCAATAAACTTGTAGTATTCTTTAAGTTCAAGATTTAAATTAACAGTTCAATATTATTTCATGCAATGCTCTTTAGAATCGTCGCTGCATTTGATAGAAGATCTTAAAAAATTTCATACGGGCTAATTTCTTTGTGGAAAAATGTCTGTAATTTACTACATATAAACCGAATTCCAAAAAAAAAGGGGAAATTTCATGTATCCCTCAAAAACTTTGAAATTACGTATTTCCTCCTCTAAAAGTCATAATATCGTATTTACCCTTCTAAAGTTCAAAAACTCACAAATTTATCCAATTTGTTGATTTTTCTAATAGAACTCAGTTTAGATATATAAATTACCCGTTTTACCCTTTTCTCTTCTTTTCTTTTTCTCCTTTCTTTTGGTTCCCAGAGAATGTGTTCATTCATAATATCAACACACGACATCTTATGCACATGTGCGCTCTCTCTCTCTCTCTATTTCTACATTTTTGCAAACAATCTAAAAGTGTTCATTACTCCTGGAAAAAATAGTCTGAAACTTTTTTTTACTTAATAAATGCTTAATGGGAAATTATTTTATTAACTACATATTCTCATTAAATCCATGAACATTAACATTTTCTGCTAGAAAAAAAGAATAGAGATATTAAAGTGGTTTTGAACCAAAAATCAGATAAGCATAAGTTGATGCAATATTCAACAAAGCGCCAGCATACTTTTTTTTTTAGAGAGAGAAAGATAAGGATCATGCTCTTAGATTTTATTGTGTAAAACAAAATTGAATAAAAACCAGTGGGAAACCAAAAAACTGAAACCTAAAAAAGTAAAATAAAAGCTTGAAAAAAAATAACCAAAAACTTCAAAAGTAACCTTAAACAATGAAACTTTGAGTAAAAATTGGAAAATAAGCACCGAAGAAGGACATAGCATATCTGTACCAGTAACTGGTACCACGGTATAGGTATTCTTGTTTTGATTAAATTAGACTTTGTGCAAATGCTTCAGTTTTGATATCCGTCGGTATGCTCCCTTGATATAATTTGAACTGATTTGTGCTGATCTAGGTATACCAAAAGGTCAAGATTACCCTCATCAATTAGGCCCTTGAGTGGTATCAACTAAACTAGTTGTGGAATTCTCCTTTGATTTCTGCTGTGACAAGTTGCTGCATTTTCTGCTGGTCTGTGAATATTCGATGACACCTTTATCTCTGTATAACAAAGCAGACCACCATTTGTAACCAGTTTGTGCTTTGATTCAGTAATTGCGTTTCAGTGATCCAGTCTGCAAAGTACGGGCTCTGTAATATGGTTGGGTATGCGTTCCTGATATTGCTCAACATCTGTACCGTAACCTGACATTAACCAAATAGGTGCTGAACTGTTTCGTTGGCATTACGACACATGTAACAGATATTCTGTATATACCATCCTTTTAGTATCAGATTGTCGATCGTTAGTATGTTATTCTTCAACATCAACCATGTAAAAACCTGCACTTTGAGCCAGCATACTTGTCAATCGTTTGGCCTCGTTGAAATATGTATAACTCACAACATGTCCAGCTTGAGCACCATGTTTACGTTTCCTTTTCTACCATTAACACAGATAGTGCGGCAGTTCGAGGGAAGAAGTGAGAAGGGACGACCTTTGCTCTAACTTGCAAATTGAGCAGGGTGCAGGGTGGAAATACTATGCAAGTTCTTCGCAATTGGAAAGGATGGGCAGGGAGCAGCTTGGATTTCTGGGATTTCTCTAGGAACGAAGAGAAAGGAGAAAAACAAAAGAGGGAGAAAGGGTAAAATGGGTAATTGATATATCTAAAATGAGTTTTATTAGAAAAATCACTAATTTGGATAAATTTGTGAGTTTTTGAATTGGAAGGGTAAATATGATATTATGAAATTTAGAGGAGGAAATACGTAATTTCAAGGTTTTTGAGGGAGATACATGAAATTTCCCCAAAAAATATATATATTTAGCACCGGCTTTTATAAAACACCAATATGAAACAAATAAATTATTCCAAAGAAATTGATATACAACACCGGTTTTTAAGAAATAACCGGTGCTAAATAAAACAAATAGCACCGTTTATTATAACAAATCGGTGTTGAATGTAACTTACACTATCGGTTTTGAAGAAATAACCGGTGCTAAATGTAAGAAATAGCACTAGTTGCTTTAAAAAAGCGGTGTTGAATGTGACTTACACCACCGATTTTAAAGCAAAAACCGGTGCTATATATCACATTTAGCACCGGTTTTAAACCAGTGCTAATTAATTTTAGAATCAGCACCGGTTGAAAAACCGGTTTTAAATGTGAAAAAAAAACGGTGTTGATTACAAATTTTGTAGTAGTATTCAGCATGCTGAATGCATGCACACTACACATACGCACGCCACAGAGGATCTGGGATATTATATATAGTGGTCCTCATAGTACATTTAATTTTTAAAATTTTGCATCTATTTTGAGAAAAAAAAATTGTAATAAATGATTACATTGATGTCAAAAAGTTAGTTTAAATTTTTACTTTTCAAAAATTTAAAGACAACAATATTTTCTATATTTATCTAGAAGTGACTTTTGAACCGAAATCAATAACTCAAATTCAAAGTATTTTTTTTTCAATAACACACAAAGAAATATTTTAATTTTTCTTACGGCAGCAAAAAATTCGGCCTGAAAAATATTGATTGGGTTATTTGTTGCAGTCTTTCTAATGAATCAAATTATATAGTATTTTATCTAATTTCAAAGAAATATAAAAAATATTTATAATATTTTAGTACAAAAAATAAATTATAACATTTTCTAAAAAAGTGCAATAAATGATTACATTGACGAAAAAAGTTAGATTAAATTTTTATTTTTCCAAAAATAGAAAGACCACAATATTTTCTATATTTACCTAGAAGTGATTTTTGAACCGGAATTAATAACTCAGATTCAAAGTATTTTTTATTTTTTTCCAATAACATATAAAGATATATTTTAATTTTTCTTGTAGTTGTGAAAAATCCATAGTGAAAAATATTGATCTGAGTTATTTGTTGCAGTCTTTCTAATAAATCAAATTATATAGTATTCTATCTAATTTTACATAAATATAAAAAATATTTCTAATATTTTAATAGAAAAAATAAAAAATATAACATTTTCTAAAAAAAAAAGTAAGGACCAACCAATTATATAATTAGCTGATTTATAAAAAATAGGAACCGACGAATAATTAGCTAATTTGGATACTTTATAAATATCCAGCACTTCTGGACACATTTGAAAATTTATATTCAATGTTGGATATTAATAAAAATCACGGCACGAGTAGTAGTGGCCAGAGAAAGACAAGATGGTCATTTAGTTGGTTCAGTGAAATCAATATTTTATTATGCTGCTTTAAATAGTATTTATTTATAATTTAACTTGTCCTAAAAATTTTAATTAGTCGTAATTATTATTATTATTATTATTATTATTATTATTATTATTATTATTATTATTATTATTATTATTATTAAAAAAATTTTGTTAGTGTAATTAATTTAACTTAAAATTTACCGATTATAACAGTTTTTATAGTAAGATAAATCACAAAATAACTAATGAATTTGAAAACAAAGATTATGCAGATTAATGAAGATTAAAAAGGGGAAATAAGAATGTTTTTTCAATTTTGATGGAGAAACCTGAAATAGACACTATGAGAGTATTGATGGAGAAATTGAAATTTTTGAATGTTTTAATGGGCATCTGAACAATAATCCCTTTTTTTTATTTAGTCATCCAAAGGAAGAGAAGTAGTCAACTTTGAGTCCGGAAGTAGAGTGATCCTCACCGTCCACTTACGCTATGATACGTGCTATTAGAATCGGCCAATCTGATCTTAACGGAGCGTTTCTGTTAAATATTTAAATGAGTCCTCACTCCTCAACAACATAAACCCCGTCTTTTCTCCTTTCCCTCCTTTTTGTTCCCAGATAAACACCGAGTCCATATTCTCTGCGGTAACAGAATATTTCTATTAAGAACTAAACCGTCCGATCAGAATCCGGACCAATCCGATCTGAAGTGGAATGCACGGGATCCTTTAATATTCGTACGGATTTTGATCGGACGGTCCAGATAAAAAATGAAATATTTTGCTACCTCTGGTGATATGAATTAGCTTCCTTTTTCTCTTCTACTTTGACTCTTTGCCATTTCCAAATGCGAAGAACTCCCATACGAATGGCATTTTTCCCCGCACCACCCTTCTTTCAGTCCCTCCATCTGGTTCGGTTGGCAAAGTTTGCAAATTGGAGCGAAGTTCGTGATCATCCCTTCTCGCTTTTTCCCTTGAACCGGTGCGCCTAGTGGCTGAATCATCCTTTGACTGCTGCTCCTATTTGAATTCGGTATGCCTTCTATTTGCCTAAGATATGTAGTATTTTAGTCATGAACAAACAAAATACTAAATGGAGGAAGAAATGTATACTGGTACTACAAATTTTCTCTCCTCTCTTAATCAAAGCCTCCGGACATTATTAATTGGGGTCTGTGGGCGCAGTAAATTTACCAGAGACGATCAGGAATGAATTGAAAAGTATGTTTCAATTAGTGATTTTTTTAATTTGGATATTTTATATCATTTTTCCAATTTCTATAAATTTGGGCGAAGCTTTCCTCTTAAGATTCACATATGATAAGTAAACTTTTTGTTATAGTTCCATGTGAAGACGTAGTTGCAACTCAAAAAGGAAAAAAAAAATAAAAAAAAAGATTGCAAAAAAGCACATTTCAACACATATAATTTTTTTTAATGCTCGACTTTCACACAAGTATTAATTAATAACGAGAAGGTAAACAAACACAACTGCTACTTATTGGAAATATAAAATAGGATACATACAATATTCAGCGAAATGATACAAATACATAAAAGATTCATTTACATATTTCTCGCCAATAAAATTTGTGAAATGTCTGTTGCAATATTTTGCGCATCTACAGAAATACCATGCAGCCCTTGTTTTGATAAGCCTGCACAATAGGCACCATTATTGCCTTTCCAGTGGTGCGGGATGCGTCGTGCAGGCAACCCATCACTGGATAGCATGTAACCGCCATCCTGCAATTAATAAGTACCAACTAATGTATGATATGTATTTTTTGGTGTTCTAAAAAGTAAATGTCAAAATTAAGTAGGAACCAAAAAAAGGAAAAAATAAATAGATCATTAGTGATTTTGATTGACTACCTTAAACCAAGTACTTGCAGTACTTCGGTATCCAGTGGCAAATATGATTGTTTCATAGTGAAGTGCTTGTCCATTGGAAAAAGTTACTTCTCTTCCAACAATATTTGAAATTGCTGGTTGTACCTGATTTGAAAATAATAAATTTTCTCATCAAAAATCGTCTGAACAATACAAATAATTTGAATTGTAAAAGAACCAGTGAAAGTTATTGCACCACAGAGTATATCATATACCTGAATTTGACCAGCTTTGATGTTCTCCACTGCTCCAACATCTATTGTTGGGGATAATCCTGTTACTGCTTTCTGCATAAATGGACCCAAGTTTGGTCTAACTATACCGTAGTTAGAAAGATCTCCAAACTTTAACCATGCAAGAAAGCCGATTATCCGGTCAACAATTTTCACTGGAAGATACTTGAGGAGAGTCATCCCTAGATAGATGAGCTCCTTGTTCACAATGTGCACCTATCAAATTAATTTCATTTATCAATTGTTATTTAAAGTTAGAGAAAATAAAAAAAAACAGTAAAAAATGGGCTTACTGGGCTTCGCACTGAGATAGTTGTCATTGCACCATGAGTGGCAAGATCATGTGCTATCTCCATTCCTGAGTTGCCACTCCCAATGACCAACACTCTTTTTCCAGTGTAGCATCTCCCGGACTTGAAATTGGAAGAGTGTAAAAACTCTCCATTGAAATTACCCAAACCAGGTAGATTTGGAATATAACCCATGGAGTTCTCTCCAGAGGCCACCACTATGAATTTTGCATGATAATCGTTTGTTTCGTTTGTGATAGTATTTATGGCCTTAATTTCCCATTTTTGTGTTTGTTCATCATATGTTGCTGATTCAACATTCATATGATAAATAGGGTTAATTCCAAAATGATGAGCATAGTTATCGAGATACCTTATGAAGTCATCCTTCGGAATGAAAGTCGGCATTTCTCTAGGAAATGCCATGTACGGTAGCTCGCAGAACTGTTTTGCGAGGTGCAACTGAAGCCGATCATATGCCCTCTTTTTCCATAATGAGCCAACACAATTGTCCTTCTCCAGAATTAGAAATGGAATTGAAAGCATGAATAAACATGCGGCGACTGCAAGTCCTGCAGGTCCTGCTCCAACGATTACTACGACACTCTCCATTAATTATTTTTTAAAGAAAACGAGTAGTTTCTCTTTTTGTATAGTCTATACCTCCTTTAATTTTTTCCTCTCTGAATATGTGATCTAAATTTGCTTATGGGGGTCTGTATTTATTTCAAGAAAAGTGTGTTTAATACTGTGTTTTACACCCGTTAACGTATCTCCTATTTACTTTTGCAGTTTTGCGGATGATTAGGTAAATAAAAACAAGAGATCCCGCTAATATACAGATGATATTTATGGACTACGCAAGTATAACAGTGCTGGTATACAAGCATTGGTTTCCGTTTTGCTTTTTTATACCATAAAGAAGCAACTGAATGTTTTCTTATGTTATGGAATTTTAATGGTTTGAGGGATACAAGCTTATCTTCTTCAAGCATTGCACAAAAGGTATGAACTTTTAGGTAAATTTTGTATTTTTCTTTGTTTTCAGTTTTTTTTTCTATGTTTCATACGTTATTCTTTACCTACAAGCCCTTATGACATTCAGTTATGCTTAATTTTCAAAAAAATTCAAATTGTTTGAAACTTATAGAAGAAGTCTGGGATTTCCATGTGAATTCTTGTCCTGATGGCTCATAGGAATATCTCTACCTAACGATGCATATAGCTGCAATCCTTTCAGTTTTACCAGTCAGAACCACTTTCAGTTTCCCCTTAGCTTGCTACCTAATTGGAATGTTGTAATATGTCATTACAGAAGTAGGCATCTGTAAAACAGATGAGAGGAATACAGAGAAACTGTTTTTCTATAATTTATGAAACCATACTTTGGTTCTTATATGTAGTTCAGGATGGCGTAATTAGGTTGCTTTCAAATATAAAGTAGTACATTCATCAACTAATTTCAGAGTCAATGGATGGTGTTGCAAGATGTGAACACGGGTACTAGTGTGGTACTGGCTTCAGAGAGTTGTCTTTTCTGCCTATTTTACCATTATTTTATTTTCCATTTAAAGCCTGTATTCAACGGCTCTATAGCCTAATGTATATATACCTTGTAATTATATTGTCCAGATTATGAGAAACTGATTAATAGTGTTACTTTCCTCGAATCCAATCACTAAAATTAATAAAGTTTAAACGGGATATTTAACGTGATTGCAATGATTTCTGTATTTAAATAATGCATCAAATTGAAGAAGAAACGCAAAAATGAGAAACAAAAGCAAACAATAAACATAGATTGGAAAAAATAACAGAACAGAATTCTGGTGCTCTAAACAAGATTGACAACTACCTTTAATAATTTCCCATAAATGCAAAGGAACACAAATTCTCAGCACCTTATTCTCAATCATACAAAAACTATTTCTCAATCGTACAAAATTAGCACTTGAATGATCCATTACTAATCAGAGTCGTTTATTGGTGTTCGGCATCGAGGTGTCCCCACCTGACATTGTACTTGGCAGCAAGGTAGTGGGCCCCTACTGGGCCCCGGCTCCCATAAGGGTACAACTCAGGTGCAATACGCCTCTCCTCTAGTTCTTTTAAAAGCGGGGTGAAGAGGCCCCACGCAGCATCCAGCTCATCAGATCGAATGAAAAGACGCCTTTCTCCTTCTATAGCGTCAAGCAATAGACGTTCATATGCATCCGGGATCTCTTTAGAGTACCTGCCGCAAAATCCAATCACATTTTTTAAGAAGGTAATTCCAGGATGGCTCATACAAAAGCATATAATGGAACTCAAAAGTTGGAACCTTTGCCATAAAACATTATTACCAATTTACCATAGATATTATTAAATTATAGAATGATATTTTATATATTGTTAGAACCAAACCTTTGTAAAACATTATCATCCTTTGTAAAACCAAACCTAGTTCTACTAATTGATATTTTATATATTGTTAGAGGTCATTCAAACACATCCATAGTCAACTGACATTAAACAAGATCCTTCTTTAATTCATAGTTGGCTAATGTATAGTAAAAGTGGCATACATACCGACTAAAATTAGAAGAATATGATATTCTAATTCTTTTCTGATACGATATGGCCAACAGCACTTCGTAAAATATTTTTTTGAATTGTTTATAAAACCTACCTTGCAGCGTAGTGGAGATTGAGATTGCTTCTATCCAATCGCATGCCAAGGCCAGGTATTTTGTTGTTGATTTTCAAGTAGATCGCCTCATCTGGCTGAACCCGGATTACGAGCTCATTTGTAGCCCGATCTAGGTCTGTGCCAAAACACCCCTTGTATAGATTTCCAGGCACATGCCTGAACTGCACCCTTATCTCAGTCCTATATTTCATAAAAACAACAATGTAGAATAATAAAAAGTTAGACATCTTATTTGTGAGATTTAGTAACAAGAGAAAATATTTTAATATGACCTAAAAATCTGAAAACATCATGTTAATAATGAAAAAGAGAGCATCAAAAGTATCAAGTATGATCCACCCCTGAAAAAAAATTGTTGGTATTACCAAGACTACGCACCAAGAAAAAGAGAAGTTTTCTCAGCTCAAGTAAGATTAAAAAAATAATAATAAACTTAACTCCTTACAACTTACAAGTTTCAAAATGAAGACAATATTTTTGCGAGTCTAAACAAACCTAAGGTTACTATTTTGGAGAAACACAACCAGAACAATAAATCTGGGGCAGGTCACTAGCCTCTCACTTTTTGGGTGTCCCAGGGCCACCCTTTTTCATGCTTTTGTTTTTCTTCCTCTTAACCTTGTAAATTCCCTTCTAACCTCTTTAATAAGTTTAATGATATTTACTATGCTTTTCATGTAAACACAGAAGCCAAGGGATAAAATTGAGGAAGAGTATGCATGAGCATTGCACTACACTGCACAAAAAATACAGTAACTGTACGGAAGAAAAACATACCGCTTGGTGTGAAGAGCTTTGCCCGCCTTCATTAGAAATGGCACACCATCCCACCTGGCATTGTTAATAAAAAGTGCAGCAGCTGCAAAGGTCGGTGTCAGACTATTGCTGGGCACAGTTTTATCATCAGTGTACCCAGGGTACATCACACCACCTCTGGTGTGACTCTTATATTGACCTATCACCACATCATCAGCCTGAAGTGGTTTCATAGACCTCAATACCTTCACCTGAAAATTTTATGGAATTGAACGTGTTAAGAAAACCTATACATACAAAGTAGAAATTTCAGAAGAGTGAGGCTATGGTATTATGCATAGTACGGATTGGTTTGTACTACGTATCAATATTTTCATTTTCAAAGTCCAAATAGTGTATCCAAACCGTTCAACATGTTTTCCATATGAAAATGTATTGCAGACTAAATTTTATATATTTTAGAAATTTTTTACTATTTTTTTAGATAGGCAAAAAATCACTACTTTTGAAAGGTCTAGAATCTTTAGATCAAGTGATTTTCTACCTATCTAAAAAATTAGTAAAAAAAATCTAAACAATATAAATTTGATCTACAAGTATATTTTTATATGGAAATCATGTTGAACTGTTTAGATTGATTGTTTGGACTTTGAAAATGAAGATATTGATTCATAGTATGGACGGATGGACCAATAGACACTATGCATAGTACCATAGCCTCACTCATTTCACATATAAATTAAAAGGATTTTGCAAATTAAGCAGGAACCGGTTTGCAATTAATATTTAGGTGAGCTATCATAATGTGAATCCAAATTGTCTCCAAATTTATATGGGCTAAAAACATAGGCCTCTTTGCAGGTAGGGGACCAATTTCTATTTCTAGCTAATATGACTTGTACATCAATTTCAATCTAAATGTCGGATCATAAAATATCTTAACAATATTAGTGTCTTTTGATGAAATGCAGAACCCTCAAACTCCGCAACCATAAAATAGTAAATGTATGTTGGTACTTAATTGTAATGCTAGTAAGGTAATTGGATCTGATTTGCAATACTAAATAAAAATAAATAAATAGTAATTATCAAGTAGCAACCTTCTCATTTCTGATATCTTCAGCCTCTAAGCTAGTAGGAGTCTCCATGGCAAATAGTGCCATTATTTGAAGCAAATGGTTTTGCATTATATCTCTTATTATACCGTAGTGGTCAAAGTACCTAAAAATATAAATGCAAATCAATATATCAACTTCACTTTTTTGAAGTCTCATTGTTGCTGAAGAAAAGGCAAAGCAGGTTTCATTATTTTTTTGAAAGAAAGTGGGATGACCCACCGATTTCCATTACTATGAAAACCTTTACATTATCAGCTGGTACCACCTCTCAGGTGTCAGAACCAAAAAAACAAGTTTCATTATTGAAATAATGATTTAATTATGTGAGAAGTTTACTATGAATCCACCTTTCCTAAGAAGACTTTTGAATTTCATGAATTTCCATAACTGCCTCTTGTGAAAGTTATATATCATTTAGTATCTTAACAAAATCTCAGGTCAAAATAACTATTTCAAAGTTATCCAATTGTACTGTTTTATGACAACACATTCTCAAGTCAGAATCAAAGAGCATAAAACAGCAAATAAGCAACCTAAACATACCCGCCTCTTCCTTCAGTGCCAAAATCTTCAGAGAAGATTATTTGCACATTTCTGATATATTGCCTCGACCAAAGTGGCTCAAAAACCAGATTAGAAAACCGAAGAACTGAAAGATTCTCGACTAATTCCTTTCCCAAATAATGGTCAATCCTGCAATACAGAAAAAAAAAATTCACAATTAATTAGATAAGAGCATACATAAAAGAATTTACAGACAAATTTGCAATCATTTCATACAAGGGATGATGTAAAGGTAGTAGTTGCATAAATGTTGAAACTAAGTTATTTGACAGCATGATAAACCCTAAAGCACAACTGAAGTATAAGCTTAAGCTCACTAAGAGGGATTGTGAGTTTAACTTGAAAAGACCATCAAAATTGGCTTTATACGACAAATTTTAACCATTAATTTATTCAAGCTCATTTTGTGTAAGATCAAGTGGTTTAAAATCGTTCAGAAATGAATGCACCAAAATAATTTCTTCCACCTCTTGATCTTACACAAAATGAACTTAAAAAATAAAAATAATTGGAATCATCTTATTAAGTACATCCAGATTAACAGTTCTAATTCGTCACTTGATCCATCATTATTTAAGGCTATAAACTCCTTGGACAGATTAAGCTCATACTAACTTTAGTCTAAAACATGCCTTCTCTTTATTTTTCTTTTCTGTAATTTATCAACAAGTAACAGCCTTGAGTAGTAAAAGAACAAAGAAGGAAAACAAAAACAAGTTCTGATATTACTAGATGCTGACAAGGTGTTCTTGAGTAGTAAATATAAAACTAAAAAAGTGACTAGTGTCAAAAAGTCCCCAAAGAGGATGTCTTTCAAAGGATCAAACCAAGACTTCTGAAATTAATAAGTCTCACCAAAAAGATCACTACAGTCAACTTACCGAAAGATTTGATCTTCATGCAGGTACTGCTTTAAACCACGTGTCAGAGCAGCTGATGACTCAGAATCACGACCAAAGGGTTTTTCCACAATTACCCTTGTCCAGCCATTTCCTGATGAGGCCGCCAGACTGGCGCATTTTACCACATCTAGAAATATGTTAGGTGGTATTGATAGATAGTACAGACGATTTGAAATCCTTGATCCCTAAGCATAAAGAGGAATTGCTAAGAGTTATTTCTTCGTTAGATCTCCTAAAAATTTACCAAGTTTCAATACAAAAGAAAATTTTCTGTAATTTGCAGATATTATAATGCTTGGTATCATTTCCGAGTACACAACCAAGGGAAATTGGTATAGTACAGTACTAATAATTTTGATGCTTGAACAAATACCATTAAACAATAACCTTGATCCTTTACATAGAAAGCATCTTTACTTGTGGTGTCTATCAGAAATCTTTTGGCATATACTGCAACATTGAACTAAAAATAATAATATTTAATGGTTTCCACTAACATATTGCCATAAGTTTGCAGTTCAAAGTGTTTAGGCTTATTTTTGTAAAAATACATAAGATTTTGGTATGCTGCAACCAAAGTATTGCCAATTTGCCATATCTCGTGTAATACCCAATACTTGTCCTATGCGAAAGAAAAGGTTGGTTTTGAAATACCTCATGCTGTTTTAGTTTCTTGTCAAGATCAGCAAAATGTGCCTCAGAATCGTACTGTCCTGCGTGGTAGAAGCACCTCTTTAGAAACTCATCCATTTTCACACTACAATTCTCCCTACGAAAACAAACAAACAAAATAATAAATAAGAACGGTTAGAACATAAAGCTCAGCATTCATCATTTTTATATGCATATCCAATATTCCTAATGATTGAGACTGCATGTGTTACTAATCATTAGATTCAGAAAATATACAATTCATTAAATGTTGACCATTCTGTCTATATCTCTGTTGGATATTGTAGCATGCCAAATTTTACTACTTTTTTTTTATTTTTGAAAGATGACTCTATCAGACACAGTAAAATCTAATTTACATGTAAGATCCCAAAGTTTATATATATTCGCCCTGACACCACTCGCAACGTTCATGTTGTAAAATCAAGGCAACATTTCTTCATTTAGTTTCTTTTTCAAATTAACCTCGGAGTAGCAGACTGTTGCTACTTGTGAAAAACCCAAAACTGTTTGGATGTTAGTTGCAAATGTAGAAAAAAGAGGCTCATTTTTATATAAAAGATTTGCCAAATATCCCAGAAAAAATGTACACCAGTTCCTAAAAATGCAGTAACAAAAATAAGATAACCTTTGGTCAATACGGCAAGTGAGTGTCCGGCTAACCATATCTCTCAATTCGGCATCTGTCATCTTGCTCCTAGCATATCCAAATACCGTGAAATGCTACAATTTAGGAGAAAAATAATGGCATGAAATTCCATTGGAATTATTCACATGGCAAAATCTGGGGATTATACAAAACATCTAAAAAAAAAAATCTCAATTTCACAACTAACACCCAGCATTTTGAAACATTTCAAGGTTCAAACTATGATCTAATGTTAAAGTATTAGTATGGTATGGGATCTCTATCAGCATATTCCATTAAAATATTAACTATTCCTAAACTTTTTAAGGCTAAAAATAACTAAATCCAAGGTGAGCATAGATATTTGACTTTGAAGCTTAGATGAAGTCCTTATGAATAGATTTTTGGTCGAGTATACCAAAGATGGTTAGGGTTTAGTATCTTTATACAAGAAGTTGGTGCTATTGTGAAAAACACATACCTTTGGAAGGCAGCCTTCATAGTAGAGAGCAAAAAGGGCAGGAAAGATTTTCTTTTTTGCGAGATCGCCACTAGCACCAACAACAGTTATGCTGACTGTTGATTCACTCCCACTGCCATCTGGGCCTGCCTGTTGTAAGTTTTGGAAACCCTCCGAAGAGAATCCTGTTGGTGGGGTCCCATTCTCCACTTTAATTGGAAGATCTGTAGGTTTTGTTCCAGCTCCTAAAAGGACAAAATTTTACCTTTTAATGCAATCATGCTTTTTTTGTTTGATATATGAAAATGAAGCCATAAAAATAACATAAAAACATGTGTGCATTTCATATGTTATGTAAGCAATTATTTAAGGCAAGCTAAAAGCTGATAACATGGTTCAAACTTTTCAACTTGTATCATAGTGCAGAACAACTGGTGTGTGCTGCTGTGAAAACCAGGTGCATGAATTACTATACGAACATGCATGTATGACAAGTTATGAATACTAGTTTACCACATTCAAATGATATTAGTAACTAATACCCAGAAAGAGGATTAATACCAGAATCTTCTACTTTTTTTGAAGGCTCGACTGGTGTAACGGCTGATCCTGACAAAGTTTGGAAAAAAAACGATTAAATACTTGAGCAGATATTCATTCATTTATTTCGTCAAATAACCTAACTAGCCTGCCTTGTCTATCATAGAAAAGTCAATCCCATTTAGTAGTTGGTCGATCACGTAATAAGTATAAGGAAACAAACTCTACATTGGAAATTATTCACAATAATAGACTATTTTTATAGGAACCATACCTCGAATTTCAAATTTCAAACTTTGTATTTAGATATCTAACATCCCATCTAACTGGTCACCTTACCACAATTCAATTAGCAACTATTATGCATCAATAGAAAACGATCTAATTTGATTAATTCACGAATTTAAAAAAAAAAAAAAGGACAATGAACAAGTCACATCCTTTAGCTGTCCAGCCCATCTCCCTCCTATATCTCTAATGAACAACACCAAAAGAATAGAATTCAAACTCGAAACAGAAAATCACTTAAATCAAACAGCCAGCACTATCCATAAATCAAAACTTAAAAGAAACAATGATTGAACCAATAAATAGGAAAAACAAAGCCACCTCTATTACTAGCTGAAACACTGAGGTGGTATCTCTTAGTCGCTTCAAAGAGGGCCCACTTTGAAGAATCGCCAGCTTGAATTGGAGAACAAAGCGGCGGCGCCCAAGCCCGATTTCCCGCTTGAATAGAAGGGAGAGAAGAAGAAGAAAGGCATTTTGGGAAAGATACAGCCATCAATTTCTCTCTTCTTCCCTCTTTCTAAACGGACAAGTGTTAGTTTGGGTTTTTCAGCGGGTTTGGGACTTTTGGAGGAGATTACGAGGTGGTCTTAATTTCTACAAGGCGGCGTAGCGAGAGTAAGACGAGACAAAAAGAAACAGCAAGGGCCGTATGGTCTCTGACAAGTGGGGAAAGAGTCCGAATAGTTCAAGGCAGTGAAGATGGTGTATGATACTCCACGTGTAGGTTTTTCTCAGGGAACGAAAGCTGCTTGGAGGCACCACTGCATGGCACAGAAAACGGCCGAAATATTTTTATGAGTCATCAACTCATGATGCAAAGCAATTTCCTGCTAATTTTAAAATGGTTCAGATATATTTAGTTTTTATGATAATAATGATGATAAAACAGTTTTTAAGCTGGAGAAAAATCCATAAGTTTTTATTATAATTTGGATAAGTTATATTAACAGTGTTGCGATTTAATATTATTTGATCATCTAATCTGGTGTGGTTAAAACAAAAAAACAACTATTTTTCAAACTTTTTGATTAATAATCAATGAATTTTTTACTGCACCAAATTTTATGCCCTATCTTGTCAAATATATTTAAAATATTTATGTAATTTATTTTTCATTTTGATATTTTTTTATGGTTGTCAAATATGATCATTGTCAATATAATTCATCTTTTTTTTAAATATATGTGAAATAAAATTTTATAAATGAATCAGAAGTGATGAACAAAATATTTAAACTTTGATTTCCTTGGCAATAATATCATAAAGAAAGTTTGTCTAATATGATTTACCATTTTTGTTATGCCAGTTTCTTCGTCAATTATTGGAGTAATTAGTGATAATTTCGAATTAAACTTTATCTAAATAAGTTCATTTTCCTAATTAATCATCCCTCTTTCCTCATTAACTCAAATGATTTGTGTCTTATATGCATAAGGTGAACATATATGATGCTCCTTATCATTTTATTTATAAAAATATTAACAACCTTTCGGTCCTTTTATTAGCCATTTGCCAAGAGGTATTGTAGCTTCAAGGTTAAGGTTGGGCTCCTGAGAGCGCCAAGGGCTTTTTCGGGAGAACAAAGGACTGATGGGCAACATGAGAAGTGCATCCCTGAAATTATGTTGAGATTTTGAAAATTAAAGAGCCTATTAATTTACCGTTATTTAACTAAGTATGAAATTGACACGAGAAGTGCATCCCCGAATTTACTATCAGAATTTTAAAATTATAAAGAGCCTATTAATTTACCGTTATTTATCTAAGTACGAACAATTTCTCCAATTAGAGATTTGAATAAGATCATATGGATTTTCAAATTTTAAGAAGGATCCTAGCTTTTCTACATAGATATATACATAGACAACAAAAGAAAATTTAAAAAGAAAATGAGAAAAAACATGTAAATTTGGTATCGGAGTTCGGATTAGTTATATCGGATGGTCGATGATTTAGCTTGACTATTTACGTCTTCGGAGACTTGCAAGCATCTGACGTAATAAAAAGGTTATAAATTAGGTTATCTCTTATAATAGTTTAATAGATAGCAAATTTGCAATCGATCTTGTGAGAAGAAGATAAAATATCTCAATAATATATACAATCAATTAAACATTCCACTTAGTAATCATTATACGGCTTTTTATATACAATCAATTAAACATTCAACTTAGTAATTACTATACGGCGTTTGTAGTTGCTGGCAGTGTTTTAATATTCAGTTCTTATGCGGCATGCGGTGGCGCATATAAGATATATGGCCGTATATTCGGATTTATATATACGGATTTTAAAATGATAATTCATATTAATTTGTATGCAAATTAAGGAAGTATTTAATAGGCGACTGAATATGGGGATATGTGGCTGAATATGCGGAACCGAATACCAAAAATTCGGCTGAATATGCGACTGAATATTCAAAACCACATATTAGGTCAAATACTTATTTTCTATGCAGATCCAACCGAATACGAATATTCGGCCGAATAGATCAAATTTTAAAACAATGCTTGCTGGTATATATGGTGACTTTGAGGCTAAACTCCTAAAATTTGGTTATGATAAAAATAAACATTGAAAATGATACTATAAAAATAAAATTTGAGATTTTTTTTTTAATAAAAGATGAGAGTCAAGCCTCCAAATTTCTTTGTCATTTATAAGAGACATAAGTAGTGTCATTATTTACATAAGGTCCTAAATAAGAAAACAACAAAACTAAATTATAAAAATTAAAATGATACCACCAATGGAAGTAAAATAAAATAAATGTAAGCTATAGCCTAAAAAGGAAAGTTAAATGGGTACTTAGTACTTACAATTTGAAAATATTTCTAAAATCACTTCTAGAAAAATAAATGTAGTACTTTAAAATTTGAATATACTTGAAGGACCATGATAATTTTTGTTATATATTCAAAAATGATTTTTTTGAATCAGGATCAACAATTCATATTCAAAATATTTTTATTTTCTCCATTAACGCACTAAGAAATACTTTAATTTTATTTTCAAAAGCAAAAAATCTTGCCTGAAAAATGATTCATAATACTTCTAGTACATCTAAAGTATAATATGTTTTATCTATTTGATGTGATGTTCCTTCTAGTATATTCAAATTATAAGTTGATTTATCTATTTTAGAAAATTAATAAACAAATCTATTCAAATCTACGGTTAATTGTTGAACGCAATTTCATTTTGTATCCACCAATTTTGTGGATGCAATGTGAAATTGCACTTGTAGTGAATACCGAATTCCGCAAAATTCATGCTCTTTCTATTTATCATTTTTTTGACAAATGATAAATTTAAAATTTTCGGCCAGAGATCTTCTTTGCCCAAACTTAATAATTTTTTTTGAACTAATTTGAAATATAATGTAGAATAGAAATAAAAATGAAATTTTGAGACTAATACGATATTAATAAAAAAAAATTAAATGATATGTAATACGATACTATTTTGACCTCGTCAAATCGAAGTTCGTTTTTACGTCTCCACTATGCTACATATGAAGAATTTTTCGGATGTATTTCATGACAACACTCAACACCCAACATAAACCTTGGGTTTTTATTTGGCAATTCTTATTATTTAATAGCAAAATTGCAGTTATTTTAGCTAAAAAAGTTTGCCAAACATAACTTATTAGATAATTCAGAATAGTGTTAGGATGGATTAATCCGCTATTACAACAAATGAATTGAATAATGGATTAGGCGGGCACATAACAGTAATTGTTGTTATTGTTGTTATTATCATGATGGTTCAAATGCTCGAAATAAATTTGTTGTTATTCTTGAAAATAATAGAAATATGTTAATCTAATTCCAATTATTCAATTTTTGTTATGTATGAATTTCAATGACGAAATTTTTCATGCTCGAATTTTATCAAAAATCAATAGTTGGTATCAAAATATCATGTTTTTGTAACATATTTATTTCCTCAAATACCTCATTGTACCTACATTATATATATCCATTTTCAAAGTTCAAATTATCGATCTAAACCGCTCAATGTATTTCCATATTAAAATTTGCTTGGAACAATTTTATATTCGTTATTTCAAACGTTAGTGTTATTCGAGTAGTAATTACACAAATTGTAAGTTTGTAACACATTATTAGAAGAAAAAAAAAACACACACACACAAGTACCGTCTCTTTTGGTGGAAAGTGGAAACAATATCTTGATGACCCACTGCATCTACTGGTCACAAAAATTCATCAACAGAAATGGTGAGAAGAGTGCAGCCATAGCGGCACGTGACAGAAACCGAGCACATGGCACCACTCTGCTTTTTTGAGTTCTTCAGAGTTTCAATTTTAGATTAATTTTGTTCCATCTCAATTTAATGTTGCGTGTATTTTACTTTGATTTAGATTCTTGACATGAATGTTAAGTTGTTTTCAAGACACTTTGAGGAGCTTCACTGCTTCAGACATTCAAGTAACTTCCTAGGGATTCTTCTGAAGTTTACCAATGTTTTTGCATTACTTATCTGACTTCTTAAATGATTTATATATGAAATTTCCGACTTTTGGGGAATTCAGATAATTATATGAAATTTCCAATTTCTTACTTAGTGACAACCAATGATTCAAAAAAGATTCAACAGAATCAAAAATTCATGATTTGCATATAATTTAGATATACTTCAAAAATAATTCAGTACAATAAGCAACAAAAACAAAAAACATAAAAAAAAAACCTCCAAATTAAAAAAAATAAAAATAAAAAAACATTTTGTGTTTTTTTCATGTTTTATCATAAATAATTTGTGATTCTCATTTTATTATAAATAAAACATATTATATGTATTCTTTTGTGTTTTATTCAAAGTTTGGTTTGGAAACAATACAAAAACAAACAGCCCAGAATGACATACTGTCAATCTTAATTTCAGAATCAATTTTCATACTGGAAATTAATGCAAGCCAACAACCCAGAATGTCAATCTTGGAACCATCACATGAAGCAATTTAGACTCTCCAATTATATTCAATTCAGGGACAATAAAGTAAACCAAAGAAAATAAATCTACCTAATCATACTCACTTCTCTATTAAAACAAATCAAAATACAAAACCCCACAACACCTGATTAAGCCGCCAAAGAACAACCCTCCCACATAATTACAAAAGACATGCATTCAGGAGCAAACTCAAATCTCAAGGCTTCTTTGGGGACTTGGTGTTATCTTGGGTGTCACTCTTTGTCTTCTTTGGCAGCAGCACCGAGTTAATATTAGGAAGCACTCCACCGGATGAAATTGTCACTCCAGCAAGCAATTTCCCCAATTCCTCATCATTTCTTATCGCCAGTAAAACATGGCGAGGTACAATACGATTTTTCTTGTTATCTCTCGCTGCATTCCCAGCCAACTCCAGCACCTGAATTTTTAATAAATTAAACAAACCCCTTGGTCATTCCAGAGCTAAAAATAAAGGATGGATGGTAACAAGTGACAGTTTAAAAAACATAATTTTACCTCTGCTGCAAGGTACTCTAAAACAGCAGCAAGATAGATTGGAGAACCGGTACCAACACGTTGAGAATACCGGCCCTTCTTCAGGTACCGACCAATGCGACCAACTGGGAACTGGAGGCCAGCCCGCACAGAGCGCATGACAGCCTTCTTCCTGGGCCCACCTTTCCTACCAGCAGCTCCCTGCTTGGTCTTGCCTTCAGCGGCATCCATTTCAGATCCGAAATTAGGAGGAGAGGAAGGAAAATTTGAAAGCCCGCGAGAATTTTTATGTTTTTTCGATTGGAATTTGGACGGGTAAAGTTCTGATTCTCTTGCTCTGTTTTATAGGAAGTACAGATGCCAAGGTGGCGATCCGTGGGTGCAGATACTCAACGGTGGGATGTGATTGTTCATTGACGGCTGAGATGAGTTCCACTGGGGTTGCCTTATATATGGTTCAATAGTTGAATACTGAGCTTTTTGAAGGGATCAACACGGACGTATATATGTTAATGGGCCGCCAAATTTAGGCCCAAATGATGGTCATTCATAAAGAGCTTTTTGAAATATATATAGTAGAACTATATTAACTTTTTATATTTGAATAGAAAAAATATATCAGTACTCCTTATAAAATCACCTTGAATTTTAGAGGAACGAAGAGGCTATATTCTCAGAGAAAATCACAGCCTCATATTGAATTAATCTCATCCATTGATCAATGTTTGATTTTATAATTTATGTTGCCGTGTAGTCTTATGTGTGGGAATATAAAATTAACTATAAATCTACCTGTTTCAATTCAAAACATATTCACAGTAATTGATATTCGCCGCATTATTTTTCATTTTTTTTCCCTCTGATTCTGTGCGCGGAGATAACGCCGGGATTTTTACAATCTCAAATATCAAGTACCAATTAAATACCACCTTTTACAAAACAACACTAAAAAATCTAGCTTATTACAAATTTTATCAAAAGACAGTATCTCTATCACAGAAGTGTGTATGCGATCATTGGGACAATTTGATCGTCCTCGTTAAATCATCACCATATGATTCATTTTATTCTTTAGGATTCGCTGTAGTAAAATATGATGTTAAATATACCTGTTAGACCTTAATACATAAATAAGACAAATCATGAGATTACAAATATATATATATATATATATATATATATATATAGTATGGCTAATATGCTTTCGGTTGTATTTCGGCCGAAATACAACCGATTCATTTTTCAATTTCCGAAGTCTAAAAAGTCGATCCAAACCGTTAGATGTGTTATCCATATTGAAATGTGCTTGGAGACCAAATTTTACATTTTTTGGAATTTTTTTACTATTTATTAAGTCACTTTGAAAATCGCTGATCCAAGGGTTTCACTGTTTGGTTGAGCTACCGTTGGATCAGCAATTTTCAAAGTGGCTTAATAAATAGTAAAAAAATTCCAAAAAAAGTAAAATTTGGTCTCCAAGCACATTTTAATATGGAGAACACATCTAACGGTTTGGATCGACTTTTTGGACTTCGAAAATTGAAAAATACATTGGTTGTATTTCGGCCGAAATACAACCGAAATCATATTAGCCATACTCTCTCTATATATATATATGAGTTAAGCAAACAGATTTCAATATCCAAATTACTAATATTATTGCAAATATTGATATGAGTTAGTAAAAAGATTACCTGGAGAAAAGTATGAAAAGTTCGATGGCTCAACTTGTTTCTCTAAAGAATCATGAATATTTTGTGGTGATTGTAATATTAGTATATTACTAATATCATGTTCTCCTCTAGCATCAGCATAACAGCTAGGTACAACCACAGTAAAACATGTCTCTTTCATTATCGATCATGATAATTAATGAAACATCACTTGTACATTGAAAATATTATTTTTAATTGATACCCATGCCGTAGAAGGGTCTAATAATTGGAAAGAGATCACCTACCATCCGGATTTTGAAGGCTGAGAATGATGCCCGACTCTAGTCAGAGACGAAGCCTGAAAATATGATATGGTGGGGCAAAAATTTCCGGGTTGAACATAATATATTGTATAATTATTATAATCACAAGCATATTTTCTTTATTTTATTTGAAAAAAATGACAAAAATTTATATTTGCGAAAGTTGTTTAAACTAGGAGATAGGTAAGCGCCGACCTCTAAGACCATGTGGCTCTGCCCCTGACTCCGGTGGTTAGTGGTGAAGGTTCACTAGCTACCATGGTAAATGACATAAACTTGCGGCTTTACAGTGGTTTTACCGAATTGTTATGCTGAAGCAAAAAAACAAGTACATGGTGTAAAGTAACATTGCGATCATTACAGAAAATCCGCGACTCTTGAGATAATCTAGCAGGGCTATTTCTTTTACACATTTGCATATATAGGATATTTTCGTCCCTTGTAGATCTTTCTAAGTTTTTTGTAGAACACAATGTGAGTACATGCATAGCCCATTATGCTTTTATAGAGGTAAAGAGAAAGGAGGGCAAAAAAGAGTTGATGAAGGGGATCAAACAAAAAATAGTAAATAGTTAAAATCGAGAGTAACAAAATAGAACCTGTGGTTATATATCTTTCTGTTCTTTTTTGCTCCACCAAAATCATTTTATGGAATTTTCAGTAACTAATAAATGCCATGCATAACTATTGGAACAATCGATATCTAATTTACAATGGGGCAATATGTACCTAAATTAATGTTGCTTCCAACTTTTTAACACCTGGTGGTTGCATCAATAGGCATATTTGGAATGATGAAAGTATAGTAATTAGTTTTGCATTGAGATAGACAAGAGGACAAAATTTTAAATACACCCACTAAATAAAAGAATAAGTATTATAAGACAAGCGTGAAGGTTCATAATATTGAAATTTAGTAAGCCTATATTAACATTAAAAAAATACGTACATTCCAACACATTTAGCAAAAAAAAAAAAAAAAAAAAAAAGTATTGTTTAATTCCAATTGCTAATTCGGTTAAAGGGTTAATATCCGTCAATTTTATATTTCTATTAAAAACCAACAAAACAAAACGAAACAAAATTAATTTATGGTGTTTGCTTTCCTGTCTTTCCATTCCTATCTAATATCTGTTCAAACAAGATATAAATATAGTAAAATTTATAAATAATTGGGCCATACAAATAAAAGGAAAACTACTAGCTACCTTCTGTAGCAAGATTGGTGAAGTGAATACAAATAATAGGATCATATATTTTTCTCTTAATAGAATGTGTAGTGTCATGTTTAATAACAAACTAATTGCATTTAATAATATTCGTCAAACTTACTAAAAAATCTTAAAGAAGGGTGTGAGTAATAGATTTCAATTAATAAGGTTATGAGTTTAACAGGTGGTACATGAGTTTACTGGAAAACAATTCTAATTGCAGTGAATTGAATGGGATCAGAGCTGTGTCAAATTGCATGAGGTTACTGGACTTTTTCCGATTGTTTTATCCAAGCCGAGTTGCGAATTTTCCGAGATTTTTTTCTCGTGACCGTGGAGAATTCAAGTCGGTTTGGGCTTTCCATTAGGCTATAAATGGACCGGACGGAATCCATTTTTTTTCTCTTTAAAACTACCTGAGTTGCGATTTTTATTTCGTTCAATTGGACTGAACATGGCTGCGTGCTAGAAGGCTACATATGAGCTGGCCATTTAAACCTCGTAAAATGGAGTACAACTATCAAGTCTCTTTGTATTCTTAACTCTAAAATCTATCAGATTAATTTCGAATGACAAATTCAAATCGTTGAAATTCTCTACCTTACGAGTGATGCGTTTACATATAAAAATTTTAAAGTTTCGAATTAATTTAGTATAAAGTTTTGAATTAATTTTGATAATATCTAAAGAGAGTTGGTGGTGGATAGAAATATTTCCTCACAAAAAAAGAAGTTCAAATGTCTATTTTATTTCCTTAATTATATCCATCATGCCTCTAGTTAATTTTATTTTGTTATGTATTCTATTATATCCTCATTTGACGAAAATATTATCAGGAAGGGAGTCAGAAAGTGTGGTAAGATGGAACAAATGTTTTTAAAATAAGATATAATTTTACAATTATTTTAAACGCAAGTATTTTTTTTAACTTTTTTCTAAAAAAAATAATTATAAAAGAAGGCAAATTCTGAAATTGAAAAAAAAAACACTTTTTTTTGTCCATGGGGACTTACTCATTAGGGCAGTCAAAAAAGCTCGTAGCTCGTGGCTTGCTCGTGACTCGTTCATGATTCACATCTGGCTCGATCGGTAACAGCTCGTTCGATAGTGGATCGAGCTGTTACCGAGCTGGCTCGCTAACAGCTCGGGCCAAAATTAACAAGCTGAGCTAAGGCCTTAGCTCGCTCGCCAGCTCACGATCGAGCTAGCTCAGCTAGGCATCAATTTGTGAATTTGTATGAATTTGTGTGTATTTTATACTATCAAGCTCAGTCCAACTCGGTCCAAAAAGGTTTGTAAATTTTATTTTCTTCTTAAAACAAGGTCAAATCAAACCCAGTGAGCCAGCTCGTGGCTCGTGGCTCGTGAGCTGGCTCGTCACGAATTTAAGCTGAGATTTTAGCTCGTGAGCTATTAACGAGCTGGCTCGCTAATAGCTCGGTCCAAAATTAACGAGCTGAGCTAAGGCTCAGCTTAGCCCGAGCCAGCTCATTTATAGCTCTATTACTCATAATAGAAATATATCTTCGAAAATATCTTAGATAAGGTGGCAAATGAGGCCATTTGGTTTCGCCACTGATATTAAGGCATTTTCACATAAATGACAGTATATATTATACTTGAAAGCTGTTTTTTTTTTTGCAAATGCTTGTTGCATGTCCGTGAATAAAAAAAATAAAATAAAAATTAAATTCTGCTATTTTTTAGTTTTTATTTTTCGGGTCCTTAAAAATTAATATAATTCTTTGTATGAAAATTTGTAGGTTTGAAATTCGGTATCCATTTTTTATCCTCATCATATGATTAAAAATATTAATATATCGCACCTAACATATATACGTACGTTTTATGTTTTGTGTGTGTTTTAGAACTTTGTTATCAACTTTTTAAAAGCGGATCGAGCGTTATTATTGGACACAAATAATTATTGTGGAGGTATTTATCTATATATGAAACACTAAACTTTTGTATAGTTTGTCAAAACACTTGATTTAGACAAAGCCTGGTGACTATATACATATATCTCATTCTTTATTTCTTTATAAAAGATTCGTGACACAATTGAGGCAAAAACGTGAAAAGTACTTGGAATAATGCAGAAAGAAAGCAACTAGCTAGAAGCCAACCATCCCGTGAGATGATGTAACTGTAACTTATTATGCATCTATAATTTCTTAAATCATCTCTGAAGTACAGTACAGGAATCCATATAATTAAGCTAGGAAAAGAGAAAAACAATGGTCAATTGTTGACTTCTATAAACCGACAGGATTTTCTGTGGTGCACCCGGCATCTGTACATGTACATAAGTAAAATTTGAGGAAATGATCGATGTACATGCTGAATTTAATTTGAGGAAATGCATGGATGTCGCACAAAGACACATTTTATTTAATTAATTTGTTTCAGCCTTTCAGGGATTTATACGTATATAACATATTGGAAATTTGTTTGGGGGATAGATATTGGTTTAGGGAACATACATATGCGTGATCGGTTGGAAATTTTGGCCTACGTTTAAATTAGCTAGGCTCAGGCTGTGGCACTGCTGCTGTCAATGACACAGTAAGATTCTAGCATGGATATGTGTCTTCTGAATACTGATGTTGGCAATCCAATGTCTGAAGAAGAACAAGCTGAGGAAGATTCAGTGGATTGCATGGGAAGCGCTATTTTAGCTTAATATCTCTTAAGTAGTATTATTAGGGAGTAAACTGACTTGATGGTTTTTTGGTGTATTTTGGGTCTCTATATTCTGATTGTTGGTTTAGTACTTTTCTGTTTACTTTTGATATATATATGATGTAAAACGTTTTGTATTTAGTTAGTATCTATTTTAGGTACTGACAATACAATTTTTGGTTTTAATATGAAATCGGTGGATTATTACACTATTTTTTTAAAAAAAATTAGCTAATAATTAAATTCGTTTTTTTTTTTAAATAAACAAAGAACGAGGTGATCAATTATCGGGAAACTTTTACTTGAAATACAAGCTAGTGCATCATCAAAATTCTTTGGATAAGGATGAAAAACAACTTAAAAAGTATCTAGCTATAATATATTCTATAATTTCGAACGACCAGAGATTTCTCGAAAGAAAGGGAAATCAATTGGCCCAGTCAAAAAATGTCAATTGGAGTATTTGACCAGCTCAACTACGTACACATAGAACAATTTGATTCTTAGATTAAACAAATATAAATAAGAACCATTTTTAAAACAAAGGGCGCCACTTGTACTTGATTGGTCGTTCCATTTATTTAATGCATGCCACATGCCTTCGTACGTATCTGCATGAGTTTGTCACTGACAGATAGAGAAAATAAAAATAAAAATTTATGATCATGCACTACTAGAATCTGAGCTTTTTGCATAAATAGTACTAGTTTTTTTGCAAGAGGAGGAGGGTCTCTTGCAAAAGAAATGACATTTTTGAAATCTTTAGACTTTTTGCAAGAGTAAACTCATCCAATTGTTTCGCATGGAACTGTGAGATGTGCAACCATGCAAATGAGAGATTTTCTTCATGCAAATACATTATGAAAGTCAGATATTATAGTCATTAACATTTGTAGTGACATTTTTACAAATTAATGAAGTTTAGAGTGGCATTTTGACAATTTCAAAGTTTGAAGTGACATTTTCACAATTTGAAGATTTTTGAGTAACATTTTCACAATTTTCCCTATATATATAGATATATATATTTATCACAATATATATGCATCTGTCTGATGATTCAGACAATAATGAATTAAGTGCCACTAATTGACCACCCCTCAAACAAAAGATTAATTAGGCCCCTTTATTAATGTAGTAGCTGAGAGTACCTTTCTGATCTCGTATTAATTTTCTTGATAGAACATTATATCTCGTGTTGGGGCTGTTATTGGGAGCTATCATATAAATTGAACGAAATATACACTAATGATAGAATGTTGTCATCTCTTAACGAACATCTTGCATATTGTGTCGTTGGAGCGCTTTTATTTACCTAACAACCAACTAATTTACCAAATTTGATAAAGAGATTAGATGTCTAAAAGTTTTTCAAATTTATACATGATATATGCTATTATGTAAAGGGGTTAAAGAACCTTTAATTTTCGTAGTTATAGATTATATTTTGAATTCACACACCACAAATAACGCTTACACAATCGGAAGGCCTCCAACGATAGAGCAGAAATACTCCCTTATATGACAACACCAATCAATGGACCACTGTCTAGTTATAAAAAAAAAAAAAAAAAAATGGACTATTCTTTATATATATAGATCGAAGGTTCCGGTCTAAACCAAACATTGAAACACCTATATACAAGTAATATATATATATATAGAAGGTTCCGGTATAATTAAAGAAAACATTGACTTATGCAATAAAATCTGGCAACTTGGACTTTTTGCAGTCTCCAGTGTGGATTAGTAGTTTCAAGTGTTGTAAACGAAGCAAACTGTGGATAATACTAGTATGAAATTCGTACACACTTTTCAATGAGCAAATATGAGGATATTGATTCCAACGGCAACAACATAATCTGATTTTTCAAATTTCAAACTTTAAAAAATATTAATTTATTTTTTATTTCAAACATCAAAGTTGTTAGTTTTGAAGTCAAATACAATATGAAAAATTTCAAAATAATAATTTTACATTTTCCATAGTAACTTGAAATGATTAGTATTATGGTTTAATTATGTACATGATATAAAACTTTGAGTAAATCTAGAGTGTGACGTGCTAACCAAGAGAGTTTGGTGAGCACAATTCTAAAAATATATCGGATCGGTTTCAAATGACGAATCCAAACCGTTGATATTCATGTACTTCGTGAGTGATGCATGTATATGCAAAATTTTGGAAGTTTAGAAATCATTTGCTATTAGATCAAGTGGTCAAAGTAGTGATAAAAAATGAATATATAAAACAACTAATATAATAACTTATTAAAACATTCATTACTTTGACCACTTGACCTAGTAGCAAATGATTTCTAAACTTCCAAAATTTTGCATGTACATGCATAACTCACGAAGTACATGAATTTCAACATTTGGATTTGTCATTTGAAGCCGATCCGATGTATTTTTAGAGTTGTGCTCACCAAACCCTCTTGGTGAGTACGTCACACCCTAGATTTACTCTAAAACTTTTCAAAATTATAATTTTACAGTTATCATATTTACTGCAAATTAAGAATGTGGATAATTCAAAGTTTCAAAGTTTCAAATTTTGAATTAGAAAAAGTGCTCAGGTCCCAGTTTTTTTTTATCGCCAACAGAAACCACGAAGATGCATGGTTTGATATTATTAAAATCCAAAATTTAAATATCATCATGAAGTACTCTGTTTCTAAAATTCAAACAAAGAATGCAGTATACTGTTTCAAATTTAAAATATATTTTTATAGATAATATAAATCAACATTTCACATGTTGAAATTTAACATTTATAATTGTATAAAATCTGTGATGCTCAAATTTGACATTTCAAATATATCAGCATGCCTAGCATTTGGTCCCATCTGTCATATTTGAGAACTTTCGTCTATATATATGTACTCTATAACTATATGACTGCTATACCATTATCTTTCTCAACCGAATATTAGTGCCCCTTACATTTCTCATATAATGGAGCTCACCAGTGTTCTAAATCAAAGCCTAGCTTATATCAGTAGTTTTGCTCTCAGGTGCGCCGTCGACCTAGATATCGCAGACCGCATACAAGCATATGGCCGTCCCATGCCATTAAACGAACTTGCTCGTTCCATTCCGATCTCATCCGAGAAAGACATGATGCTTGGCCGTCTCATGGCACTTCTTGTTCACAAAGAAGTCTTCGCACAAGATGAAGCCGGTTACGCGCTCACGCCCTTCTCGAAGCTCATTCTAATTGAGAACTCCAATATGGGTGGCTTTGTGCATTTAGTTACAGAGGTAGCACCCATAATACTCAAACTGGGCGAATGGTTCAAGAACGGAGATGCTGGAAGCACGGTCTTCATGATGTTAAATGATGGCAAGGAATTTTGGGACATTGCAAGGGAAAAGCCTGAGTTTGGTAACTAAAAATAAGAAAGAACAACCTATCGCTCTCCCTCTATCTTTATTTTTGATATAAACATGCAAAGTTTTTATAATTTATATAATATATCTTGTTATATTTCTCTACCTGTGTTTTTTAATTCATCAATTAATTTTGATCAGATGAAGACTACAATATTGATCATAGTAAAAATAATAATGAAACATCTTTATTGAGAACAATGAAGCATAAATTAGTCAATGAATTTACTGTCTAACATAATTACATTCAAAACCAGGTAACTTGTTCAACGAGGCAATGGCCTGCTACAGTAAGATGAAGATCGGAGACTTAGTTACAAGCTATCCACACATATTTGATGGCTTAAATAGTCTGGTGGATGTAGGAGGTGGCACTGGAACTGCAGCAAAAATTATAGTAGATGCCTTTCCATCGTTGAGATGCACAGTGCTTGATCTTCCTCATGTTGTTCAGAAGGCTATGGAATCCGACTTGATCAATGTGGTTGCAGGAGATATGTTTGAAATGATACCTTCAACTGATGCAATTCTTCTTAATGTAATAACTTTTCTTTGTCTCAAAACTTCTCTTGATTTGTTTTTCTTTTACTGATTAGTGTGAAAAGGTTTAATTTGTGCAGCAACTAAATCACTATTTATTTGCATCATGTATCTCAGAATATTCTTCACGATTGGCATGATGAGGATTGTGTCCGAATATTGAAACGATGCAAAGAAGCAATTGAACCCACAAAAGATGGTAGCAAGGTTATTATCGTGGATATTATTCTAGACTTTGAAAATAATAACCCAAAAGCAACTGAGACAAGTTTTCTCTTTGATATTGGTATGATGTGCAGTCATGGATCGAAGGAACGTAACAAACAGGAATGGCATGATCTTATTATAGGTGCAGGCTATTCTGGTTACACAATTTATCCTACTCAGTTAGGTGTTGACTGTGTTATGGAGCTTCATCCTTGAATATTATTCTAAATGTTTGGCTGCTTGGATATCGAGCTAGCTAGTACAGGATGCATTTACTTTTTATTAATAAACCGTTGCTATCAGTTACGTCTGGCTGCATTTACTGTATTTTTTTTTCTTTTTGTTTTGTATTATGCTTTCAAAATAATAATGAAATTCCTTTCCTAAAAGCAACTCAGAGAATGAATGAGTTTCTAATTTACATAGCATTTACTATTACTATCTTTCATATTATTAGTGTGGATTAACTCTGTTACTTTTCATTTTCAAAGAACTTATGTAATATATGTATTTTCTAAATGTACTTACATAGAAAAAAAATAAGTTTTCTGCGTTAAAGAATGAGGACTTAATAGATAAATATTTGTTGCTTTACTTTACACCATAATGATTAACAAATAATTCATGTACTTAATTTTCTGGCAATCAAACATAAAAAATTTGAGTTTTCAATAGCTGAGTTAGAGTATATTATATTTACTTCATTTTAAGTTTATCACTACTAGAATTTCCGTTTTTTCTATGAGGAGGAAATGTTATTACCAAGAGGAGGATGGTTCATGGAAAAGAAATTGCATTTTCTGACACATTTAACTATTTCCAACGGCAGTCCTATGGAAATAACAGCGCATGGAAATCCCTGTTGTTTGCCCATGGAAATGTGTACTATTCGCCCTTGGAAATAGTTTGGCATGACCCATGACCCGTCCAACAGACTGAATATTATATTTTATTGAAAGGTCATGGAAATACCTTGCCCCATACCCATGGAAATAAATAGAAAGTGGAGAGACATATTATTTCCATGAGCTGCCCTTGGAAATTTTTTGTTTAATCTATTTATATTATTTTATAGTGAAGGTTCATGGAAATACTGGACCACTGTGCGCATGAAAATGTTTTATTGATTCAGTTTATATTATTTTATAGTTAAACTTATTATTTCCATGAGGCTACTGTTGGAAAAGTTTAATTCCTTAGACAGTAACATTTTTGTTTATTTGAGATCTCCATTTAAATGGTGAATAAAAACAAATCACAGCAGCAAGCAATATTTAATTAAGATTTCTTAGTTTGGAAACTTAAAATTTGGTCTTTAGAATAAGCCAATATATTTAATTGAGATACAAAAATAATTAAAGTAATTTCATTGACATTGGTATTTAACAAGCCAATGCATCAAATTAATAACTACACCTCAGTGTAGTATATACTAGAGGTGTCTTGCTATGCTTCGGCAAAACAATCAAGATATGTTGTACGAATTTATGGTGATATAACAAAGCAAAAAAGTTACATATCATGCAAGAATTGGCTTACTGCTTACATACTGTACATAGCAAATCTAACAACAATATATACATTTTTATATAGATTTGAACAACCATTTCTCATATTGCAAGGCCATACAAAAAACTTCTAAAAAAGTCTAAAAGGAGCCTCCAGGAATCTTTCATTTCACCAAACCGAAAGGGTGCTGCCAAAAGTAAGAAATTCTTACTGGATTTGTTTGATCTTCAAAACGAATTGTATATCCAACTTCTTCTCCAAGCTTGATAACCATTTCCTCGGCCACTCTCGATGCAACTGACTATTTGTAACAATGATTAAAAGGTTAAAAAATAAATAAATTCACTGTGACAATTTGTCGAACACCTTGTAAGCATCGAGGATATACATATGCACCTCTCTCTATCTTTTCTCTCTATGCGTCTCTATTGGAATTTGAGAGAGAGGCGAAGTATAGAAGGGAGAAAAGGAGAGAGCAGTAAAATGGATCTTACAAGTTGAAACGCTGAACGGTGGAACATGATTGTCAGAGAGAGGAGAAAAAGCGCTGAAATGAACTCTTTGCAAGGTGGGACATGATTGTCAAAGAGTAGAAATTTGGAGTGTGACAGCGAAAGAAATTTGGAGTCCTCTTTAAACTGAAAATTGAGGCCCAGCTGTCACTGAATAGATTCACATAAAAATTTGAATTATGAATTGTTAAATGGAGACATCCATTAATAATCAGGATGGAACATTTTTAATCGAACGGTTCAGATTTACAAATATTTACAGCCCTTGGATATTTCGATATTCCATCAGCTAGATGGATAAGTAAATGAATATGAAATTAGATCAAATTTTGTTGCAAGAAAATAAATGCATTGTTCTTTAATTTCAACGGTTCTGATCAACCAACGGACGATGTGTTTACGTGCGCCTTCATTGACTCCCAAAGCAATAGTTTATGTTCTAGGAAACATATACTCCTACTTTGTGAGTCAATGAAGACGCACGTAAACACGTCTTCTGTTAGTTGATCGGAACCGTTAAAATTAAAGAGCACTGCATATATATTCTTGTAGAAAATTTTCATGAAATTTTATTTTTATTTACCTATCCATCAAGTCGACGGAATATCGAAACATCGAAGGGCTATGAATACTTCACGTTGGATCGAAGCTCAGACATAATAAAACTTCATAATTTTTATGTTGGTTATGTTCAATATTTTCCCTTGATCATTTTAAAACAAATATGGAATAATTTCATTACAGATCGATTGTTGATTGCTCATGTGAAAATGAACGGTTCGCAGAGATTTGTTAATCTGAAGGGGTAAATAATGATAAAAGTTTATAAAATGGACAACCATAAGTATGATTTGGCTATAGAAGATGTAAACAATTTAATTTTTTGTTTTTTGAATTTTTTTCGTTATTTGTTGTACATTATCTAATTAGTAAATATTAAGTTCTGAGCCGTCCGATAGGTAATGGACGTTTCTGATGTCTTAATTTTAGATGTTATGGACAGGGAGTCCCTATTCTCTGAGGTAACATAATATTTTTGTTTAGATCCGACCCTAAGTGATGCACATGATCCTTTAATATTCGTGCATAATGATGATCAGACGACCCCGATCTAAATACAAAAATTATAATATTACCTTAGAGTTTGTGAATTACCCCAGCATCCAATACAAACTACTACTATTTTTACTCTCTGGACATAACGAAATTTCTCCACCACTCCTCTCCTCTGTGTACTCTCCGTAAAAACCGAGCTTGAGCGCCAAAAACCCTAAAAGTTTTGGCTTCCCTCCTTCAATTCTCTCTCAAAATTTCACTTATTCCCTCTCTCACTTTTAGAAAATTTTGGTTCCTCCTCCAGTTCCCTCTCAAAATTTCACTTATTTCCTCTCCCACTTTTAGAAAATTTTGGTTCCTCCTCCAGCAAAGAATCCAAAACCCTCACTTCCAAATCGCCCCGCTCTCGCTCTCAGATCTCCCTCTCAGATCCGAGTTCAGTGTCTTAGTAAGAGGTCAGTATTGTTATCTTGCGAACTATTTTTTGGGGGGTTTTGTTGTTCAATGTTTTGATTTGTTCGAGAATCGAGCTCTCTCCTGAATATCGCTTGGCTTTTTAAACCAATTGTTTTCACAAATTCTTTTGGTAGACCTGCTGTTAGTTTAGTACTTGTAATAGTTAAAAGAGTTACGTGATTAGGTGCAATACTGCAATTAGTTTAGTATTTAGCTTTTTATTGAATGACTGAGAAATTTGTAAAACTAATAGTTCACTATATTTTATTAGCTATTTGTTATTTCTAATACCCATTGGGTTATTATAGTGGTCGACAAAGACTTATCAGTATTTGGAACAAAAGATGGATAAGGTTTTGGCTAGCTGAGGTGTTTGTGTTCATTGGTTTAATTTCTTTTTAAGTTGCTTAAAATTGTAATAGATTCTGGTTTGAATTTATGGGCGAAGCCAATTCTATTTCAATGCATGGAATGTGTTCGATGAAATTTCCAAGTGAAATTTTGGTTAGTATCCTGACCTTAAAATTATAATTCTAATTGGTGCCAGTCTTACCATTTAAAAATGCCATATTCTTATTGATCGCATCACTGTATTGACCTTGAGGGAACAGGATTTAGTACCCATTTTCTTGTACTGATGAACATTTAAGTCTTAATCTAATGTAAGTCTTAATCTAGATAATTATTATCAAGTTGCTTTTCATTATCTTGAATAAATTCAACTTGTTGAATACTGACTGACTAGTCTCATGTAAATTTGGTATGGCCAAAATGTTCCCTGATTGCATTTCTCTGATTATTGCAACCAACCTCATGCATATCTGTGGGTAAGATGTGAGTTTTTTCAATACTCCAATTTTTGTTTTGACATTTTATTTTTTTTCATTATCTTGAGAAATTATAACCTTTTGGTTCCCCCAGAGACTAGTTAATTGGAGTTTATTATTAAGCTAAACTAAGATTGCATCGTAGGTGGGCCCAACTTGAATGATTATGGTAAGAACCGGGTTCTGCATCACACTATTGGTTTGCCCGATTTTCCTAGGAGCTGCAGTGCTTCAAGACTGTCACCTGATACCAGGTAATTTAATTTGATAAACATGAATGTTACGCTATTTGACTTCATGTACAAAGATTTACTTTCAATTATTAGCTCTTATGTAAGTCTCAAGTTTTAATTACTACATTTATGGTAAGCTGTAAGAAATATGTTGTAATTTTTGCCAAATGAAAAAAAAGAGAACCTTGATGTGTCATTTAACTTCTAATGTTTTCGTACACCTGTATAGGTAACATATCAGAACCTTCATGTATGGCCGAACAATTCAGCATTCGTCTCTGATGCCTTGCGCTGTTATTACTATCAGTACCTCTCCTCATCCTCTGAGGCAGCTGAAGTAATTTTCTTATATAATGCTTATTTTGATGCCAAGTTTACTATAAAAATATTGTTATGAATCTAACTTTCCCCCCTTATAGTTGGCAGACTCTACTGACTCTTATTAATTATGGTTCAATAGGAACCAAAATATCGGCATATGACCCTAAATTGCATTTTTCACTCTTGACTCTCAATACTAGTAGTTGGTTATTGTCTGCATGCTCTTTGCCAAGCTCATGCTTTCCCCAAGTGTAGGGTTCTGGGTTGGGATAATTTTGTTATTTGGACATCTTATGTTTAGTAATCAAGTAAGAAAATAGTGGGAAATTGGTTTTTCTGGTATCATTGAAATAGTGGAAAATTGGTTCTATACCATGTGCCAGGCCATCCGATAGAGACATCAAGAACCAGCAAAATATTCCTGAGCAGTTTTTTCAGATCCAAGGTCTTTACAATTACACTTCTGCCCCTCCATGTCAAGTAACACTTTGTTATGTATGTATAGTAACGTAGTGTCATCTGTATTAATCTTTTTTAAACTTTGAGCTTTTGCAGGTAATAATTCCACCTGATGGTTATTTGAAAGCCACAATATCTCTGTGCAATAAACACAAATACTAATGATAGCTGATGAAATCCAAACTGGTATAGCGCACACTGGACTATTGTTAGCTTGGCAGTGAGAAAAATATGCATTCTGATGTAGTGGTGAGTTTACCTACCTCTTATGGTATCTCAACAAAAAAAAAAAATGTTGATTATAAGTAAAGATATGTCTTTATTCTACAATCCTTTCTATACCAATCCAAAACAAACTCACTCACTTTCTCATTTTTACAGCAGGGAGAACAACAGAGCAAGATAAAAGGAAGAGTGACTACATCGTTCTCGTAAAAACATTTTTGCAAATTTAGTCAATTCTAAATATTATTTTGTTAGTCGTCTGGAATTAGGGTATGTTTTGGGTATATATAGAAGTTTCTTTTAGCATGTCTTTTGTAATGGTTTTTGGCATTTTGATACAATGTATGCCTATGTCGATTAATGTTAATTACATGTTTTCCTCTATATTTCAATGCTTTTGTTAATTTGGCTGAATGGGAATTGGGGAATGTAAATGGGTCGGTACCGGGTTAGTGCAGGGAGGATTGTAGAATGAGGGCATAACAAAAATCATCTTCCCATGCAAATATTAGCTCTTGAAAATACTGGAGTGGGTCTCATGTATGTTGCCCTTGGAAATAAATAGGTGGGCTCCACATTCCTTGCCTTGGAAATACTAGGGTGGGTCCCATGTATGCTGCCCTTGGAAATACTGGGGTAGGTCCCACGTACTCTGCCCATGAAAATAAAAAGGTGGGTCCCGTGTTCTTTGGCTTTGGAAATACTCGGGTGGGTCCCACTTACGCTACCGTGGAAATACTTGGGTGGGTCCCACTTGCTCTGCCCTTGGAAATACTTAAGATAGGGGCAAAGTCTGGAAGTATTTCTATGCATCCTTTTTTCAAGAGTGGGCGCATGGAAAAACTCAGAAATGAGTATTTCCAACGGTGTTCATGGAAATAAATACTATTTCCAACGAGGGTAGTTGCGACGGTAGTTTTTCCAACAGTAGCGCGTGGAAATGATGATTTTTGGGCTTTTTCTAACGGTACGCCCATGGAAAAAGAAATTTCCTCTTGCAGAAAACAGATTTTCTAGTAGTGTATATATATATTTGTGGGGGCCTTTCGAACTTATGATTTTGTAAGAACTCTTTTTTAGTATCAATATATCTGTTGGCGGCAACTTGCCGCCAACCTTAAAAAGAAAAAAAAATTGGGTGAGAATTATGTTGTTTTTTCTGGAACCTGCCATTCTTAATCCAACCGTTCAAATTTTGAAGAGAAGAAAAAACTAGAAAAGGAACAACTCAAAATTTGTTAGAATGATCAGGAGTTAGGACAGGCTATAGGTATAAAAGAAATTTGGTTGAATGCAGCACTGAATAGAATAAAATATAAAAATCTAAGCTAAATACTTAATTGACTAAGACAAATACTCTAATTCAATGGATAAATTAATGTAATGTGTAAAGATAAATACTTCAATATCAAAGAATAAATATTTCAGTTTGTAAGGATAAATTCTTACTTTGCCCAAGAAAAATACTATGAATTTAGAGCAGGTTTGATGCCCATCGGATCTACTTTGGTTCGATAGATGTAATAGCCATTCGATTGCATCAAGATTCGTGCAAACTACATTAAAATCCATGCAGGTCTGTTTCAATTTATGTGCACACAAATCTTGATACTAATCGTACGGTATTAGAGCTAATTGAACCGAAAAGTAGGTCCGATGCCCATCGGACCTACTTTTATCTTAAATACTACAATTTGTAAATATTACTATATAGATCATGAATAAATACTGCTATGTCAAATGGATAAATACTGGATTGATACTTGAACTGAAGAATAATACTACATAGATTAGGTTGGCCCAAGAAGTTTGACTCCGATTAGTGGTCCTCCATAGTGCGGGGATGAAACAGAGAAATTAAGAAATTAGTGCGAGGATACAATTTGGATATTTTTTACGTACGTAAATACAATTCTCTTCATAGATATTAATACTTATGTTATTCAAGATAAATACATCAGTGCTACATGTTAAATATTATTTGTTCTATTAATGTTTTAATGGTCGCCCATAGTAAGTTTTGAACCTAGTGCGGAAACGATACAGATATAATGTGTCAATTTGTGCGGGGGCACAGTTTTTTGTCGTTGTTGGAGGCAGAAATTAATACTCATATTAATAGAGATTAATACTTATTCGAAGCATGGTAAATACAATAATGAGTCATGTTAAATACAACTACCCTACATTTAAATGTTCAAATGGTCGGAACCTAATAGTTTTTGGATTTTAGTGAGAGCATATTGAGGGGATGGCACTGTGGGAATAATTATTAGGGTAATTAAAATAGATTAGAATATTAGAGTAGTTCAAAAGTTTTCATGAGAATAAAAGAGTAGATTTATAAATTACGGCCATTTGACCGATTGTAAATACATTTTTTTTATCAATGAAATTGTTAGTAGTCATTTAAAAACCATTAACCTACAAATTTTTTTTTTTTACTTCAGGTCGTAATTTGAATACATTCGCATTATATTTTGACAGCATGACTTATATTAAATTAATTAAATAACATAATTTAATATAGAGACATTAATCTATCTTAAAGAAAACATACACCACCCCCGTTTATTGTAATATTTGCTTAATGTAAGCCCAGAGGCCTTTACTCCCCAAAAAAAAAAAAACAAGTGTTATGTAATAAGTATAGCAGCTTTATATATACAATCTGCTACACAAAAGCTGCAGAATTTAAGAAATTCAATGCATTGGAGCCATAATAATCCATAGTTGAGGATAAGCTAGGCTTTTATAAGAAATATTAACCTGGTCTCATATGAGATAAATAGGTACATGTCCCTTGGTATATTTTAGCACTAGACCACAAAAAAAAAAATAGCTAAAGTTTTTCAGTAATAATTAACTACTTACAAACATTCAAGCACATATCACTTTTAAATAAAATGAAATTTAAACATCGTTTTTTTTATAAAATTTAAAAGACTACCACTTCCACTAGTCCACCACACTATTGCTTCGGCCAGTTGTTAAAGTTGGATTTGTCATCATATTGTCCAAGGCCTGGCCCGTTATTCGCACCATATCCGAAGGATTGCTACGGAAAAAAAAAATACTAACTATGAAGATCATATGGTACAACAATTTATTCATTTAGGTCAGCGCTAGACATTAGGTTGGCTGTGAGAATGTTTTCTAATTTTAGAATATATGTCTTGTCCTGGAATATATATAATTGGATCACTTGGTTTGAATAAAGAAATATTTAATTAATAATTTTATAATATGAAAATAGAAATAATTTGATAAACTATATCAGACTAATTAATCGAGTTGTCTGACTGGTGTGTAAATTATACAATTTTCTCAAATACACCACTTTCTTATAAATAAATATTATAATTGAATTCAGTCATTCGATTAATCAAGAATAATATGAAAAAATTAAATATAAACTTGTGCATTTTTTATTACAGATCTAACAGATTGAATTGACGTGAGGTGTCCTCAAGACCAATTGATATTCCCTTGACTTATTTTAAAATTAACACCTGTTGTCTTCCTTTCTTCACAAAATATTGAATTTATTATATATGTATTTGTAAAAAAAAAAAAACATATCAACTTATTAAGGTTAATCACTCTCTTTCATTCTATTATTTTTTTTTTCTTTTCTTTCTTTCGTGGTGATGCCTAGGGAGAGACTTATATGCAAAAGATTTTGAGAGTTCCCTTTTAGTTAATAAGATTTGAACAGTAAACTTTTCCTGCACTTTTGATTGGAGATTATTCAAGTTGAGCTGTTGTTTAGAACCTGATGAAAGTAATTGGATGGTCCAGCTGTGTTGTAAGTGGAACCCCAGCTGTTGTTTGGAGCCGACAGTATGACATGGCTGCTCGTAGCTGGAGGCTGTGTTAGACCAGTAGATAATTCCATTTGACTGAAATGAACAAAGCCAAGGGATCATGGTGAGTTCAATTTGAAGTACAAAAACATGTTTGATTTGATGGGCTTTTAAGAAACGTAAATTGGTCTTTCTTTAAAAATAAATTTATCTGATTTAGTTGAAGCATGAGGAAAATTTAGAGAAGATTAATTTCTCATACTTTAACCATATTATTATTTTTCTTATATGCAAAGAGAGCAAATATTTATATATAATTATCCCCCACCAAAAAAGAAAAGAATATACAATTGAATCTAGGTATTATTATAAATCAAGAAAAGAAACATACAGATGAATAAAACTATATATAAAATATATAATAATGTGAAGGTAACGAGATGTACTTGAAATATTGCTCGCCTGTCCTTTCTTGTTCCTGCTGTGCGACTTGAGCGGTTTGAGTTGGTGCTTGCAGAGATTGTTCAGTTGATAGAAGCATTCTATTGTTATTCCGATAGAGAGAGTTGGCCATTGTGGCTGGAATTGCATACTATCATGAGCTTCTGGCTGCATTTGTTGCTGTACTTGCACATTATGGTTGCTGCAGCTGCAGGTTGGCAAAGAATGCATTGGTTTGCATCATAGATTCTTGCTGTTGCAACAACATCTGCATAATTGAAGATGCATTATTATGTATATCATCAGGAGAAGAAACAGAGATATTCTTGTGCCACTTTTATGCTTCATGGATGGGACAAATTTTATAATTATTGAGCAACATGTACATTTTGTAATTTTTCTCTAGTATGTAGTTTTCTGTACATATTGAAAGCATATACAACCAATATAGATTTCTGACAAGTATTACTCAAGCTGCAAGTATTCACAGACTTCTGTGCAGATGTGAATTGTTCAAAACTGAGCTGAGCATGGTGCCACCAATTTATTTGCTAACGTACAGTTGATTTTTCCTAAATCTGCAGATATTTATAAATAACTTACTTGTCTTTGCTGAATATGAGAAAGTATGACCTTAAGCTTTTCCCCATACTCATCAAACAAATGTTCAGGTGTCATTGGCGTAGCGGTATGATAGAACCTAATTATAGAAACCAAATTGAGACAATTTAAAAAGTTGTTCATTCATAATTGGAAAACCCAGTACATATCTTAGGCTAACTGTAAATATTGTTAGTACGCTATAAGATATTTCTCATAATAAATAAATAGTTAAATACTGATTCCTTTCTTCTATCTTACATATTTATTTTGATATTTTCAGGCCAATTATGAAAGAAATTCCTCTATTCATAAGAGAAGCAACTAACCTCTGGTAGTCAAGTATCTGTTGAGGAAACTCTTCAGGATTAATCACCTCGGTATGCTGCACATTGTATAAAATAAACTTTTGTAACATAATACTGGTAATTCTGGTTGCATTTATGTTATTTTGTAAATGCTGAACCCTATGTTGGTTTTGATCAAAACATATTAGGCTACAAAGTGGATCTCATTTGCTTATCCGTAGTATTATGTTCATTACTGGGGAAAAGGAAAAGAAAATGAGGTCCAGTATGTAGGCCAATAGTATTAACACCGAGGAATACATTTAATTTTTGTTGTTTGTAATGTAATCAGTAAAAATTAAATAGGCATGTGGTGTGTTTCCAGTAGTGAAATTCTACAACAATAAAATAACAATAACAAGAAAAAACACCATATAAAATGTCCATAATTATTATTAATAGTCTTTATTTAATAATATCAGCAATGAAATGAAAGAAGTAATATAACAAAAAATTAAAGATAATACCGAAATTCTTGACCACGGACTTTCCGAACATCATCTAGCATGTTAAGAAATCTAATCAAGATATCCTCGGCCCTAGAAAAAAAAAAACGCATATCAACAAAAAAAAATGTAATTAATAAATGTAAAACACATGGCAGGGACATATAAAAGGGATACAATTAAGAACTTATATGGTTAAAAATATCTAATTTCTCAAATTAAGGACTTGTTGAAACAAATATAACTGCTAATTAAAAGATTGATGAGAGCATTAGGCACTTATTTACTTACAGTATGTTTTCATTGAACCTTTAAAGTCTGTTGGAGAGAATAATGTGGGAGATATTTAGAGACAAAATCAAGAATTTACAAGAACTAAGTGAAGAAGAGCAAGATTAATGGAACTACTTAAAGTCATCATAAATGAGTACCTTTTGGGGTGTGAGAAGTAGCAGAGCTTGTTATTCAAAGGGTGGCGAGTGATGACCACCACATCAGAGGCGCTGAGAACTGAGAGCTCATAAGCCTTCTTGATGAGGCCAGGCCAGCGACGGGAATAGGTGATGTTGCGGCCAGAGACAATTTGTGAGACCGCAGGAAACAGAGAGGAGAGCAGGTTAATTTGTCAATTCATATCACCTAAAGTAACTCAAATTTTGAGTTTAGATCCGGACCATTCCATCTGGTTTTGGCACAAATATTAAAGGGGCCCTATGCAATTACTCTATCTCGAACAGGATTGGTCCGCATTCTGATCCGGACCGTCAGATCTAAACTCAAAATTAGAGTTACTTCAGAGGATTATGATTGCACAGTCCGAATCTAATTTTTCTCAGCAGAGGCTTGCACAATCGCACCCAGTAGCATCTATCCATTGAACCTAAAAACCACACTTTCATATATATAAACTCATCCAAAATTGACATTTCAGTATGGCATGTATGAGACTATGAGATTTACCATTTTGTAAAAACATGAAAAAAGTCAGGTGATATTTCGATTCCAGCCCATATTGATATTTCGATTGAGACTCGATGCATCAGCAGTAGTTATCCGCGGATCAAACTGCACCTTACAATTATTGCACGTGCGCTCCGTTGCATCGCATGCTCACAGCTGATCGGCGGTGGTGACTTCACCGGTGGGATAACGACACCGCAACGACGGTCGAACCGGGCATAATTGGACTAACCACTGACTGGTTTTGGGGAAGACACTCAGGCCCCAGCGTCATCACTCTCTCTCTCACTCTCGATCGATCATCGATTTGATTTGTGTCGGGAGGGGGTAGAAAAGGAAATTTGTCATGGCGTGACTAGTTACGTCACGGAATGTCACGTCACGTGTGTCGATTACGTGACGTGACTCGCGTGACGCGTGACGTGACCACATTCCAGTGAAAATATACATCACGTCACGTCACGCGAACCAGTCACGTTACGTCACGTCACGGTTTGAAATATAGAGTATCCAACTTTTTTTATATGTATAGATTATTCAGATTTTTATTTTAGATTTTTATTTTAGTGTAAGCTTAGTGATATTGGTACTCATGTAATACTGATTTTTATTTTTTTTAGTTTAGTCTAATGAATGTTTGTAATTTGAATTTTTAAAATAATGTCAGATGTAACATTTCCTTAAAAAAATAATTTTTACAACATTATTTACTTATTTTAGAATTTTTTATATTTTTTTGTTCTAAACTTTCAACAATTTAAATTAAAATATAACAAAATTGTCATGACTAATTTATGTCACGTCACGTATAGTCACGGCGTGACTATGCGTGACGTGACCATCCACCACCATTTCGGTCACGTCACGTCACGGCTTGTCACGTATTTCCTTCTCTAGGAGGGACACTAACTCGGGGAAAGTTATAACGGGCTTATACTGGGCCTCTGGCACTTGTTAGTTTTAACCAAACTGGGATAAAAATTCTACTTGTTCAAGTTGGGCTTTTTATAACGGGCTTACACTAGGCCTCCTTCACTGACATTTTTATAACGTGATACTGATAATGATGTACCAATATTTATTTCATGTAGTACTAAGAAATTTCCAAACACATCCTCGCTATTTTGAAAATAATTTGGGACAAACATAATTAATTTCAAATTAATTTAGTTTAATTGTAATTGAGCCTATATTTTTAATGATTTAAGGTCTAAAATATCACTCTCCTATAAGAATTATAACTTTATTTACAAATTAGTTTCAATTATCTTATAGTCATATACGACATCAACTTTATTTTTTAAATGAAAGTATTGAATGATAAATGAAGATAGAGAGAAAAAAAACAAGAAAAAAAAACACATAAGTTGATAATAGAGTTCGGACAAGAATTTAAATCCAGTGAAATTCGAGATTCTCTAAAATATGAGATTCCAACCGTTCAACTTTTTTTGTGCACACATCTCGAAATAACTAATTTTTCCGCACACGCATCTCACAACAGTTTGACAGCTAGATTCTGATTACAGGGATTTTAGTATATTCGGATCCTTCGGACAATGTACGTCGGATGATTGACCGGGCTTAATATTTACGTTTTTGAAAATGTGCATCCACTACCTTTGTATTTTCTAACTAACAAAAGTTAAATGTAAGATTTGATCGTGGAAGCCATACCATAAAAAATTCGGCCATATTTCTTACCAGTTCCTAAATAATATGTATTTCTTTTCTTGAATCAAAGAAATTGCCTCTCTTTTTTTGATGAAAAAGAAGAAAGTGCTCCGTACTCTTTTTGCCACGAGTGTAAAAGGGATTGCATGGATGTATTTTGCCGATTGTAGTGCTTTTTGCGAGAGTAAGGATATGTTCGGTGGGCTATTGAGAATGAATAAGAACACAAGAATTAAACTAAAATTTACTGTTCATGTGGGAAAAAAAATTTCAGTTGAGTGGTGCGGTCGAACACGCTCTAAAATATTTTTTCCCCTCGTGTTTGTATCTATGTAATCACTTTTATCATCGTGGACATGTCCAAGTAGATAAAATTAAAATCTAACCAAGTCAGCATCATCTTTCTCAGTCTTTTTAACTCATATTTGATCCTATGTACATATGTACATGATTACATGGATACATACGAAGAGACTTAGCATTTCATTTATGCATTATTGTGAAATCAAATAATATACTACAATTTTAAATGTATATAATAAAATCCCACAAAGTTTTTACAATTTACAAAAAATACCAACGATCGATTTGAAAAACATTTTTGTTCATCTTATATTTACAAACACCTCTCTCGTTGACACAACACAATTTGATGAACGATGATTAATGAATCAACTGACCGATGCAGCATAACGATGGGTTATCTTCTCGTCAAACGGATCAGATATGGGTCGGATAATGATTAAATCATATTTGTATCTATTTTATGTTTCAGATAACTCTGATGGGATCCGTTATTTTAGTACTGATATGATCGCATAATTATAAATTTAAATATTTCTCTATCAAAATTTCAAAAATAATTATTTCCCCATTTAAGCTTTACTTTTATTAATATCTCTATTTCTTAATTTTAACACTTAAAAATACAATTAAATATTACAAAAATTGACAGTTTTTACCCTTATGCTTCCTCTCTAATAAAAACTAGATTGTACATTAATTTGAACCAATCTTTTTTTAATTTTTTCGAGTTATCAAATGCCATCCCACAGCTTTTCTTAGTTTGTTTCACCTTTACTTTCACCACGTACGGCTGACAAATTGACATTTACATGTTCTATTCCTCTTTATCTCTTTCTAGCATTTCCAACTTCTGAATATATATATATATATATATATATAGAGGAAATTGCTAATATGCTATGCGTAGCATAGAAGACCTCCGTGCAATGGCTCAAAATTTGTGTTTTCAAAATTCTAATGGTCGATCCGAATCATTAGATGTGTTCTCCATATTGAAATGTACTTGGAGACCAAATTTTACATTTTTTGAAATTTTTTTACTATTTATTAAGCCACTTTGAAAATCGCTGATCCAACGGTGGCTTACCCAAACAGTGAAACTGTTGGATCAGCAATTTTCAAAGTGGCTTAATAAATAGTAAAAAAAAATCCAAAAAATATAAAATTTGGTCTCCAAGCACATTTCAATATGGATAACACATCTAACGGTTCGGATCAACCATTAGAATTTTGAAAATACAAATTTTGAGCCGTTGCATGGAGGTCTCTTTGCTACGCGTAGCACCGTAGCCGAGGCCTATATATATATATGAGTATAACTAGAGTGCTCCTAAGTTCACCAAACTTCTTGTGAACTTGACTTTAAAATATATCGAATCGACTTTAAACAATGAATCCAAACTGTTGAAATTCTTCTATCTAATGAGTGATGCGTTAAGTGAATCCAAACTGTTGAAACTGTTAAAATTTTGAAATAATTTAATATAAAATTAAGTGATCAAAAATTTAATGTTGATAAATTAATTTTAATACATTCATTTTTTCGACAAGACAGATGGTGAAAGCTACTTGATCATTATGTTATGTACCATTTAGTAGGGTATATGCGTTGGAAACAAAATGTAACGTCTTTTCATTCTTCCAACCAGAGAAGTGTCTATTTTAATCTTCCCAGTCTCGGGCTCTCGGCCCACTAAACGCAATTAATGTGACTGTCAAAATTCTGAGTAAAAAAAGAGGGATAAGGTTTGGTCCAAATGACTTTGGACCAAGATACTATCCAAAACTTTTAAAAATTGTATGATTAAAGTTTGAATAATTGATCCGAACTGCTTAACGTGATTTTTATATTAAAATATATTAAGTTATATTTTTTGGAAATTTTTTATTATTTTTTTAGATACGTACAAAATCACTTTTCTTGGACCGTTTAGAAACAGTGATGTTGTAGGTATTTAAAAAAATAATAAACAATTTCCAATAAAATTTGTTCTCTGAGCACATTTTAATATGGAAATTATTTTGATTGGTTCGGATCGACTGTTCAGAATTTAATCGTATAATTTTTAGAGGTTTTGGACGGTGCTTGATCCAAATCCATTTGGACCAAATCTTATTCCGAAAAAAGATTGCTCTTTGCACCTTTGATTCTCTTTGGCTTCATTAAACCCAACTTTTCATGGTGTACCGTAATACAATGAACCAAAGATACTAAATTTGCTATTTATGAGACGCAGCAGCTCTTGAAATTGCTTGCTAGTCATAAGTAAACATGCATTAAACATTGCTATTAATGCATTTGATGGTTAATGTTTGCTTGCGATCTTAGATGTTTAATCTTACAAGTTCATATGTATCAGTAAAAATTAATCTTGACATTCCTGAGGATTACGATCTTAAATTTTCATTTATCTTTTCTATGCAACCTTTGAGATTTTAAATTCTAATACATTGAACCAAACTTGGTATATATATAACGAGTACAGCCCCTCATGCTCATCACAAGATTTAAATAGAATTATCCATCTAACACTTGACATTTCAGGAGAAAGAGGAGGTAACACAGTTGGCTAGAAAGAAAGTCCTAAAATTGTTCAATACCCAAAGATCGAGAGTTCGATTACCCCTCACGACTTTGCAGCTTCTTCAGTCTTCACTCTCTGAAACTCTTTGAACGGTTTGCATGAGGTTAATTTTTCTTTTATATATTCTTGTCTTCCGCTTATATTATTTTTACGTTTCAAATTAGTAAAGCAACAGGACGGTTACATTTAAATTGATGTCAACTTCTTTTAATCCCCAGTTTCACGCATGATGATACTAAAAAGTCCTCAAGATGGACAAGGCATTTAAATTGGGTCAACTTTTACAAAATGCAGCTCTTTGGTTGCTGCAATAGAAAAAACTTGCATTACTTCATTTTTTTTTCCTTTTTCGGAAACAGTTTCAAACTTGTATTAATTTATTCCCTTTTGCTTGAAGGTAGCTGGTAATTCATAACTGAACATGTCCTAAAAGTTTAAATATGACTCTAGTATATTTCATTATCATGTTATCTACTATTTAGGTAGGGTCGTAGGTTACAGTGATGCGTTGGAAACGATGCAACGTCTTTTCACTCTTTCAACTAAAAGTCCCCATTTCACTTTAAAAAGACGACTGAAAAATAAAATAAAATACGGCATCGTTATTATGTTCTTGAGGAAGTAATTAATGTGACAGTACAATTTTTGATAAAAATAATTGCTTTTCTCAGTTTGTTATGTGGAAGGTGTAATCTTTCCAAGAGTCAATGATCGATCGTTTTTGCTTTTCTCAGTTTCGTCAGTTGCATCCTCTCTTGAGCTCTCATTTACTTGTTCTATGCAATCTTTCAGTTTCTAATGTCTAATACATTTGAAGCAAAGTTGCTATATAATGAGCACAGCATTTCATGCTCATCACATCATTTAAATACAATTCTTCTCTCCCACTTCACTCTTTGAAAACTCTTTGAACTGTTTGTAGAAGAGGTTAGTTTTTTTTCTATATATATATACTTTTGTGCTTATATTATTTTTACATTTCAAATTGGCAAATGGATGGAGTATGTTTAGATTTAATATTGAACTCTTCGTTCAGTCCCCAGTTTCACGCATGATGTTAGAAGTCCTTACTATTCTGTTTTTTTTTTTTTTTTTTCCTTTTTCGGAAATAGGAAAACTGTTGCTAATATATTCTGCCTGTTCACTTGTTATATGTAGTTTGAACCTTGTATTTCTTCCCTTTTGCTTGAAGATACCAGCTGGTATTTCATAGTTTCAATTTGGTATCGGCAATTGGATGGCTTCTTCGCTTCAACACCAACTGGCAAAAGGAAAGGCGACTCTACGGGCTATTCGAGACCAGATGGCTACCCAAGAGCAATATCGACTGCCGACATATGCGGAGGTGGTAGCAAGAAACCTAAACAGCACTCTTCCAGAGAATCAGAGAGTAACCCCTTCCCCTTCTTTTCAGACTAGTAATGGCAAGGTGGTCGATGATAGAAAGGCGCCTAACAACCGCATTGTTGGAGGAAAACCTAACTACACACATCCCAAATCAGCGGCATACACAATGCACCATGACCATGCCGCCCCAGAGCCTGGGGAAGGCTGGACTGTTGTCACTAGAAGGAAAAGAGCTGCGCCCGTTAGTCCAGAACAGCGTGCCGCTGCATTTCTCAGAGAGCACCGCAAAAAGCTATTAGAGGAAGGACGATGTTTTAATTGCTTCAATAGGGGGCACAGGAAATTTCAATGTAAAAGTAAGATTAAATGCTATAAATGTAATGCAAAGGGTCATAATTCCTGGAAGTGTCCCCAAACTCTGCAGAAGAGCTCCATGTATTAATGGAGAAAGTTACCAAGTGGGATACAATGGAACTCTTTAAATTGAACACAACTTCTTTTAAACCCCAATCTTTAGAAGTTGAATTTAGCGGCCTGTTTGATCATAGAAGTGGGAGATATTCAGATGCGGGTGTGAACGCTGCAAATTCCGATGGAAATGATTCAAAACAGGGAGATGGTATAATGATAGACAATTTTATGAAGACTTGTATTTTTCATAAATGAGATCATCTGAAAGATGGTTACTTCATGCTTAAGTGTTTTGTCAAATTATTAAAATTTAAAACCATTTTGCATCAAACCAAGAATGAACTTTCTTCAGCATTCCCACCTGTTATGGGACAGTAGAGAAGGCGCTGATGTGGTGTTCCGAGTACGAAGAAACAGTTTCAGCACATCGGACTGTGTTGGCAGCACGCTCATTGGTTTTCAAGGCTGAATTTCTGCCCCGATGCTGGAGAGAAAAACTGAAGGTAAAGATTAAAGATATTAATCGAGAATTTTTTAATCTCATACTTAATTTTGTGTACACTGGCACTATCCCTCTAAAAGAGGTATCATTTGAAATGGCTCAGCATTTACTGGTTGCCGGTATGGGTTGGAGAGGCTGAAATGATTTGTGAAGTGAAATTGAGTGGATAGCATTGATGTGGGAAACGAAACAGATATCTTGGTTTTTTCTGATAAGTATAATTGTGATTTGTGAACGACTGAAGTAGATATGTTTGGGATTTGTTGCTTCTGAGGATAAACTACAGGCTGTGATGATGACTGATGGATTTAAGCAACTTAAAGAAACCTGTCTTTTTATACTAAGGGGCTTATTAGAGAAGGTAGATTGCAAAATTAAGGAAAAGTAATTAATAAACATCCACTATTTTGGGAATTAGAACTTGGTGAAGTTAGCAGCATTTTGGATGTTATCAAGAGTGATGTATTATCTTACTTGCTATAAGACTTTGCTGTTTGATAATTCAAGACAGTTCAATTTTAATTGTCGTTGTTTATTATCTTCTAGTGTCTTTACTTGTTCGGATAATGGTACGTTCGTTAATGCAATTTTTTATGTTGTGTACTAAATACTAATTACAATGGTGTCCTGCATAATTGATTATGCACTACTATAGCACAGTTGGCTAGACAAAAAAATCCTAGGACTGTTGTACCCAGAGATCGAGAGTTCGATTCCCCTTCACAATTTCACAGCTTCTGTGAAGATTTAAAAAAATATATATATATTGATATATCATGCATAATGATGGACAGAAGGCCCATAACAGAGGGAATGTAAATTTTAAGGTTTACTTGAAGAATGATGAATTTACTTCACTGGTGTCACTGCATTAATTCATCTATATAGTATATGTCAGCTCCATGTATAATTATTATCTTAGTACTATATTAGTAATTATTTCATCAAAAATTATACTTGCCAATTATCATGCATAATTAATTATGTTTTTGTGCCTCAATGACATCCGGAATGAGGTCTCAAATACATAAACTACTCGAATTCTGGGTCGTTGCTCATTTCTATTATATATACAACTTTTCTATTTTAATATAATAAGTTGATATATTTAGGCTTATGATCAGCACCAAGGGACGATACACAATCAGAAACCTCCTTTTTCACCTAAAATATACAATCCAATTTGTAAAAATATTCAATCTAGAGTAAGTTCTGTACGTACGTCCTTTACTGATATTCCTCTGTTCATATATAAAAAATAAAAATAAAAACATTGGAAGTTCATTCTGAGGAGGCATCAAGAGTATGAAGAAACAACGGCATACTCTTCCCATATTAAAATAGAGTAAAAATATATCAACTTTGTATATTTTAATAGAATAAAATTATATACACATTAAAAATGGGCATCGACCTAGCAATCAGCATACGTTTATTTGAAGAAAAAGTTGCTTAAATGAAATACTTACTTTGATGAATTTGAAGCTAGCAATCAGCAATCAGCATACGTATATACACATTAAGTTCATTCTCCTGATGTATTTGAAGCTAAAAAACAGTAACATTTTGATGAAATACTTACTTTGATAAAACAATTTAACTATACATGGAGCTGGCCTATACGTACCCAATAGATGAATTAATGCAGAGTCACTGATGAAGTAAATTTATCAGTTTTCAAGTAAACCTTCAAATCTATATTCCCTCTGCTAATAGGATTTTCTGACCATCACTGTGCTTGATATATAAATATAACTAGTACAGTAGTAATTATGAAGAACTGAAAACTTTATCAGAAGTATCAGGGGGTGTAAACGGATACGGATTATCCGCGGATAATCCGCTCCGAATCCGCTTATTATCCGTATCCAGATTAAACGGATACGGATACTTGCGGATACGGATACGGATAACTTTAGTACATGGAAAAATAATGCGGATACGGATACGGATACGGATAATTCCGTGAGGATATAAATGGAGCAGATATCCATATATATCCAAATCCGAAATTTAATCTTTCAACAATTTTCAATTCATTTCATCCTTGCGAAATTTCCAAAAAACATACATATTCGTTTAAGTCCAAGAATCTTGGTAGAAAAATTATATAATTTATTAGAATAATGGATTGGTTCTCTGAACCAATAAGCAATCAGTCATGTATAATCATCACTGTGCAAACTTAAAAACTCTATTAAATTTTTGTCAATTTAGGTAATCAAATTAGGTAATTTAAAATTATAAAATTTAGTAGAATTACTCAATATCTGGCAATTATCCGCTCCATATTCGTATTGGAATCCGTATCCATGGATTATCCGTTTCGTATTCGTATCCGTATCCGTATCCGTTTAAGACGGATATGGTTTTCAATTTTGATATCTGTTTACTATCCGTATCCGTATCCGCTTGTTGAAAAACAGATGCGGATATGGTATTAGCATTATCCGCTCCGTTTACACCCCTAGAAGTATGAGACAGTATTTTGTATTGTATATTATTATTTCTGTTTTCTATTATTATGTTTTTACAACAAGAGATGATGAGTATATATAATTGTCTAAGTCTATTATTGTACCATTGGTACCTAAAAAAGTACTAACAGTGACTTCCTATAACTTTTTCTATTTTACAATTTTACCCCTCTAATTATTTCTATTCTCAATAAGAACACTATTCTAATTAATTAGTACACAACATCAGAATGTATTGCCGATCTCCCATACAAGTAAAGACACTAAAAGAAAATAACCAAGTTATCAAACGCTGGAAAGTAAGCAACAATTTCAAATAAAAAAAGGAAATACATCACTATTGATTACTTCAAAAAAGCAGAACAACAACAAGTTCTTACTACAAAAAAAGAGGATGGTTGTAAATATTTTTCCTCTTGCAGTCGACCTTCTTTCTAATAATTCTCTTAGTATAAAAGGACATGTTTCCATAAGATGCTTAAATCCATCAGTTGCCATCACCGCCTTTAGATTGTCCCCAGAAACAACAAAATCAAGACATCACCTTCAGCTGATAGCAATTATGCTCATCAGAAAAAACCAAGATATCTGTAGCATTTTCCACATCAATGCCGTCACTCAATTTCTCTTCGCAAATCAGCTTCAGCCTCTCCAAACCATACCGACCAGCTGCTACCAGTAAATGCTGAGTCATTTCAAATGATATCTCATTATTAAGAGGGATAATGTCCGTGTACACAAATTGTAGCACGAGTGTAAAAACTTTTGGCTCAATACCTTTAATCTTTACACATTCAGATTTTCTCTCCTGCATCAGGCCAAAAAATTCAGCTCTGAAAACTGGTGAGCGTGCTGCTAACACTGTCCGATTTGCAGAAATTTTTTCTTCACCGACTTGGAACACCACATCAGCGCCTTCCCAACTGTCCCATAACTGGTGGAAATTCTGAAGAAAGTCGGAAGATGGCACAATAACTTGCTTCTTTCTTGCTTCGACCCACAATGGTTTAACCAATTTCTTTTTTTTGATGGTCCACAATGGTTTAACCAATTTCACAGCACACTTAATCATGAAGCAATCATCGTTTAGATAATTTGATTTCTCAAAATTTTCATTTTTCATGAAACGACCTTGGATTATAGCGTCTCCCTGTTTGAGAAAATTTCCCTCGGATTTCACAGCATTCACACTCACAGCTGAATATGCCCCGATTACATGGTCAAACAGGCTATATTCAACTTCTAAAGTAATTACTGTTTTAGTCGCAGTCAATAGCGAGACATGCAATGCCGTCCATTCGTTGTAGAACCCGAAATATGTAAAGAATGTAATAGCCCATGTGTGACCTCCAAGATCAAAAGTGCCGACCATCGTGCCATCTGGTTTGGCCTTTTTTATTAGTGAGTAGCCAATGATCTTGAGAGAGAATGACTTTGTAAATGTCTCCAATCGGCAGATGATATCAACTTCTGATTGTTCATCGTTTGCCATTGTTCTGTGCATAAAATTTAAAATGTTAAAAACGAAAAATATGTTTCAGAGTGCAGAGAGAGAGCTATATGGGAGGGAAGGAGAATTTTAGTAAAATCTTATGATGAGTAATTGAGTATGTGGAGCTGTGTTCATTATATAGCAAGTTTGGCTCAATGTATTTGAACTTAGAATGTGAAAGGTTGTATAGGAAAGGTAAATGAGAATTAAATTTTTTTTGAACTACCTAATTGAGAAGAGTAAAGGACGATTATTGGCTCATGGAATTGATACCGATACACGCTTGCTCCTCGTAATCCGACATTTATTTTTTACTAATGTGAACGGTCAAGATTAAATATTTAAGAAGACAAGCAAAAATTAACTAAATATTGGATGCATTAATAGCAATTGTTAATGTTTTCTTAATTATGACAATCAAGCAATCTGAGCAGCTGTCTCCATCTTTTTATTATGCCTCAGACTGTCTCATTTGTTTTTTTGTTTTATATATAAAATTTGGATTTAAGGGAGCCAATGAGAAGCAAAGGTGCGAAGAGCTATCCCGTATTTTTCTTTTATTTTTCTAAAAGTTGAATTTGGACCGTCACATTTTAATTGCTTCCCATATTTTTTATTAGTCATCTGGCTGGAAAAGTGAAAAGACGTTACATTGTTTCCCTCCCATCGTTGTACACTACAGAATGCTAAATAACAAAATGATCAAATATGCTACAGTCATTCTCATATCTACTTGATGTCTTGATCAAATCAAAACTTCTTATTGCAATCAGTTCAAAGTAGATAAATTAATAACTAACTAATTTTGATGGGCCTAAGCTCTGCAACACAACTAATGGGCCGAAAGTTATGCCCCCAGCTAAAATCTGTTGGGCCTAACTTTAACGGAACGTTCATTTTTTGTTAAAGGTAATGATTGGTGATTTAAATCTGTTGGCATGTGATGATTGGGAACATCCAACCTTTCCAGTCTATGACCAAAGGAAAAAAAAAAGAGATAGGAGTAGTACGATGGGCATCGGACCTACTTCTAGGTTCAATTAGCTCTAAAACCGTACGATTAGCATGAAAATTAGTGCGTACGGAAATTGAAACAAACTTGTACGGATATTAATGTACTTGGCACGGATCTTGATGTAATCAAATAGTCATTTCACCCATCGAACCAAAGTAGGTCCGATGCCCATTGGACCTACTCTGAATTCAAAAAAAAATGTAACCCAACCATTGCGTTCCCATTCCGAATGACCAATATGAACGTATCTAATTACTAGTATCATGGCCATGCGTTGCAACGGTTATTATTTTTTTTTTTTCAACTTCTTAAGCATTAATTAACCAACTGTTCGCCTATAATAATTAAGAGAATATGTTGAAAAATATGACATAAGAACGTAAACCAATAACAATTATATTTTCGTTATGTTACCAAATAAACCTATAAAAGCGGCAGCACAGCAGATCAATAGAAAGAATGGGTAGTTACGTTACTTACGTACGTGAGTAAATTGTTCATAACTTGTGATTCGTTCATAACTTACTAAAAACTCATTAAAAACTCGCTTATTATCAACTCGCTCATTATCACTCGTTAACTTAATGAGCCGAGCATGAACATACCCCAACTCGCTCATTTAGAACTGAGTTACATGAATCTTACCGCATCTAATCCCAATCTCTTGAATTAAAATTAAAATTTGATAAATAAAAAGGCTCATAATCTAAACTACGCTCCAGAGTTCAAAAATTAAAATTGAATGATGTATCTTAAACAAAAAAAAACTCAAAACAAAATTTAAATAATTTTGATTTCTTAAATTACTCATAACTCATGACTAGCTCATTAATAACCCGCTCATTAACAATTCACCCATCATGACTCATTCACTTAATGAGCTGAGCATGATCATACCCCTCAACTCGCTCATTAATCAGCTCTAATAGTCACCCCTTAGCTGCATCCCTCCAATGAAATGCTCTGTCAAAACACGATTATATTTTATCAATAATATTTCCTTACTACAATTGGTGTTATTTACTCTTAACTTGTTTATACAATTGATTGTACGCCCTTTTTTAATTAAGTTATTTTATTCCTCTTGTTGAAAATTTATCTCTTGTGGTTTCAACATGCCAGTGCAATTCTGATAAACTACCGCATTATTGAAGAAAGAAAATTGCACAATTACTTAACCAACTTAAATTTATTATGCTTTTATATATTGTCAAGTATATCATATAATATTAGCTTTTAACCGGCTTACCCATAATCATTTTGATTAAATTTTTCCGTATCTGGGTAATTATTCAATGGAAACATAATTAAAAAAGACTAAAAAAAATGCTATGAAAGCACTATTTAGTTTTTGTAAGATTTAGAAAAACAATAATATTTTCTTTTAATTTAATTTTTGTACAATACAATCTATAACGAAAATCAAATATATAAAGAGCAGGAAATTTTGAAATATATCTTCAATATTTTCCATAGAGTAAAAGTAATCTGAAAGCATTTATTATCAGATTTTTTAAACTCTTCTGCTATGATGAAAATCAAGTTCTTCCTCCTAATATTATTGGTACAATTGATATTAAAATAATTTTTATATTTTCAACAAAATATCAATTAATGAGTTAACAGAACCAATTAAGAAGCGCATCTTGATGTGACAACTTTAATCTATTTTTTGCCTCCACGAAGAAAGACTACCAATCGTGGAACATATTATTTTGAAGCATGCTGGACTTAGATAATCTCGTGAAAAAACTCTACACTAATTTATTAATTTTCTCAAATATCTTAATTTAAGTACACATTTGATCATTTACATATTAAATTGGATGTTCTAGCTACACGGATAAATATGTATATATAGAAGTTCTTATTAAAAAAAAAATGATGTTTTTATGATGTCTTTCTACTTTGTCATTTAATTAAATTAATACATGATGTTTTTATGACTAAACTAACTTGCAGGCGTAATGCATGCCTATTCTAAACTCAATAATAATATGATTGTTAGTCTCGTCAGGCATAATGCATGTGTACATTTTTATTTTTACAAACCATTAGCTTTTTTCACAATATTTATAATACTAAAATTGTGACCCGCGCTCCACGGGAGATTTTTGACATAGTGAAATTGTTGTTCATAATAGTACATAATTTAGTTGGTGTATAATATCTTCAATAATTGCCCATTAAAAAAGAATTGCGTATTTGAACAAAATCAAATTAGGAGTACATCATACGTACGTGTTGATAATAAAAAAGGTAACATTAAATATGTTAATGACAACATTATTTAAAAAAACTACATCGTTCAATCAAGTAAGACCTTATTAATAGATAATACAAAAGGCTCTTAGCTAGGAAGGAGTGATTTATCAGCGAGAGAAACAAAAATATAGAATATCTAATTGGTGAGTTACCATATATATATAAGAGATAGTACAGCTCTTTAATTTGTATTCTTTGTTATTTGTTATGTAACCCACTGGCAGTGGACCACTGCCCCTTCCATTTTGTCTTCAACTTTTTGGGCTGGAAGCTACGAAGAAGGGAAATTAAGTGTGACCGAATGGTCGTTGCCCGGTCAGCCAGAGGTCTGAGATGCATGGAGCCATGGAGAATCGTGAAAATGAATGGCCAATTAGATGGTATTGCAATCTGAAGAAAGGCAGTATGAAAATAATAGTTTAGTTTTGATTGCACATTTGCACTGCATGCTACCATAATTGGATCGAACCGGACAGTGGGATTAATTTCATGAGTAATTGTTTGTATCGGTAGGCAGCCTCATTTATAATTAATAATAAGATCCACATTTTAATTAGCATTGATCATTCATTCGTATATTATAAATGAGGTTGCCTGCCTATGATGCCGCACAAATTAACACATATAGGCTGATCGAGTGGTTTAACTTTATATGTGATACACTGATATCCAATAATCCAATGGCATTTATAGTTGGCAAGACTTGGAGGAACGAAATCTTTTTTTTTTTTTTGGGAAAATTTCCACTGTATCCATGCAAACTTTTAAAATAGCCAATTTTCCCATGAAAACACCATAATATTCAAATTCCCCATACAAATTTAACATCCTTTCTTTTATCTTCATTCATTTATTTAATCTTTAATTTAATTATTTTAATAACAAAATTGACAAATATACTCTCTTCTCTCTTCTCTCCTTTTTCTTAATTCCTGTAACTAGATATAACATGTACTTAACCAATTAATGCCGGTCCCCCTCCCCCATTATCTTAGATTTGATTAACCATTAATTTTTATTGTCAATGCACATTTTCTTTCTCATATATAAATAACAACGATTAATCCGGAAGTAAGAAACCAATTAATTGATATAGGAGATGGCCTTGAAGGCTTGAACATTATAAATAACCTAATGAAGGAGGCCTCTCCAATTCTCTAAGTGTGTGGGCCGGTACAGGCCTGTATGGGCCAGAAGTAGGCCTCTCCAACTCCATGGCGGTCTTGTGCGAAGGCGCAAATTATGTGGAGAAGAAAATAAATTAAAAGAGAAAACTATCGGAGATGTACAAGGAAAAGTGCAATGTCAATTGTCAAGAGAAAAGTGCCAACGAAAATTGACGAACTATGCACGGAATTTTTTTATCCATAGCCAAAGTGCAAAACTACTCAAAAAATAAAAATAAACGACATGTATAATATGCATATATATTTACGTGTCATCATGTTTATTAAATGTCATATTATATTTATGAAATATATATAGTGTTATTCTTGAGTTTGGGATTTATTTCGCTATCTTGATTGTGGAACAAAAAAAAATATTGTCAATTCTTTTTTGGATATTTTGGGTGGCAATAAATTAGATAGGTACAAAATAATTAAACCAAATAAATAATGACGAATGAAATTCCTAACATTTAAATTAGTTTTCTACAAAAGGTTCATGCTTGTTTCAATTAAGTTAGGTACAAAATTAGAAACATATGTCAATTGCATTCATTTTGCATTAATCATACATCAACTACAATTCACCCATGAATTATCTAGTGCTTTATATGTCTTAATTATCAGATATAAAACAAAAAAAATGTTTTATTGCCGTCTACATTTTGAGTTTAGAGCTACATGATATATAGGCATATTATATATGTCAAATTGGAAATAAATAACTTTATTGAGATTTTGGAGAAAATTTAAAATTTAGTGAGCTACATTTTTAAACTCAAATATTTTATTTACATTGACAACCTTTCTCTTCAGGAAGAGTTGCCATCATGAACAACTCAACATTTACTAGTGGCGACTCGTCAATAGTTCCACTCTTCTTCTTCTTCTTTTTTTCAATTTATCTTTATCTTCTTACTGTAGAGGAAATAATAATATAAACAAATTTCAATAACCGGTAGAATCTTTGTTCTGTTGTTCCTTTCTTATTTTCATTTGAAAAGCCTTTAAAATTTTGTACATTAATTTGTTTTTTTTTTCCTATTTTTAATCTAATTATGCAATTATTTTAATGATTTGAATTACTAAATACAGGTCAAATGAAGGTCCCAGCGTCAAATCCTTTTGATGCACTTCTCGATGAAGACTGTGGTGATGATCTAATCACCAATTCAATTGAACAATTAAAGCAATTGAAGGAGACATCAAACGGGTCTAAATCCGATAAAACCAAGAAGAGCAAGAGCTCTAAAATTGGTATATTGCAAATTTCATTTATTCCTATTGCAATTTTTAGGTCAGAAAAATCTTTGATATTTGTTATGTATTTTTAATCTGTTTTAAATTAGGGTTTATAGTTTGTTTGTCAATAACATTGCTTTAAGCATGTCTTAGTTTTTTCATAATATTTTCATTTTGGGACCAGAAATTTTGAGCGACATTAGTAAGAAAAATAATTTCCAATTTTGGTCCTATTGCAATTTAATTCCGAGCGACATTAGGGTTTATAGTTTGTTTTTCAGTAACATAGGTTTAAGCATGTTTAAGTTTTTTTATTATATTTTCTTTTTTGGGACCAAATGTTGCAAGCGAAAGTACTTAAAAATGATTACAAATTTTGCTCTCAATGGAGGCAAAACTAATTTAGTATTGTTTATGATATTCAGGAGGAAGGTTGTAATTGGCTGTAAAAACCTTCCAATAATCTCATCTCAAAAGAAAAAGAAAAAAGATCCTTCTAATAATCTATTGCAATTTTTGAAATTTCAGAGGAGGAGAAAGTAAATACAGTTGTGAAAGAAAATAACAAAAATTCAAAGAGTGTCAACCCGAATAACTCGTGTTACCAAAATGGCGCTAATGTCCCGAGAGGGGCTGGTGCAAGAGGTGGTTCTGACCTTAGTAACAATCGGTACCAAAACAGCACTAATGGCCAGAGAGGTGCTATTCAAAGAGTCAGTTTTGACAATCGGTACCAAAACAACACTAATGGCCCAAGAGGTGGTTCCGACAATTATAACAATCGTTACCAACACGGATCTAATGGCCAGATAGTTGCCATTCAAAGAGATGTTTCTGACAGTCATAACAATCGGTACCAAAATGGATCTAATGGCCAGATAGGTGTCATTCAAAGAGATGGTTCTGACAATCATAGCAATCAGTACCAAAACAGAGCTAATGGCCAGAGAGGTGTCGGTCAAACAGGTGGATTTAACGGTCATAACAATCAGTACCAAAACGGAGCTAATGGCCAGAGAGGTGATAATAATCGGTACCAAAATGGTTGGAATCGTGTTAATGGTGCTAAAAGTTCCTCTCGTAGTAGTAATGGCACTGATGATGGTGCTAGTGACAAGGCTGAGAGGAGTTCAGTTCAGATTTTGATGGTTTGGTGGCGGTTGTTGCCAAAAAGGATTTAGAGGAGGAAAGTTTATCTGTAATGCCTGTAAATAAAGCCCGTACGTTATTCATTTATTATACTGTGGCAATAGTAATGTAATTTATTCATAAATTGTAACCCATTCTAATTTATTCATAAATTGTCACGAGTTTGAGCTGAAGTTTTAGCTCGGAAGTCCTAGGTCCAGCTCGCTTGGTCCAGAATTAACAAGCTGAGCTAAGGTCCAGCTCACCCTGAGCGAGCTCGTTTATAGCCCTACACAAAGCATTCCAGCAATCCGTTTCATCGTTTCATCATTTCTTGATTTTCTTGTACCGCTAGGAAATAGGGATGAGGTTTGGTCCAAATGGCTTTGGACCGGACACCGTCCAACGCCTCTAAAAATTATACAATTAAAGTCTTGAACAGTCGATCCGAACTGCTCAACATGATTTTCATATTAAAATGTGCTCAGAGAAAATTTTTTATATATTTGGAAATTTTTTACTATTTTTTATATCTGAACCGTTCAGAAACAGTGATGTCGTACGTATGTAAAAAAATAATAAACAATTTTCAAAAAATATAAAATTTGGTCTCTGAACACATTTTAATATGAAAATCATGTTGAACTGTTTGGATCGACTGTTCGGACTTAATCGTACGATTTTTAGAAGTTTTGAACGGTATCCGGTCCAAAACTATTTGGACTAAGTCTTATTCCTAACTAGAATAAAAGATAAAGTCCGTTTAACTAGTCATGTCCATTCGGATCATGCATGGTCGACTGGTCCTATCCAACTTCTGTTTACTAAATATTTATATATTCTTACAAAAATTATTTAAACTAGTCTTTCTCGATATGAGCATTGCAAACCTAATATCATATACCGTTTCATCATGTTAGTACGTGTCATACCAACATAGGTGTAAAACAATTATACTAATTAATTAAATAGTGGCCAAGAATGAAATTTAATTAATGTAGATTAGTTTTTTTCACAGAAACTTCATGCTTGTTAATTTTAATCAAGTTAGGTGCAAAACTAAAAACATGTGATTTGCATTAGCATGACAACAACAATTTACCCATGAAATATGGTGCTTATATATGCATGCATGATCACATATTATAAACAAAAATAGGTATTATTACCTTCTACATTTTGAATACAGATAAATTATGTAAAATGAGAACTAAATTTAATGAGATGTTGGAGAAAATTAATAATTTAGTCTGAAGGCGGTAAAAAGGTATATTTGTACACTACACCAAAACACTTTGATTGTGCGAGAGGAAAAACAAAATCTTGTAGGGGTAGATATATGTTACAAGTTGGTTCTCAGTTTCAAGCTTTAGATCATGTAATTATTTCAACACCTAACAAATATTTGGTCCATATATATTTGAGAATTAGAACACAACACGGTGTTTTTCCAGTATAAATACCTATTCTTTGACGGTGTAGTTAGTACGTATATGTTGGTTTATGTTTTATTAAACATTTTTTTTTCAGCTAGCAAGTAAAGAAAATAGGTCAATCTGATATTCGTTTTGTTATAAAAATCTAATGTCATCTTATTTATTGTTTTTACGATAGAGCTATCAAATATGTTACAATTTGTGCTGAACATATATTTGATATGATAAGTTCGTACTTGTGGTCCTCTGGCTGATAACCAATTAATTAATCACGTAATCAGATCTGGTCCAATAATTTGCTCCTAGCTTGTTCTTTTTTACTTGATGACAAATTAATGTTGTAAAAACATGATCGCAAAGATATGTATTTTTTCTAATTCATTTCCTGACCAAATTGAATTTTAATCAATGTATAGAGCTAAATGACACCCTCCTTGTCCGACGTGTTTTCCAACATATTCCCTTAATTACTTAGATATTTTATTATAGTCGAACAATTTGTTCATGTAAATACGTACTGCTTAAGAAGAGAACATGCTTTTAGTCTAGTGGCAAAAGCACATGACTCCTATGTGGAAAGTTATGGGTTCGAAATCCACAAAGTGGGAAAATTCTCTATATATAAGGATTTGAAATGTGTTGGATAGCTTGACCTCCAACTCATATTTAAAAAAAAAAAATACTGCCAGTCATCACCGGAAATAAATCTGCAACAGTAAACCTAAAATCTTTGTTTTTCCAAATCTAGCCATCCAATATTTTCTGTGCACGTATCTCAAAACAGCTGATTTTTCTGTGCACGAATTTCAAACCAATTAAACAATTGAATTTGGAAAATAAAAAATTTAGAGTACTATTCACAGCTAAAGAATCGCAGCAGATTCAGATCTGTCATCACCCTCTTAAAAATAAAATGAACGTTATGTTAAATTTCGGCCCAACTGATTTCAGTTCGGGGCATATCTTGAGGCCCATGACTTTTTTTGCAGAGTTGAGGCCCATCTAAATTAGTTTGTTTACCTACTTTTGAACTGATTGCAATAAAAGTTTTTAATTTAATCAAGCAGAAATATGACTGTAGCATATTTGATCAATATGTTAATTATTTACCATTTAGTAGTGTACACAATGCGTTGGAAACAATGTTAAAGGGAGGCACAAAATTGAAAAAAGATGAATGAAAATGAAAGAAAAATACGGCACTGTAATTATGTTGTCGACAAGTAACCTTAAAAAAAAAAATTATGTTGTCGACAAAGCAATGTGATGGTCCAAAAACGGCAACGTAATTTGCACCTTCGGCTTTCAATGGCTCCTCAAATGCAACTTTTCTGTGTACCGTAATACTAACAAATGTACTAATTAAACTGCTATTAAACGGATTGAACTAGAAAATGACATGGTGGTTGGCACATTCGAGAACAATTAATGTAATTAATGGGTTTAGAAGTTGAAACGAAAACAACAATGGGTTTAGAAGTTGAATATGCCCGCGAGAATTTCAATTGACTGAATCTAATTTTTTTTTAGTTCTTATTCTTTTTATATATATAGAAGAAAAACCATTCATTTTGAAACTGCTGATGTTTCCAATAGCACAGCTTGCTAATCAGAAAATCATAAATTTGGCAAATTGATAAATGCATCATACATTTCTCCAAAAACCTGAACACGACCAACCATGCATTGCTAACAATAACAAGCACAATAAGGCTTAGTCTTACGGAGCACAACATGATGTTCTCAATGTGAGTTATAGAAAGATGAAAATAATTACATATCTGTCCTAAAATTGAAGCTTTGAGAACTAGCATTTGGTCTAGTGGTTAAGGCACATGGTCTCTATATGAGAGGTCATGAGTTCGAAACCCAGATGGGAGAAATCCTTTATTATAATAACAAATGTATTAAACAGTTGGGTTGCTTGACCTCCAACCTTTACTCAAAAAAAATTGAAGCTTCAAGACAGAGATTAATTATGAATTTACTTCACTGGTGTCATTAATTCATCTATAGGGCATAGGTCAGCTCTATGTATAATTGTTACCTAAAATTATAGAAGTAATTATTTCATAAAAAAATGTACTTGCCAAATTGAAATATTTATCCCCCATTTGAGTCTTTATGTGTTGATAAAAGTTATGTTTTTGCGCCTCAATTTCATCCAGAATGAGGTCTCAAATGTATCCACATGCCCTTTCCATTTTGTGATAAATTTTTTCACACTCTTGAGTCTTGATGCCTCCTCAAAATGAAATTGAAATGTTTAATTTCTTATATGCACAGATGAATATCAGTGAAGGACGTACTAAACTTTATTAAACATTTTCACAAGTTGGATGTATTTATTTTATTTTATTTTTGGAAAAAAAGAGTTTTCTGAACCTTCTTTGTAGCATTATCCTAATATAATATCCTAACGGACATATTTAGATAAAGCGGTCTCTTTCAAACATATCATCAGTACAAGTATCCTCTCCAATATGTGTAAAAGATTCCCTTCACTTTACGGTTTGAGATTTACTATCAGCTGCTTTGAGATTCGGGTTAGCACAGGGGCCTCATGCAAAGTTAAAAAGAACGGTCCGGATCCACTAATTAATTCTAAAAGATTCCCTTTGACGGTACCAGAGAGAATGTGAATTCTGAGAAACCAAATTCGATCTATCTTGAAATATGGGTTAGCTGTTATTAACTTTTCTAATTATAGCAGGATTTAATTAGAAACAAAAAATAAGAAGATATTTAAGAAGGGTAAAACTGCTATCTAGCTAGAAATAAAAACAAAAAACAAAATCTTTGCGCTCAATAGTTGAATTTCTGTCATGAAAATAGAAGCTAGCCCCTTTAATCTGAGATTATATGGGATTGGTAAGGAAAGAATATTCTAAAAACCACAAATATCCGCTGTTGTCTATAAATAAGATTATTTTATGACTGAATTAGATTGATTCTAAATAAAGATTGTTTTCTAATAGGCCATAGCTGGTCTATTAAAATCGATAACCTCTTGCACCAATTGAAACATTAATTTGATTGTCCAATAACAACAAAACATTGCAACTGCACAGTCTCCCTCGATACCTCAGATTTATTTCCATGGGCGCTTCATCCTCTACAACTTCTGAGATAGGTTTTATAGTCTATCATGTTGATCTATGATTTTATTATTTTACACTGAAAAAACAAAAGGTAATAACAGCACCACGGCATGATACTTTTAATTAAGCATGGTAAATTTATTTGTTTTCATTTGTTTTTTGGTTTTATGAAAAACCCTTACGGACAAAGGATTTGAAATGGGTCAACCTAGCTATACAAAATGCTGCTATTTGATTGATGCACTAGAATTTGCTTCCATTATTTTTATTTTTCTTTTTCAGAAGTAGTGAGACTGTTGCAAGTATCTTCTACATTTCAATACTTGTTAATTATATTTAGTTGGGAACCTTGTATTTCCTCCCTTCTTCTTGAACAGACCAGCTGGTATTTCATAGTTTCAATTTGTAGTCTGGATTACAGAATTAGAAGCAGAAACAATCAGAGACTTGAAATTTTATCTTTTTCGCTTGAAGCAGCCTACCCTCTTTTTGTGTTAGCTCAAGGGAGAAACTACTGTTTGATGTCACTAGTTTGTAATTTTGGTCTTTAATTAGAAGCCGAAACCAAACATGCAATGACATATAAATATGATATACAAACTAGCAGTTGAAAATTAAGCCTTATTGCTTTCTTTCTCAATTAAAAAATTTCACACTAACAATAGGACTTTCACTATCATGCCAGATGAAAAGCAAGGAATCAACAATAGATGCTTCAGTTGAGGAACAAATCGAACCAGACATGGAAGTGATATGTGATATGGAGACATTCAGCACAGTCTATCGTGCCAAAATCAAGCTCTACTCACAAGTTAAGCTATGTCCTCGTGTTTTCAGCATCGATTGTGGCGTGTTTGATCTGGCTGGCCACCGCTGGGCCATCTTTTATCACCCAAACTTGTATGGTTATTCTCACAATCAGGTGACATTGGAAATCAAGCTTCTCACTGATACCACCACCTCGCTGAAACAAAATGTTAAATTAAGCCTAATTGATCCAAGTGGAAGAAATTTAATGGTCGGAGAAGTAGAGAGGGTATATAACAAGCGGGATGATGGTAAAATGATGGCATTTATGTTGAATACCAAATTAGATTTCTCAGAGTATGTGAAGGATGATTGCCTCACATTTGAATGTGTAGTGGGTGTTACAAAGTGGTCCACTGCACTGGTAAAAAAGAAACCTCAATCAGCCATTACATTCTCCAAATCGCACGAGGAGAGCGGTACTGAACAAGCAGATTTCTCATTTGTTAGCAGTGACCCCGAATTTTTGGATATTTTGAGTTGAGGCTCAGTCAATTTCGAATTGCCTCATATACATGCATCGACCAGAAGAGTGATTCTGCTGCCCCAACATGCTATCTAGGCTTCATTAAGGATAACTTTAGAAAGCACAAAATCACACTATAGTTTTTTTTTTGTTATTTCCTTTTTCACCATCTTTCAGTAATGTATTTAAAAAAAAAAATTCTTTAAGAAAACTCAATGTGATGAAGTACTCTGTCAACAATATGTAAGTGGCGTTCAATGAAGTACCATCGAAAGGGCAAAACTTTTTCTACTAAATCATGGTAATTAATTAAGAAGCGTAGGAAAAAGATAACTAAAATTAGTGTGGAAGGGCATTGTAATTACTACTTAGCATTGTTCTTGGAGTACATTTAAAACATGTTATCACCCGCGAAGTCAGGGGCGGATGTAGAATTTTTATCAGGAGGACGAGAATGAGGTTCAAATAGCTTATCGGATTCAAACTCATTAGCTAACCGGGTCTCTATGAATTCTTACATTAATTAAATTATTATGATATAATTCTTACATTGAAAATACTGGTACTGGTATAACTGTAACAACAGCTAGGCAGTTAGAGATTGGTTAGATACAAAACTAATTGCAGTTACCGCTAGGTAGTTAGAATTGGTTAGAGACAAAACTGATTGCAATTATCTCTGTCGATAGTTCTACAAAGTTAAGTTGGTCAGAGACTTCGATCCAGCGACCAGCGACAACAACTTCAATGCTAATTGGGCTTGGCCCATGATTTTATTTTTAAACTGCACTGAATACAATACAAGATCATAGGCGGCCCTGGGGCTGGGCAGCCAGGGCGACTGTCCCGGGCCTCAAAATTCAAGGGCCCCTAAAAAAAATAGTTTGTATATATATAAAATAATTATGTATTTATTAAAAATAAATAAAACATTAAAGCTCAATTTTTTTTTATATATAAATGATTCAAAATTTTATGTAAATAGGTATGATCTATTGACATATCAATAAAAAAAATGAGACTGACTAATAGACTTCCATAAGTACTTAAACACCATATGCTTATAAGTCATTTTTGCGTTTTAAAAGTCCAAATAATCGATCCAAATCGTTCAACATGATATCCATAATAAAACATGCTTGGAAACCAAATTTACATATTTTTTAAGGAATAAGATTTGGTCCAAATGGCTTTGGACTGGACATCGTCCAAAGCCTCTAAAAATTGTACAATTAAAGTCCGAACAGTCGATCCGAATCACTCAACATGATTTCCATATTAAAATGTGCTCAGAGACCAAATTTTATATTTTTTTTTGGAAATTATTTACTATTTTTTTTAGATACGTACAACAACACTGTTTCTGAACGGTCCAAAAACAGTGATTTTGTACATATCTAAAAAAATAGTAAACATTTTTCAAAAAACTAAAAATTTGGTCTGTAAGCACATTTTAATATGAAAATCATGTTGAGCGGTTCGTATCGACTGTTCGGACTTTAATCGTATGATTTTTAGAGGTTTTGGACAGTGTCGGGTCCAAAGCCATTTGGACCAAACCTTATCCCTTTTTTTTTTACTATTTTTTAAGATAGGCAGCAAATCATGGTTTTTTATGGTCCATAATATTCTGAATCGATGGATTTATGTATCTTTAAAAATAAAAAAAATTCAAAAATTGTAAAATATAGTCTCCAAGTACGTTTTAATATGGATATAATATTGAACGGTTCATATCTATTGTTTGAACTTTGAAAATACAAAAAAGACTTATAAACATATAGTGTTGAAGTACTTATAGAAGCGTATTAGCTGATCTCATAAAAAATTGTATATATAAAGAACCCAAGTTTTTCTCCCGCCCCGGACTCCAAAATCTTTAGGACCGGCCCTGTACAGGATTGGGCCTGCTCGATCCAGGGAGCAACAATAATTTCAGGAGGCGGCAAAACTGAAATGGGCCTATTTTTTTCACTAAATTTCAAAATCCAGAGAGGAACAACTGCCCCTCCGGGCCAATATGGGTCCGCCCCTGCACGAAGTTAGCTAGATCCTTCAGCATTACCCATAACACCACTTCATTGCTAAGAGTTTCCATGACCTGATCCAAAATTTGCTCTCTCTGTTATTTTATGAGCTAATTCTATGTTTTATGAAGATAGTAGAATAAAAAAATTGATTTTTTTAGAAATAGAATTGACTTATTTTCCAATACTTTCTCGCTTTTAATTATTCAACTTTTATACATCAATATTATTCTAAATTTCACTTTTTTTCCTATTCTTTTATTCCAAATATTACCGAACAGGTACTAGGAATACGGACCCTAATCGAAAAATAATTTCTATTCATGTTGTCAAAAGATTAATTTCTATTCATTAATTTTTAGTATGTATGATAATTTTATTTCACTTTATGAATTTTAAAAACAATTAAAATTAATTGCATGAGTCCAGTGCTTTTGAAATTAACTTTTATTAATTTTGTTATTTTTAATTATAATTCCAGACTAATTTTATGAATATACATCATCACCGACTTCCAAAGATCTCTCAATTTAGTATCCTCATTTTTTTTCTTAATAAAACCGGAGAAAAATGCAGCACGATTTGTTATTTTTATCTGTGTGAAATAGCAGTAACAACAACAACAATAATAATAAATAAAATATTTGCATTAATGAATTATGAGGGTCACTAAGACCACTTGTCATGGGCTGTTATCATGTGGGTCGGTTTCTGTTTACTGTTTAGCTTTAGATCCGCATTCGTCTCAAATATTCAGCCCGGTCCGCTCAATCCTTGCTATCAAACCTAAAAATTGAGGTCATGTTTGTTATGTTATTTCCGGTTCCAAGTCAATTTTTTTTTGTTTCAAATAAATAACAAATTACATTAATAATATTGAGTTATTAATTTTATAATTTTTTGGAAGTTTTGGATATTGATTGCATTTAAATCTAAGTTTTGATCATGATGTTTCCGAAAGGATTAAACTTGACAGCTACGTCATTCGTGTAAATCCCAAGTTCATCCTATGTCTAAGATTCATGCAAACATAATCCTAGTTCGATCTACAATTGTTATGTTTTGAGTTTCCTCCGAATCGGAATGTATAAATTATATAATGCCCATAAAATTATCCAATTTATATGCTCCATATACATTTCTTCAAGATTTAACCAATTTTTCAATCATTTAGTTGTGTCGGCTCTCTCTGTTACGACCCGCAATTGTCATTTCGACCTGTAACAGGGGCTTGAGTCTTGTTTCTCACTTCTTTTTTTAGAAAAAGTGGGTATAATTCTGCCGATTTCATTAGGACTCAGATAATCTTACTGTGCTCTACTCCAAATAACTGGAGTACAAAACACATACATACATTATCACAAAAATGAACAAAACAAATACCCAAAGTAACAAAACAATCAACAGCCACACATGCATATACTAACTACTACATTCATGCATAATCCAAAAAACACCAAACATCAAACCTAAGCCAATAACATGAGACAAACACACTAGTAGAATTCAAGCAATCAAATCATCCTGGGATCCGATCCTAATCATAAGGGTTGAAATGCCTTAATCCGCAGTGCTGGTACTGCTCCAACCTCGCCCTTGAATCAATTTTCATGTTGTATCTCTTGAGGCCCTACCTGAATCAGATCCTCACAAGATATTCCATTAGTATTCATAGAAAGAATTAAAGGCAAATGTTGTTTCTCACTTCTTGATTTGGACTTCTCCATAATACTTTATTTTTATTGCGTTTGCCCATAAATACCAATTATAACTACGACAATAATCAAATCTTATAATAAAAATAACACTAAAATAAAAAAATAATTGTGTTAATTTATGAGTAAACCCCTAGCTAACCTAAAGTCCAACGTACTATGATACGTCCAGTATTTATAAACAGTTGATATGTCCAGATGTTAATTAGATATAATTAAAAACTTGATATATGTTAAGTATAAAAGGCTTGCATGTGCTAACTAGCATTAGCAGTAAATGCACTAGTAAATGCACTAGTGATCTTCTAGAAGATAATCCCGGTCAAAAGTTGCTAGTTAGAGAATTTAATTAACCGGAAAAAAGTGTCTGGGGTAAAGTTATCACCTTCCTAATTTGAATAGTCAGTACAAAGAGGAGGGTTCAAATTCCTCCATCATATTTTTATTTTTGAAAACTTTAATAGCTCAAAATTTAAAACTTAAAAGTCAAAATAAAACCGTTGGATATGATCTACATTATTTTATCTATGCATGTATAAAAAATAATGACATTCCAACTTTATTTTGATTATCATCAAGAACTTATAATAAAATGTACTAATGTGGATAATTTAGAGACGTTGATTTTTCAACTTATTTATTCACATATAAATAAAATTGAAATGTAATAGTATTTTATGAGCACATAAAAAAAATAACATAGATCACATTTAATGGTTTTATTTTGACTTTTATGTTTTAGATTTTGAGCTATTAAAGTTTTTAAAAATAGAGGCACAATAGAGGCACAACAAATGGAGGCATTTGAATCCTCCTCCAGTACAAATGCATTAAAGTGTCTAGTTTATCTGAATGCAAGTGTGAAATTAATGTGTTAATTTAAAATATTTTAATTATTATTTTCAACATAAAATAATATGAATCAACTAAACTAATTAACTTCTTTAAATAAAATCAAGATTAGAGGTGCCCCGTAGAAACACATAAAGTTTCGACCGTCGGGCAGAGCTAGGTAAATATGCATTTTTGATATAGAAAAAGTCACATGCCAAGAAAAGAATTTTCTAAAAAACACAAATATCCGCTGTTGTCTATAAATAAGATGACTATATATTGTTTTTTTTTTTTTTTTTTTTTAATTCTTGACAGAGGCTTATGAATCAGATTGATTCTAAATAAGGAGGTTCCTTTAGTTGCTTTTAATAGGCAACAGCTGGTCTATTTAAGTTGATAACCTCTTGCTACATTAAAACATTAATATATACAACAAAACATTGCAACTGACACATACTCTTGATACTTTAGTTTGCCTCTATACTTCAGGATTCTCTCCATGGGTGGCGCTTCATCCTCTATAGCTTCTGAGGCATGTTTCATAATCTATATATCATGATGATCTACGGTTTTATTATTTACACTGAAAAAATAGTAAGAACTGTAGCATGCATGATGCTTTATAGCATGCATGGGAAGTGGATTTTTTGTTTTTGGTTTTACAAAAATCCATTACTATCGATAAGCTAGGGATTTAAAATGGATCAACATAGTTACATATACAAAATGCAGCTATTTTATTGCTGCACTACAAATTGTTTCCATTATTTTTTTTATTTTTTTTTCCCTTTTTCTCAAGTAGTGAAACTGTTGCAAATATCTTCTGCCTTTTTATACTTGTTATATTTAGCCTTGAAACTTGTATTTCTTCCCTTTTGCTTCTAGGGACCTGGTATTTCATAGTTACAATTTGGTCTTTGATTTACATATTCCAAGCTGAAACAAGCAAAGACTTGAAACTTTATCTTTTAGCTCAAGGAAGTAACTACTGTTTATTGGCGTCACTAGTTTGTAATTTGGGCCTTAATTAGAAGCCGAAACAAAACATGCAATGATAAATAATTAGAATATACAAACAAGCAGTAACAAATGCAGCCCTGTTGCTTCTCTTTCTTCATAATTTTTTTTTCAAACTAACAATACAACTTTCACTATCATGCCAGATGAACAGCAAGGTGTCACTGATAGATGCCTCTGCTGATGACCCAATCGAACCAGAAAAGGAGGTGATATGTGATATGAAAACATTCAGCACGGTCTATCGTGCCAAAATCAACCGCTACTCGAAAGTTAAGTGCTGTCCTCCTGATTTCTGGATTGATTGCGGCACGTTTAATCTGGCTGGCCACCTGTTACTACCCGAAAGTAATCGGTATTCCTCAGGGGGTGGCACTGCAGATCAGGCTTCTCACTAATATAACAACCTCACTGAATGTAAAGGTTATAGTAAGCCTGATCGATCCAAGTGGAAGACGTTTAGTGGTTGCAGACATAAGAAGGCAGGTATATGACAAGATGAATGATGGGATTAAAATTCCCATTATGCAGAAAACCAAACTGGATTCCTCAGATTATGTCAAGGATGATTGCCTTACGTTTGAATGTATAGTGAGTGATACAAAATGGTCCCCTGCTGAAGTGGTAAAAAAGAAACCTCAATCAGCCATTACATTCTCCAACACCCAAGAGGATAGCGGTGAAGAAACAGATTTCTCGTATATTAGCGGTGTCACCTTTTTGGAGAGGTAGAGTTGAGCCTAAGTCGATTTCCAATTGCCACAAGCATCGACAAAGTGTCCTTCGGCCCCGACATACTAGCAAGGCTTCATTGACAACAACTTGAGAAAGAACAATATCGGACTCTATTTCTTTTTCTTTTTTACTTTTTCACTAATTTTTAATTATTACATACTTACTTTTTCTTTTTACGGAAATGCAATCTCATAAAGGATTCTGTCCAAAATAAGTGTTGTCTAATGAAGTACAATCCAGCTCTACTGATTCTCATCAAAAGCGCAAAACTTTTTTTTACTATATTACAGTACTTTAAAGAATTGTTGGAAAAACAACTAAAATTAGTGTAGAAGGGCCATATGGTAATTACTATATTTAGATTTATCCTTGGAGTACATTTAAAACATGTTATCACAGACCAAGTTAAGACTGATCAGTTTTACACTTAACATGTAAAACATGTTATCGTAGACCAAGTTAAGACTGATCAGTTTTACACTTAACATTTAAAACATGTTATCACAGACCAAGTTAAGACTGATCAGTTTTACACTTAACATTTAAAAACATGTTATCACAGACCAAGTTAAGACTGATCAGGTTTACACTTAACATTTAAAACATGTTATCACAGATCAAGTTAAGACTGATCAGTTTTACTATATTTAGCTTTATCCTTGGAGTGCATTTAAAACATGTTATTCCTTTTTGTAGAAGAAAAAACATTCATTTTGAAGCTGCTGAAGTATCCAATAGCACTGCTCGCTAATCTGAAATCAGATATTCGGTAGATTGTTGATCTCCAATGCATCATAAATTTCTCCAAATTCCTAAACAGGACCCACCATTCCAAACAATAACAAGAACAATAAAACTTAGATAGCTCAGTAAGATGTTATAGAAAGATAAAAAAAAACATTACATAATGTTGAAAATAATAATTAAGCAAAATATACACATTAATTAATTGGAGATACTTAGCCCCAAGAAGTGGCAAATTTACAAATTACATACAAAGAATAGATCCTCCCTCGCAGCTGTATTCCTTCTTAATTTTCTACTACATTCCCTTTACAGTAAATTCATTGTAAAGCAAGAATATCTTGTAAATCTTCCTTGTAATTAATTGTAGCGGGTATCTAGCCTGAATCTGTATAACCGAAGAATGTAATTAACTATACGACCAAGAAAACTGAAAATTAAATGCTCTTGGAATTGCCTTAGTAATTATAGATAATTTATAACTATCTGAATATTCTGAAGATTTATACCAACATGATGTTATGAAAGGTGACGTATTGTCCTTTTTGTTATTTTCAAGTGTTGGATATTTGAATTACAATTCAATTTGTCATTGACTATGTCTCACAATGCTTTACTTATTTGGATTACATGTTTGTCAATGTTATTTGGTGTTGCGTGCTAATTAGAATGGTGTCTTGCATAGTTAGCAGAGGGAATGTATAGATAAGGTTTACTTGATAAGTGATTAATTTAATTCACTGGTGATCATGACACAGTATTAATTCATTATTCTCTCTATAAATTGAAATCACTTCTATATATAATTGTTAGCTATATAGCTATAGAAGTAATTATTTCATCAAAAATATACTTGCCAAATTTAGATATTTACGTCATTTGAGTCTTTATGTGTAACATTCTTATATAAAATCAATTATATTAAAAGGTTTATATGCATTAAAAATATATATAAGGTTATATGTGTATAATTTAAGTCCTTGTGTAATAATAAAAACTTGGAGGGACTAATTAGCAAAAATCCAAAAATAACCTAGAAAATTCTTTTCCTTCTCTCTTTCAATTTCATTCTTTTTCTGTCTCTTGGCCGTGGGTTGTGGGGTGGGTGCCGAGCAAAAGGGAAAAAGAGAGAGAGAGAGAAATTGAGCGCGGAAACTGATCGAACTTGTCGGAAACTTGAGATTCGAGCGGAATTGACGACCCTTGATCGATTCTAAAGCTTCAAATTGGTATATTCTCCTTTTCAATTAGCAAAACCCTAATAGTCGATTTGTTGTGATTTTCGTTTGAATTTCGAATTCGGGTGTAAATCGAACGATTATAACTCGATTAGTATATTGAATTGGGTTGAATTGAATAGATATTCTTTTTAAAGTGGGAATCATAATTTAAGGTTTGGTATGGAATTTGGGATGATTATTTGTGAAATTCAAATTTGATTGGAATTGATCGAGTTATAATTCGTTAAAACCGTTCGATTCGTATTATTGAATTAAACTACCCTTTGGACTTTGAATTTGGAATTAGGGTTTTGGTATTAAAACTTGAATTATGAATTATGTCGAATACTCGTATAGTTTCATATACCTTGAAATGTGATACGGTAAGTAACCCCGATTAACCGGAATTGAGCGTCGACCGATCGGAATCGAAACCAAAGGAATTAGGGTTTTACGTTACTTGTTGCGGGCCGCAATAGGACCCATTACGGCCGCAACCTCGGTAATCCGAAATGGTAAGTTGAGTATTGTTAAGCCAAATCGAATGAGTACCGAACCGTAATCGCACTAGCCTTAGTTATACACCATTTATACGAGTGTTAAATAACGATTATGCGTATCTTTTAAATAGACTTGGTAAGGTGTCCGGGCCGTGCAGCGCCTGCGTAGGGAGTCGAGTAGGGTATGACACGGTCCGTGTGTATTGTGACTCGGCCCGAGTAGAGTATGACACGGTCTGTGTGGATTATGACTCGGCCCGTGTAGGAAGTCCAGATTTTAGAATCTATTAACGATCATCATACTCAGAGTGCGGGATTTCGGACTTGTTTGATATTTTATATTCGAGAATTAAACCGTGTTTCGATTGACATGTTGATTATTGATTGAATTGCAACATCGGATTGTGTTGCATGTGCATTGCATTGCCCAAATAAAGTGAAACTCGAATTGATTTATCTGATTGACTTGCATGCTGGTATGGTTATAAATTGTGTTGATCTGAATGATCTGATTTTGGAATTAAAGTCACCGTGCTTTATATCACCATCGGTTGGTGGATAGGGTATTATTGTCATCCACCGTGATGACATCACCCAGGGGGTGAAACCGGATTTGTCGAGTCTCTGCGGGGACTTTGACGCCCGAGTGTTCTAAAGCTTTAGATCGTCCGGCCCTCGGCAGTTTCCGAGACCGGTTGGGACGAGGGGTAAGTGACTTGTATTATGATTGTGGTTATATGTGACTTGTGTATCGGAGGCATTACCCGGGGGTAATGCGTTTGGATGGTCAATTGGCTTTATATGGATTTTCGGATGTGAATTGAAACCAGACTTTTAATTAAATGGTTAGGCCCGTAACTACAGATGGGTGTCATGAGAAAAAAGATTTTACCTGGCGCAGCCGTCTGTAGGTGTCTGTAACCCTACAGATGAGAGGGAACGAATTAAGGTCCAGATCGGTGAAACATCTGTAGTTACTACCCGATATTCTGAAACCGAGTGAACCAGATATTGTGTGATTGAATTTCATCTTGGCAATTCCTGAATTGTGATTTCATTTGGATATATATATATATGTTGTCGGATTTATGCATTCATTCATTTTTACAAATGGTTATAAATTGATATGAACTTTATTTGTGTTTCATTTTGAATATAATCTGTGATTGCAAGTCCAGGGATTATTTTGTGGCAATTATCGCACTGAGAATTCAATTCTCATCCCCTTTTTGGGTAAAATTTTCAGGTTCCGGTTTGGCGGATCCGAGAGAGGCACGAGGTTGGTAGGCCCTGGTTTCACCACTGTGTAGCTCGTCTGGTATGGTGACATTAGAGATTATGTATATAGTTATGTTTTGGTTGTATATATATATATTCTCTATGTCATTGTGTGATGCGTATCCATCGAGATACGGGTTTTGTATACTGTGACCTGACCAGTTGGGATTTGAGATCTGTATATGTTATTTGTTTGTTTTGTTTGCGTGTTATGTTTTACTTTTTATCATATCGTAATTGCCTAGTGGGTATACGGGCAACCGTATGCCTACGGCAGGAGCACCTGTCGCACCTCGTGGGGCACCGGGGTGTGACATTATGCATTGGAAAAATTGTCTAATGTGCAACCGAACAAATTCTGTTTCTGCGTCTCAAATACATCGATGCCCTTTCCATTTTGTCTTCAAGTTTCAAATACATACACCTAACTTACTCAAGGTTAAATTTAAATTTATTATATAATTTGGATGTATATTTTGGGTGAAAAAGAGGTTTGAACCTTTTATTTTAGCATTATCCTAATCGTCTAACAGAGCTATATATTTAGATAAAAGGGGTCTTTTAAACATGAGCATCATATATACTTAATTACAAGAGCTAGAAGAATCGTAAGGCTTAAGAACAAGTACTCCCGTGACAGGCAGCGATTTGGCTCATGCAAGAAGATGTACACGAGGAGGAACAAGGGGATTAAGTCCATAAAATTGGAGTATCAAGAATCCTTGGCGGCGCCACTCGAGATGTCTCAGGTGGAAGTGGTAATCAACCTCCAGGCAGGTGTTAAGATGCAAGTTACAATTGCTGAAGAGGCAGCCAAAGTGGTGCTAGGATAGGATGTGTGGAACTGGGGACATTTGAGAAGGACGTCTTTTGGTTTACGACTATGTTTTATGTTTATGTTAATTATTTTAGAAAAAAGTGTACATGCTTTTGGGTTATGTAAGCAAGTAGTCTGAGAGGAAAGTTGGGTCAGGGGAAGCAATGTAATTAGAAGATGTTATTTTGATGTCTTGGGGCTTTTGTCAGGAAGTTGGTATTTTGTATGGGGATATAGGGAAAAGAGTGGCATAAAGATATAACCTGATGCCCATTGTACATTCGAACCTACACAATCTCCTTATCGACCGGGACAAAAGACCAGCTATTATACAATCGGTGTTGATAGAAACATATTCTCACCCACCAAGTTAAAAAGTTTCAATTGACTGATCCAAATTTTGGAATTTATTTTACAAAATTCCTGTACTTACTTTTATTATAAAAAGAAAAACCATTGATTTTAAAAATTCTGAAATATTTAATAGCACCGCCCACTTAGCAGAAAACAAGAAATTTGGTAAATTGTCAACCTCCAGGCATTTGTCCAAAATCCCGAATACGACCAACCAATTCAAAACAATAACAACCACAATAAGATTTCGACAGCCCAATAAGATGTTCTCAAATCTCAATGTCAGTTAATAAAAGATAATAAAACTGACATACTCTTTTATAAATTTGAAGCTTCAAACATGAGACAGATCCTGCTTCCTGTTTGAGAGAAGAAATAGGACTTGTAGAAAACCTAAAATACTGCCTCTCTATGTACTACCGACAAAACATCAATTTGAGTACACAAAATTGGTATGATATATGGCAAAATGCACATACAAAATACTGGCCATCCGAATCTATCTTATGGTGTGCTAGACAGCAGTTTTACATGATGCATATTTATACAAATTGAGCTAGCCTCTCCATTTGCTTCCAGGGCCCGAGATGAAAACCAGAGATGATCATTTATCCAAGGATTACAAACCTATGTTTCTTCATTATTCAAATCAAGAATGCGCAGTAAAACCTCAGCTACTTCCACCTGAAATAAGTGAATTAAAATATTGAAAAAAATTTATTAATCAAAGATCAGATCAGAATCAAATAAGTTCAAAACGATTGCAATTACTATGATTAAATAGAGAAAACAAGACAAGATTTGGAGACAACTGAGTTACCATTTTGATTTGTGCCATCTGTAACAGATTTGTCAGAGAAATGACCAAGGCCTCCATTAAGAGAAAAAGGCATATTATCGGTTTCATCTTCATTTAACTCTTCATGGTTTGATTTTTCTTCAACAATAGTCAATGAATCGTTATCTTTTTCTTTCTCCCTCTCCCCTTCTTCTTCTTTTTCCTTTCTCCGCCTCTCCTCCTCCTCCTTTATTTGTTTGAACCTAAACAAATATTGTTAAAATAAAAAACAAAAGAAAAAAAAAATCACTTCTAGAAGGATGAATTAAGATTATCTCAGGCTCATTGGTTGACTCAACAGATCAGTTTACCTCTGACCAAGCGCATCAGATTCCAGTTTTAACTTCTTTCTCCTCTCCTCTTCCGCTTTTATTTGCTTAAATCTGCACATAATAGCAAATTACACAAAAAGGAAATTATTATATTTTTTGGGAGATTTAAAGTACCCAATGTGCAGCTGCAAATTTAGTAATAACTGATATGCCCTTAGAAAACATTTATATCACACACCTAGACTGCTACTCTCTTAAATATAGAAGAAACTGTCCAAGCCAGCCTCCTTGCATTGTGATTTATTTAGAAGTAAATGTTGAGCAATGAAGATACATCTATTAATACACAATGTATGCAAGATAGTACTAATGTTTTCAAAAGGATGTACGACTTTTGTTAATTTTGAAGGGGCATCAATATTTTGTATATGAAATCTGGCCCACAAAACATAAGGTGTGGCACAATAACAACCTAAAACCTATAGAAACCTTAAAAATAAGATATTAATAAACATTTCAGTACTCACCTTTCACCGCGGCGTACTCCCTCTTGAAATGAATCCTGACTGGACTTTGATTTTTCAATTTGAGGTTTCAAAACATCTATTGTTGGTATCTGTTGATCATCTCTAGAAACCATTTCAATGTATTCTTTAACAGGATTCTTTGCACCTCCATTTTTCTGAAGCAATATTTGTTGGGCTGTGCTCAAAATATTATTTGTAAGCCTAAAAGGTAAATAAATTGACTTAGTCAACACTTTTTCAAATAATGAAGAAAGAGCAATGTTCTACATCAGGAATAGAATGAGAAACTTTTTAAAGCCCTATGAAATTAAAAGTGCACAATTCATAAATGCCTCTAAAAATTGGAAATATACCAATCATGCAAGATAATTAAACTTCACCAAAGTAGAGCCTTCACATAATTTGGGTCCTAAGTACCAATACGAACTAATGTAAGAGATAGATGGGCACACATAATTATGTGTGAAAAAATGGTTGAAAATAGGAGAACACCTTCTCACCAATAAAGACTCAGGCCAGAAGGAACGGATAGTGCAAAATAACCAATCAGCAGCGGAAGGAATTTTGTTATAGTTTGAGCACTTTTTTGGCTTGGATCATTACTCTACAAAAGTAAAATTTATATCATTCAGTAACAAATGCAACCATAGAACTAATTAAGGCAATTTTTTCACCAACATCCCATGCAAAATGTCAAATATCATGTATATTCCCCTCCAAGAAGAGGCATGTGATTTATACCCGAGAAAACACAATTTAATCACATCTATCTTTGCTGCATATCTCTAAACAGATAAAACAAAGGGTAACTGGGGTATATTCCATGGTTTGGAAGAACATCTTCAATATTTCTCACATTCAAGGGGATTTACTTGATATATTGACAATTTGTACAGGCACCACTGAAATCAAGACAATAGTCCCACCTGTGATCTTGATCCTTGTATTATCTGAGTTGAAATATACTGTGATATAACTAAAAGGACCGGCAGAACAAGGTACGCTAATGTGTCTGACCACCCAAGAGGAGGTTCGCCATCCTGACACAAAAGAAAAAGAAAAAATCTGTACATTAATTCATTACTATTTGAGTTATGCAGCATTTTTTTGCGGCTCTTATTTACATGTCATATATCAAAAGCAATTATAGTAAGTTTATGTGATTTTCACAATCTTTAATAGGTTTGTGCATTTTAATTTTCTTTGGAATGTAATTTTTTTCTTAGAAAAAGAAAACGAGCGAGTATAAAAAATGGGTCCACTCACCTTAAAAGGAAAAAGCCAAGATATGCCGCTACCATTTTGCCGAGCTGCTATTGTGGTGGGACCAGCCAAAGAAGGAATCCAAAAGAATCCCTCAGAAAGAAGCCCCTGTATTTGTTAAGAAATGAGAAAGATAAGATGGCAACTCCAGTAAATTTATAAGGGGGGGAATTACATGTATGCCCCTCTAAGATTCGTAATAGTATATTTACCCCTCCAAATTTCAAAAACTCACAAATACATCCAATTTATAAAGTACCCATTTTACCTTTTTATTAAAAAAAAATGGCATGTTATGAGGACAAATGGTTCATTTTCTTACTTGTAACGTGTGCATAAGTGTATGCCTAAATGCCTGTGTACGTGTCACAAGTAGAGAATTGAACCATTTGTCCTTCGAAACCAACCAATTAGAAGGCCAAAAAAATTTCTTACACATACCACACATTTTTATTTTTTAAGAAAGGGTAAAATGGGAATTTTATAAATTAAAATGGGTTTTAATAGAAAAGGCAATAAATTGGGTATATTTGTGAGTTTTTGAAATTTAGAGGTGCAAATAAGATATTATAAATTTAAGAGGGGGCAATATGTAATGCTTCTAAAACCAACTGGATCGACGGGTTAGCTGGAACTGACTAGAAATCTCAATGAGATTTTCGAGGGGTATAAATGAAATGTCCCCATTAATAAGAAGTAGCATATCATAAGAAAAGTATGCAACTAATATACCTCATTAGCAACATTTGAGAGAGCTCTGTACAGCCCTATCCAAACTGGTATTGTGAGCAAAGTAGGTAAGCAACCTGATAAATTAAAACCAATTTTAACGAGAGGTCAAATTGGAAATCGTAAAAAAATTTATACATCTAAAAAATAATTATGACCTCTCATGTATGATGAATAAGAGTCCAGTATGTAAATTTAGTAAACAAGCAATTGATGTACCTGCTAAAGGGTTTACACCAGCCACCTTATACAATCGAGCTGTTTCTAGCTGTATCCTCTCCTATAAATAGATAAGTACATATGGAAATTAAAAATATTTCAAAACTAAATTGATTTAATTTAGATTTGACAAATGGCTGCATGCTCCAAATACTGTTTTGCACCGAATGGAAAGCTACTTCTATTGATGTATCTTCTTATATACATGAAACGGGATCAATAGTAACATAAAATCAGACTGTTATGTACCAAATTCTTACCTGATCACCAGCATATTGCTGTTGGATAGCTTTGACTTGTGGTTGCAGTGTTTTCATGGCTAATGCTGACTCCATCTACACCAAAAATTAGTCCACAAATTGAAAAGAAAAGGCATATGGAAATATGGTCAACTAATTGGACTTAAAAGAGTATTTTAGAGAAAAGAAGAATATGATAAAAGTTTTACCTGCTTCTTTGTCAGAGGAAATGTGGCAGCCTTTACTAGAACTGTGAGAAGAATTATTGCAAAGCCATATGCATAAGGTACATGCAGTGTAGATAAACCATCTTTCAATATCTGTGCAAAAAATTAAAAGGAAAAAATTCAATTTGCCTAATTTGATTGTAGCAATTTTACCCAAATTTTGTCAAATGTCCCTACAAAAAAATGGAATGATCTACATGGCAATACTTCTCTCCACATCCTTTTCAAGTCAAGAAGTGACCAAACTAAACCTCTATTATTTAATCTTGCATTTAGAGCGCAGTGAAGGCATTTTGTGCATTTTTTTAAGAAAACATGGAAATTTACAAACTTTTTAGTATATTGTAACAGACCCACAAGTGACACTCATCCTAAAAAACTATACTTTCACGGCTGGTTTCTATTAATGGTTGTTCCTACATAAGTGGGATAAAAATTAGTGTGATTTTACTATCTAAGGTAAAGGGATATGCAGAAAGGAAACTCTTTCATTGGTAAGTATGCAACTAGTGACAAACCAAGATTTTAAAGACTAATTCTTTTTTTATAATTATTGGAACTTTAAAAGAATTTCAAGTAAATATTTAATTGCTTCTTCAAAAACTTACTTCTACAGCTTTCAGTGTTGCAAATTGGGGTATTAAACCCTAAATCCCAGATACTTGCCAGAATTCATTGATTAAATATGCAATAATTTAATTGATTCACAAAAATTCGATCTCATCCACATCAAAAGAAACTAATTTTGCCCGGTCCTTTGCATTATTCGAAATTACAAAAATAACCTTCAAGATGATCTCCATATAACTAGCGATGCCAGAGAACCAATCCTCGTTAGGTTTGGATTCTTGAGCCGCCACCGCTGCATCAGCGATTGTGTAGAGAAATCCATCGGCTCGGCTTAGGAGCTCCTCTAGCTGGTGGTGGTAGTAATGGCTCGAACAAAGCCGAGTAGAGAGTGAACCGCGGGAAAATAGCGCGGGGCGGCCGAGGAAGTGGATTCGGGTTTGGATTTGGCGACTAGAGAGGAGAGAGGAGGTCGGGATTAGGGTTTGTTGGGGATGGAAGGAGAAGAGAGGCGCCATGAATGAATTGTGGAAGGAGAGTAGTACGTATTGTGATTTTGGATGCCAATGAGTCCAGCCCCAAGAGGAAATTTCATATATAACCCTCAAAACACTCGAAATTAAGTATTTTAGTAACACTCTTTGGTGTTCATTTCCTCTGCGAAATATTTTCATATGATCCGAAAAGGCAAAGCCTGAAAGCCGTGTGTTCAATTGTTCTCCAATTTTAACCTGTTACACTCTTGCTTTCACTATACATGCCACTGAAAATATTTAGAAAAATCAGAAGATGCATCGTTGCCCAAGCAGATTATATTCATTATAATTTAGATGCATGAGAAGGGCCAAGAAAAACTACACTCATAGCCTGGCCCAAGAGGTTTTTTTTTTTTTTCCTCTCAGTTGAGCAGCCTACCAACTATTTGAGTGCGTGTCCCCTCAGGTAAGGGAGGGGTGCAATAAATAAACGAACGGCCTTAATTATTATCAGCTGGATCAAACTCAATCCAGTCCCTACAGACACTAGGGGATGCATATCCTCTGAGATATCTTAATTTTTGCGTGACCGACGTGTCCGGTGCCTATTCGGGGGACGTAGGAGGGCCACTGGCGAGTCCAATGTATACCAGGGGTAGGCACTTGCCTACCCCTGGATTTTTTTTTTTTTTTTTGACCGGAGTTTTATTTTACAGCCCATAACTCAAACCAGCAGCCCAGCCAATTTTTTTTCACGAGTTTAAGTGTTTAATCAAAGTTCAGACCAGCAGGCAGCAGCCCATAGCAGCTACGCGGAAGGAAGAAAGCTACACGAGAAAGGACTGCGCGAGCGCGACGCGCCTCCGCCTGCCGTCTGCGCGGCTGAATCTGCCGCCTGAGCGGCTGTGCCTTCCGCCTGCCGCTTGCGCCTGCCGGAGAAGCTGATTGGTTTTGCAGTTATCTTGGGAAACCTAGCTGCCTCCGCCTTGTGCGCTTCTCAACCGCTTTTCCAATTTCTGGTATATTTCCAATTAATTAGACCGTAAGAGTATTAGTTGTCGATTAATTTAATCTCAGATATCTTAATTTTGAAATTGGAGCCAGGTGAGTGTGTTTCTTTAGTGCTCCCTGGTGAGTTATTTTCTTCTCTAATTGTTGATTTCAGAATTATTAATGTTGTATCCAGTATCCAGATATCAGTGGGATTAAAGAGTATCAAATTGTGGCAACCTGATTTATGTGAATGTGTATAATAGAATGCATGTTATCAAGTAAGAATGCAGCAACTTTGAAGTTCACTGGATGACCCTATTCTTGTTAAGCTGAACTAAGTGTAGATTTGAATTTGTATATGATTTAATTACATGGCAAACAAAAGGACAGCGGATTATTAGAAGTTAAAATCGGCCGTACTTTAATTCCATTATACATGTTATTTCAAACTGCTCAATCCTCTTTTCTATTTCTATTCATGTTGTCTAGTTATATTGGTCGGTTAAGGTAATGTCTTTTCTTTAAAGATGATTAATTTTAACTTGTATTCTTCTCTTAATTTTGTTAATATAGAATGGAACTTTTGAAACTTTTCACTTTTGACTTAGTTGAAACTTTTGATATATTTCTTGCTATTTTTTTGAATTGTGTCTTGAATCCGAACTCGCACCCGAACCTGTTAATTTATTTGAACCCGAATCCGATTTTTGCCTACCCCTGGTTCAAATCCTAGCCTCGCCACTGAGGGGGGCAATATAATTTGAGCATTACGATTTGTGCAGAACGTATTTGAACGATTGAGATATTCCAAAAAGTCACGATAAGTTTGAGATATCTCAGAGGATGTGAATTCGTCTGCCGTGAGATTCATGCCAAGTTGAGTAGCATGGATTCATTCAACGTGTCCGGTGCCTATCCCCTTAGGTATGGAATTCGCATCCTCTGAGATATCTCAAACTTTACGTGACTTTTTGGAATATCTCAATCATTCAAATACGTTCTGCACGAATCTCAAAACTCAAATAATACTGACCCCCTACGCTTCCCCGAATAGGCACCGCACTGGACACGTTGGTCACTCAAAAATTGAGATATCTCAGAGGATACGCTTCCCTTAGGTATGGGGGGTGCAATAAATAAACGAACGGTCTAGATTATTTTCGGCCGGGTCAAACTCAATCCATTACCTATAGAAATTATGGGGAGTCTGCTGTGAGATTCATGCAAAGTTAAAAGAACGGTTTGGATTTACTATTGTACCTCAGGTACCTGGGATCCAAATTCTACTTATTTAACCATCTTCTCTTTGTTATATTATATTCCATGAAATTTTTAATTAACTAAATTGACTGACGCTAGTCACGCTACCACCAAACCTCCCTTCCGATCATCCATAAATTAACTGACGCCTTTCTTTGCTTCTGAAGGATCAAAATCGGCAAATAAAATCAAATCTGGAGAATCAGTTAGTCGCAAACAAGCAAATTAGAAGGAAGAGTTGGAGGAATCAGCTTCCAATTTTGTTCATTCTAATTTTGTTCATCGATTCTGCAAAAGAGAGGTTCATTTTTGCTTATTTACCCTCGGATTACCTGAATTTTGGTTCCTCTTCCAAGTAAATTCCTTTTTGAGATATTTGTTCTTATTAATTAAATCAACTGTTTGACTTCCCTTTCTACAGATTAGGGTTTGATCGACGCAGTAAATTAGTTTGAATGGGAAAAGAAGAGTCGAAAGATGTATCTTCTACTGAGGCTGTGCTGATGGGAGCCTTGGCTTCTGGTGTCAATGTTGGTTCCAGTCTCATTTTGTAAATACTTTCTATTTGATGTACCAGTACATTTTGCTTGTATCAGTGAAATTAGATATCCGAGATTAAGCAATAAATGAAGCATTATCAGGTGCCTAAAACATGGATTTGGCATTTAACAATCCAAATAAACAAAGGAAATTTATTTATTCAAATTTAACTAAATTTTGGTTGTATTTTATACCAGTAGCTGCCATTGTTTTGTTATTCATTGCTAATGTGGTTATATATCACCTGTTATATAGAGTCCGACATGGCTTTTTCTGAAGGGAATATTTCTATTGTTGGGAGTCTCTCTTATTGCCATGTTTGCTCTTGCCTTCTCTTCTAGTGATTTTGTAATTGTTGCTCATGTCACATTTCTTGTTGTCATTGGTGCAGTGCTCTTCATTCTTCTTAGTGGGTAATCTCTCTCTCTCTCTCTCTCACACACACACACACAGACACTCCAAACAACCATGAATTTAGTAAGCTGAACAATTTAGGTAAGCAGGTTTTTATTTAACAATTTTAGGTTAAAGAATCAACAATGGACTGAACTGGAAATTGATTGCAAATTGGAACTTAATTTATGGCATAATTGCATAATGGAGTTATAGTCAAGCTTATAACAGTTTGAAGTTTATTTCAATATGTATCTGTAAGTTGAAATCCTTGAGTTTGACTAGATAAAATACCCAATTAATAGCACTAGTTATTCAACATATAGCATTTTTTTTCTATTTACATCGTTTTTTTTTTTGGTGATATGGTTCTTATTTCTCATCGATTTTATTTGTTGTAGGTTTCTGGCACAGACTGGTCTTGTGTCAGTTGAACAACAAATGGAGGAGATTGGTCTTCTAAAACCAACAGAAGAAGTCAAGAAAGAGGAATGATAAATTCATTGCATGCTTAATTAGGGTTCTTGATTTAGAGCTTACTCAAAACTAGCTAGAAATAGATTCATTTTTTTTCCGCTTTTATTTGCCTTCTAAGTGCTTCATTTTTTTCTCCTTTGAATTGGAGGAATTAACACTTCAAAATAATATTCATTAGTTGATATTAAATATGCATAGAATAGATCAATTTCTTGAGCTTGACATAAATGAAATACCCAATGATGGCAGTAATTATCAAACACTCGGGCATTTTTCCTATGCACCTATTTTTTGTTAAATAATTTTCCATCAAAATAAGGTGGTGCTATGATATATAGTTTTTTATGTCTTCTATTTTTCTAAAATGATCCTTTTTTAGTAATCTCTTATGTTAGAACAAAAACTTATTTCATTTTTCTACCGCACTCCACTATACTTGTATGAAAATCATGTTAAGGAATGCTGGTTAACATTAAAGCATTTGATGATTCAATTTAAAAACTATTTCTTCAAACAAGTGAACAGAAAATTTTTAGAATATTCACTTGAATTGCTGGATTTATCCCTCATGGTGACAACTGACAAGGTTTGTTCCAGCTGCTTTGTGTTCCCAAGTAATTTAACAATTATGTGACTTGATTCTCAATTTCTTTTCAATAAGAAAGTAAGAATTTTATTTGTGCCATTTGAAAATATGGTCCTGACTGCAACCCAATAGATCTATTAACAACCATAATAAATGTTAAAATAATTATTAAATTTAAAAAATAAAATTTTATATATTTTTTCTTTCGTATAGATAAATTGTGTAATACATTTGATGTATTTTGAAAATTATTTAGTCATTATTTATAAGCTTTAATAAAATTGAACTATTAATTTATAAACGTCTGTTAGATGACAGACTAATCAATTTATAAATAACACCGATGCAAAATCTATCTAGACTGTTATGAGACATGCAATTTTTACCTTTTAATTTTAATATATGTTAGATTAGTTTTTATAGTTGTCCAAATAAATTAATTGTCAAATTAGCCTATATCCCTTTTAATAATTTAAAAATGGTAGTAAGATAACCATTTTTTTTTTTATTTTACAAAATGCACTACAACAAAAGTTAGTATCAGCAACCGATATTAGCGACCAGAGCTGTCGCCGGTTGCTGAAACTCTTTTTCTCCAAAAATATAAATAAAAAAATAAATAGTTTTGGTGACCAATGTTTTCTGTGACCGCATCAGTGACCTCTTTAATCCCGGTCGCTCATGGAAAAAAAAAAACCCCAATTTGACGCGCCAGAAATAAACCCTTTCCTCTCTGATCAAATAAACCTGAGATTTTTATTAATCGAAATTAAATAAAATAAATATCGAAATAGAGGAGAGGATCTGGTTTATTTCGAAAACTAATAAGGCCGGGACCTATATCAACGTCCCTACGGACAGAATTAACGAAAACGTCCCTGTTATCCATAATTCTTCCCCGGATTACATCTTAATCCAAACGAGTGAGCGAAAAAAAAAATTTGAAATGGACTGTTTGGATCTAAACGTCCTTCACGGACGCTGGGAAGAACCACGTCCCACAGGGACTCTTCCAAAGACAACGTCCCTTAACGGACTCTTTCAAAAACAACGTCCGTGCTTAACATAATACTCCACAGTAGCCCCTTCGCACCCACGCTTCTCCGATCCGCTAACCCCGCACTGAAGAGCAGCAACCCCACATCGCACGCGAAGGACTCCGGGAAGAACGCACGCGCCACAGACGCACGCGAAGACCCCGTCCTTGTCCGCAGATATTGTCGCGCCACCCTCCTCTCTTCCAATTTGTCAGCCATTCCCAGCACCGAATCTGCAAATTTAGGTAATTTTATAAATCCCCAAAATTAGTGTAAAAATTAAATAATTAATAATAATTTAAGGTTTAATTTGTTATGAAATGAATAATTTTATTAGTTTGGTAATTGTATTTTAGTAAAATTGATAAATTTGTGGTTTGGGTTTAGAAGAATTGATTAGTTTTAATATGGTGTAATTAATTTTGTTTGATTAACCATAGCATTATTTTGATTATTGCTAAATCAATCTTCTTAGTTCATTCATTTCGAATTATTGGTAATGTAAAAAATTTAGTACAAGTAGTTTAATGATTTAGAACGTATTACGAAATTGAATTGATCATTCTATTAGTTTGCAAGAATTGATAAATTAGATAATTTACACCTCTAAAATGTTATGCATGTAGAATGTCAAGCAGTCATTCCCCGTGTCCATACAGATGGCTGCAGCTAATGAGGATTCTTTGGATCCATATGGATCTTTGAATACTTTTTCATCAAATTCTCGGCGACGTGCTGTGAACACAATCTGTGAACACACTGGTTGCCTTCCTCGTACCAACCACCATATGGATCTTTGAATACTTTTTTTTATACCCATGTGCCGGTCGAAAACGACGCACATGAACCTATTACCGATTACTTCGGTACGCAACCACCTCATGAACCATCCCCATGTCTCAAAACTCTCTTCCTCGACTAATGCATAAGCGATGGGAAGCAACTGGTTCTCAGCATCATAACCGCACGCCATCAACAATCTTCCTTGATACCTGCCAGACAGGAAGCATGCATCAATACTAATGACTGGCTTGAGATGAGGCACTACGCAATGCACAGACCGTAAGCCCACACGGCTACCTTAAACAATCTTTCTGTTGGATCATCCGTGGGTACGTGTGCAACTCCATATTTTGTCCCGGGGTTTGTTCTTTTAATTGCTTCCAAAATTGGGGTGATAAGGTTGTAAGAGGCTTCCCAACTACCGAATATTTGAGCGAGTGCCGGCTCTCGGCCACGCCACAACTTGTTATATTTGGGAATAATTTCCTTGTATGCTTGACGGACTAGCCCTTTAGTGGTTTTAATGTTCAAGGTAACATCTTCCCTAATATATTCTTTTATAACCCTGGCGACCAAAGCTGCAGTCATTTGTGCATGATCAGTACGATTAGCTAAGGCATGGCACGTATGTGGTCCTTTAACTGTTCTAATTTTCCACTTGGATGAAAATAACCCAGACTTGGCATACAAACGCCACTCACACCTTTTGTCTTTGCAGTCGAGTACCAAGCATGTCCTACTGCTCTGCGTGGTTGTTAGTTGAATATTCTTGCTGATGTGGTAATCAGCTATTGCAAATTTTAGAGCATCTTTTGAAGAGTACTCTTTACCTAGACCAAGTGGATCATGAACACGTTGGGCCGTACCGAAGAAGTCAACATCTGCCTCTCAGAATCCTGAGGTGTCATTGAAGCTTGCCACGGGGTGACTCACATCACCGTCAGATATGGGATAAGATTCGGTCTGAACAGGTGGTGTATTCTGCGGGATATCCCCTTCGGAATCATCTTCATTATTCCAGTCGTCCTCATTCTCACAGGAGTCAGCGTCATCTTCATCATCACTTTGCGGCGCATCATCAATATTATCACAAGGATTGCGTACCTCCGGTGGATCAACCCAGGGATTGCACTCATTATTACGTTCAAGATAAGAACCACCGACCTCCGACGGATCAGTCCATGGACTGTACTGATTATTGTATTCTGTCTGAACAGTTTGTGACAAATTGTTCACATAGGGATAAGGATCCAGATAATGGTCTCGCCTCGGTGTTTGTTGTGTTTGATAGGGTTGGAAGTGACTGGGACCCGCATAGTTATCACTATATTGGGTCTGCCGAGGTTCTGGTTGTGTCAGATGGAGATAAAGGTCTCGTCTCGGTGTTTGTTGTGTCTGATAGGGTTCGAGGTGGCTGGGACCCGCATAGTTAGCACTATATTGGGTCTGTCGAGGTTCTCGTTGTGTCTCCGGTACCAATTCAATGTATAAATCAACAAAAGAATACTGAGTCTGAGCAAGCATACTTTGGTTATAAATATCTCTCCAAGTCTGATCGCACACGATTTATGCTCTCATAATAACGTTCGGTTGTTGTACCAACATTAATCCGTGCATGTGCTTTCATGTTGTACTCACTTTCGGAATATCCAAGTTGTCGATAAATTTCACATTTCATATCATACCAAGATTGTTCACTAGTTACGCTTAATGCGAATTCAGAGCTAATACTATACCGTACTCCACTTTTACCGTATTGTATTTTACCGCCAAAATGAATCCTCAACATTAACATGATTAATTTATTTTAATCGCCTACAAAATAATGAATAAATCACGTATAATTTATTGTTCCAAAAAATGAATTGATTAATATATACAAAAGTTTACCTGTTTCAGATTTTCGAACTTTAGAAGGATGAAGGAGCGAGAAACTAACTTGCAAAGAGAACACACTGCGAATAACTATAAGAATTTGAATGAATTTAAAAAAAAGAACTTGACTAATATAATTTGAATGAATTTAAAAAAGAACTTGACTAATAGAATTTGAATGAATTTAAAAAAGAACTTGGCTAATTTATAAGAATTTGAATGAATTTAAAAATATACTAATAAAATTTATAATTTATAAGAATTTGAAGGAATTTAGTTCATTCAGGAATTTATAAAAAAAACAACAAACTTACGTAGAAAGACAGAGCGCAAAAGCAAGCCCAGACTTAATCAGAAAGACAGAGCGCAGACCCATTCTGTTATTTAAACTGGACTCACACAGGGACGGGACAATCTCAACCGTCCGTGGCTTAATTTTTTTTTCCCCGCACAGGGACAACACTATGATTAACGTCCCTGATTTATTTATTTTTTTCTTTTTCGGGAATGGACGGGATTATTGCTACCGTCCTTTGTTTTTTTAATTTCAATGTATTTACCGGCTTAGTTTTGATTAGGCGTGGTTGGATTATCGTTAACAGGGACGTTTTCGTTAGTTACGTCCGTAGGGACGTTTTCGTTAGTTCCGTCCGTAGGAACGTTAATATAGGTCCCGGCCTTATTAGTTTTCGAAATAAACCAGATCGTCTCCTCTATTTCGATATTTATTTTATGGCAAATGCTTCTATGGACATAAGAACCTATTTGTAAAATGAACATATTTTTATTTTCAAAATCAAACAGTCAATCCGAACCGTTCATCTTGTTCTTCATATTAATATGTGCTTGGATACCAAATTTTACACTTTTTTGAATTTTTTTACTATTTATTAAGATGGGTACAAAATTCAATGGTCTGAATTTGATATTTTTTGTACCCATCTTAATAAATAGTAAAAAAATTCAGAAAAATGTAACATTTGGTCTCCAAGCACATATTAATATGGAGAACAAGATAAACGGTTCGGATCAACTGTTTGAACTTTGAAAATAAAAATATGTTCATTTTACAAATAAGTCCTTATGTGCATAGAAGCATCACTCTTATTTTATTTAGTTTGAATTAATAAAAATCTCAGTCAAATAAATCCTTCTCTCCTCCGTACAATTGTTTTTAGGCAAATGCTTCTATGGACATAAGGACTTATTTGTAAAATGAACATATTTTTATTTTCAAAGCTAAAACAGTCGATCCGAACCGTTTATCTTGTTTTGCATATTAATATGTGCTTGGAGACCAAATTTTACATTTTTCTGAATTTTTTTACTATTTATTAAGATGGGTACAAAATTTAATGGTCTAAATTTGATATTTTTTGTACCCATCTTAATAAATAGTAAAAAAAATCAGAAAAATGTAAAATTTGGTCTCCAAGCACATATTAATATGGAGAACAAGATGAACGGTTCGGATCGACTGTTTGAACTTTGAAAATAAAAATATATTCATTTTACAAATAGGTCCTTATAATATCCTCCGTAAAGAAAAAACCCCCAATTTGGCACGCCAGAAATTTTGGCGAGGATCTATGCCGATCCGCCGATCCACCGTCCACCTCCGTCGCTCTCCACCCCGCGCACCCCAGACCTTCACCAAGTAGCTCCGCCGATCTGCCACTACCTCATCGCGGTGGAGACCTTCACCAAGCACCGCCTCCAGGTCTGTCAGGAGGACCAAGACTGGTAGCAGATCGAGAAAAAGATTGGCTGTGGCCAGGTCGAGGAGCTCATCGAGGAGGCCGAGGACGAACTCAGGCTCATTTCCAAGCTCGTCAGTACATCTCTCTCTCTCTAACACATAGTTTCTTTTACTGATTCAAAGCCTTTAAAATGAGATTCTTTGATGAATAAAGCACAACATTTGAACCTTTTTCAAATCGAAATCTCAACATTGGAAATTCTTTTGCTGACCCTACAAAGTTTTACCCTTGCGAAATCTCAACATTGGAACCTTTTTCAAATCGAAATAAAGCACAAACTTTTGGTATGGTATTAATGCCAGACCTAAAAATCTGTACCAGATCCTGGTACCTTGCCAGTAGAAGCTGTTAACCTTCTTTATTGTTATCCTACATCCATTTTCAAGTCATTTTCAAGAATAGAATCAATTACAATCGGGAATTTCATCCAAATTTAAGTATTACTCCAAAATAGAACTAGGTATAAACTTGAAATTTGATTAATTAGCGGAGCATGTCAATATTTACTTATTAAATCCGCTGGTTTCCTGTGGCGTCTATATTACAATAGCTTTGTGAAAACTTACAAGCTTTCTTTTGATATGCTAAAATAACTGTGTATAATATCTGATAAATGTCAAGCACATATAAATTTGAACACATGTGAACGCTAACAGAATTTGTATAGTTATATAAAGTTCCCAAAATTATCTCCGACTATATAGTTATCTAGTTCCTTAATATTTTATACGAAGGTGAGCTTGGATTATTTTTTATTTATTTATTTATTTTATTTTATGGAAGATGAAGCCCGTAGGCAGAATTGACCTATATCACTATTAGGAAAAAGGAATGCATTTCACAATTTAATAACCAATCTTGTTTGATTTTAATTTTCTATTTTTCATCTTTATTTATAATAAATTGGATTCATTACAGGCTTGTTAGGCAAGATGAGGTGAAGTGGCTTGGAATTGTGGCAGAACCATCCTTACTTATACATGCTGTATGTGATGCTTTTAGAATATTTTTTGAGTTGGTTAAGTTTCTATTATTATTTTGCTTCAACCAAAATTGAGCAGTGCCACCTTAAAATCCCTATGGTTCTAGAATAAGTTAATAGGAATACTATAAGTAGGCTCTGGGATCGCTAAGAATCTGTTATAGGAATCCATATCACCGAAAGTAACTCAAAGATAGAAATGCAGATACAATCTGTTATGTGACATGTGCTTCTATTTAATATACTTCAACAATGGAGAGTTACAAAGATAAAACATATTCAATATACTCTATGTATGCGATGATGAATATCGTCTTCCTCCTTGCAGGGTAAAACATGATGGGTCCAATCTGCTGTCATAGTTGGTACCGGTACTGGTACCGGATGTCATTAGGATACTCAGCATCTTGAGTTCAGTGATGTGGCTTTTTAGAGGGGGTTTAAGGTCATCCGGCTGATTAAGTCTCAAAGGATCCATGATGTAAATATCATGCTATACCAGTAAATTGAACTCAAAGATGATTAAGTCTCAAAGGACCCATGATGTAATTATGGTCAGATTTCATTACCTGTTAGTGTTACTTATCAGATGTAAGTTAGGTTGGTGTCATTTGTAAATTTTTTGGGTATGATATTTGATATTTTTGTTGTTTGATAACTTGTTGTACGTTGATATTGAAAGTTTACAAATTGACTTGAAAATACACAATATTAGATATTGAATTAACCAATTAGAAAAATAAAAGACAAAAAAGTAATGCGGAAAATATTAGGTATTGAATGGACTAATCAGTGACTGGATTTTAAACATTAGCGATTAATATTTTGGTCGTTGAAAATAGGTATCAGTGATCGGATTTTAAATATCAGCGATTAACATATTTATCGTTGACAGGTATTAGTGATCGGATTCTAAATATCAGCAACCAACATATTCGTCACTGAAAATAGGTATTAGTGACCGGATTTTAAATATCAGCGATCAACATATTTGTCATTGAAAATAGATATCAGCGACCAGATTTTAAACATTAGTGACCAATATTTTGGTCTCTAATAGAGTATTAGCGACCATAATGACATCAATTAGCGACCATGTAACATCATCCCCTAAGTATCAGTGACGGAGTATTGGCAACTAGCCATCTGCAACCAAATTTGGTTGCTGATACCCATCAGCAACCAGTGCAGTTATTATCAGCGACCAAATTCGTGGTCGATGATACTTTTTTTGTTGTAGTGATGGTAGGTTAAGTAATATATAGTCTCAAGAGAATTATTGGTTCTTTCATTTATTTTATAATTTAAGTCTCAACGTGAGCTAACCACTAATCAGTCCCACAAAACAATGGGCATACAAATAAATAATGGTGTGAGGTTGTAAAATAGCATTAGTTATTGATAATGATTGGGAAAAGTATACCAAAAGGTTATGCAATAAAAATAAAATAAAAAAAGATCCATCAAAAGACAATCTGTGCTCAAAATATTTTTCTGTTTTAAGAACTTCAATAATCATTCTTTTTCCACACAAAGCTAAATTGTTGGTTCCTCTCTAAAAAAGTAACGAAGATAGGTTGTGTAAAACGTTCGCATTAATTTCTTTAGTATAAATATATTGAGTATAAATTAATATTTTTTAGTATTCTAACAAAAGTATAATATATTGAGTATAAAATAATATTTGAAAAAATAGTAAAAAGTTTCAAAAAAATGTAAAATTTGGTTTCCAAGCACATTTTAGTGTGAAGATCATTTTGAGCGGTTTAGATCGACTGATCGAACTTTAAAATAAATAAAAAATAATGTAGAGCATGATTGGAGCACACAACTAACAATGCATTTTAACACCACTCTATTTGAAAACTCATTTCTTTACAATAAAAGATTAAATAAAGTAAAATTCGACTTGTTTTATTTTGCTCTCTTTTTTTATCCAATTATGTTTTTATTAAACGAGGAATTATAATCGTCAACTCAATTATTTATCTTACAATTTGATACTAGTGACGTTTTCGGAAAATTCAAAATAAGATAAATCATAAATAAAAAAGAAAGTGTTTGTTCTTTCAGAAATATAAGCAGAAATGGCAAAACAATTATTTAAAAAGACTGGAGGCATATGAACAAGAAAAATATCTTGTGCATTATATGCGGAGAAAAGAATGGGTCTGGATTGAAAAAAAAATCACAGCATTTTTTTAGATTAAAATTCTGACCAATTTAGCTAAAGTTTAACTAACTGGTTATTTTAATATTCGAACCGATCCAATAACAAAATTTGAGTTACGAATCTGAACTCAATTCGGACAGCGGTTATAGGAAACTTCTTTTCTTCGCTTTATTACAAATTAGGCCTTTTATTATTATCATTATATTTTTGTCATGTTCTTTTTCAGTTCGGATCCACTAAAATAACTTAGAATTTTAAATTTAGATCCGGATTATTAATGAATTGGCAATTGAGTTAATTTTAGGATCCGGCACCGCCCGAATTAGCCAATGAACTCACCGACTATTTTATAAACCCTAGGGTTGATAAAGGAAAAGCTCACCAGCACCAATGAACTCACCATTTTTCTTTTTTCTTCCGTCTATTTTATAAACCCTAGCTTAGAGCGTTTCGTATTTCCATGGCGCCCAAGAGAAAAAGCTCACCAGCACCCGCCGCCGCCGCTCAGTCCTCGTCGTCCGACGATGACTCTTCGTCTGAAGCAGAGCAGTACGTTGCACAGCGCAAACCTCCCCGTGCTGAAACCCCTAAGCCTACCGAGCACGACGAATCAGACTCCGACTTCGGATCCGAGTCCGATACCATACCCGAACCGCCGACCAAAACCCTAAAAACTCCTCAGAAACCCTCGGAATCGGAGGATTCATCTGAAGAAGACGAAGAGGAGGAACAGAAGGAACATATGAAAGTGAAGATAAAGTCGCCGGTCCAAACCCTACAAACTCCCCACAAACCCTCAGAATCAGAGGATTCTTCTGAAGAAGAAGAGGAGGAGGAGGAACAAGAGCATGTGGACAAGCCGAAGTCGCCGGTGAAGGTTCCTGAATCTGAACGTGATCAAAAGAAGCAGAAACTTTTGACACCAGATCAGTCTCCCACCAAGAAGTTGTCGGTGGCCCAGCGAATTTGGAGTCTGGAGGATGAAATGACCCTCTTAAATGCCTTGTGTGAGTACCAGATCAGAAATAATAAACTTCCTCCTGTAAAGGATTATGCTTCTTTTCTCTTGGGTATAAGTGAGTCTATTAGCTTCCCTGTTGTTGAGAAGCAACTCTTCAACAAGATTCGTCAATTGAGGTTTAATTTTAACCAGAAGAAAAAGAAAGGATCCAATTTCAATTTCTCAGATCCTCATGAAAAGGCTGTATTTGAGTTGTGCACTAAGTTGTTTGAAGATGGCAGCAGTGCATCAAAAAATGGGTCTTTACATGAAATGGACTGTGATGCGGGGAAAAAGAGGGACGGTAAACGGAAGAAAAAAATCACAAAGTTAGGTTCACTAACGAAGGCAAATGGGGCGGCAAATGGTGGTGTGGCCAATGGTGGCCTGGTCAATGGCACTATGGCAAATGGTGGTGATGTGGAGAGGTCTCACTTTTACTTAGAGGGGTTGATCAAGGACTTGATCAGTACAGAAAGATGTCCAAGAGGGTTTTTTTCAGTTGAGGATGTGCTTGCTCGGATTGGGGAGTCAAGAGCGCATGATTTGGATGCCAAGACTAAAATGTTGAGGATTGACTCGATAAAATTACATGCAAGGAAAAGGAAGCTGACTGCTGAGTTGCTCGATGTTCTTGCCGATGAGATGATGGAAGATTAGTTGGTTAATGATACTCTATTTTGTACTGAATATTTTATCTTAAAGATCAGATCGGGTTGCTTTGCTCATGGGTACACTTTTCTTTTTTGTTATGATTTTGGTACCATTAATGATGATATAAAATAGTTATTAGTACAAATTTTGGAGCATGATAGTACTGTGATATTTATGTTATAATGTTGTGATATGTTATAACATTGACTGATATGATTTAGTTATAGTTATCTATGAAGAGCAATGAAACTGTTGCAAATTTATTGAAAATTATTTCTAGGAAGATATCAGCATGGATTGAGTTGTTTACAAAACAGTTCCAAATGTGAAACTGCAGGGCTATGTTTTATTGGTATAGTTGTTATTTTTAGCATATGCTTTGTAATGGGTAGTTATTTTGATAAATTATATATATGTAAGTTGTTATTTTAAAGTTGTAGCTCTTTAAACATTGTAGGAACTCTGTGTAATTGTTAGAAACTATAGTGTTGTTTTTATTCAGAAAAATTATACTCCGTTTCTGAAAATATTGGCACAGTACTGTTTTTCTTCTGTTTTTTTTTTATTTTTTTTTTTATCTTTTTCATTGTCAATTAATCGCTATAAACTGTGTTTTAATCAAAGAAGAAAATTGGAGAGAGTGCGCATGGTTGGATTTAATTCTGTTACCAGTGAGGCTGATTATAATATGATAATTCAATCTGTGAAAAATTCAATGTTATAATTCTGTTATCAGTATGATTTAGAAAACCAGTATGATTTAATTCTGTTACCAGTGAGGCTGATTTAATTCTGCACTGCACCAGCAGTTTGCTACCTCTCCGCACATTCCTCTTTCAAAGTTCATGATTCAGCCGTTGTCTCAACTCAAGCACATGCAGACTCACCAGTAATTTGCTACATAACAGGTCAGTCTCTTTCTCTCACTCCGTGCACCCTCTAGCTGGCTCCCTTTCAATCTGTCTTCCCCTTTTACCCTTCATTTTGTTGTTCTTAGCATAAAATTTGCTTGACCTTTGTCTTGTTTCATTGTAATTAATTGTTTAAATCTGTAATTAGTGAGTTCTAATGATACAATACCAATTCACAAACAATTTCATTAATTAAGCCTACCTTTGGGAAAGACTTCACAGTAAAATTCTTTCATTTGTAATATCTAGAAAACTTTACCCTCCTATTTTAAACCATATTTTTAATTTAGTATTCAATTAAGAAAACTTTCTTTCCTATTTGCTAATTTAATGCAAGAGAGCAAAGGGAAGGTATGCTCAGACCGGTCATGTCATGTCTAAACCAATATTTTTATGTGTAGACCAATATTGCAATCAACAAAGAGACCAGAAATGGAGTTAGTGCCTCAAATGAAGCACAATTAACTCTTTAAGTTCAGTGATTCGCTGGTCTCACAATGCAAAGATAAAAAGAAACCTCAACGATTGAAGCCTCCAGCTGAAGTAAAAGATGTCAAGAAGATGCAGACTTATTTGTATTGTCATAAAAAGGAAGGTCACAATATGCGAGCGTGTCCAAAAATATAGTTTACTCGTTAATAATTTGTGCCCAATATTTGCTAGAACCAATTTATTTAATACTTTCACTTTTAAATCTGTTTGTAGAAAATGAAGGATCGAGTACGAGTTTTTAAGGCACATGAACATGAATAAGATAACGAATAATATTTAAGATGGTAGTGAGTACGTACAAGACTAAAGATGATGATGAAGATAATATTCAAGATGGTAATGAGTATGAGACTGAAGAGGATTTATTTTGATAGTATTTATTTGGGTATAGAATGGAATAGTAATATTTTGGTATATTAAAAGATGGTTATACTTTCAGATTGTCAGCTTCTGGTGAAAACAATCGGAAGGAAGACGAATTGGAAGGCGGCACAGGTGGTGAAATGGCGATCGTATCACATACTGGAAAAAACAAAACAATCTCTGATAAGCAAACATTCCCTGTATTGATTACATAATATAATATAAGAAGAATGTTGTGACTTGTGAGTAAACTAGATTACTGATTTAATGTTTAGAAGAGAGGCAAAATGGAAAAATTGATGAAGTAATTTCTTTGAGTGAAATGATTCTACAATAAACGGTAGATATAGATAGATAACTATGAAGGAGATGATTGAATAGAGAGTCTGAATAAAAAAATTGCAATTCAACCAATATCAATTTGAGAATCACTAGAGTCGGCATGATCAGCAATTCATCCAATAAAAAGGCGCAATTTTCCTGTAGGAGGGCTTTGAAGATTTACCAGTTATAAAATTGGGAACTGATGTCTGCAGTTAAGTAATAGCAAATCAAATGTGTTAGCTTTTTGTGATAAAAGAAAAGAATAATAAGATGTGTTAGTTTTTTTAGGAAAAATCTGATCTAATTAATTGTGATTGAAATGTTTTCTTCGGACAGCAATTTGTACCAATTAAACATTTTGATCAGAAAATTGACGAACATTTAAAAATGACATTTTTATCAATGGCAAATATTAATTGGTTGATTATGCTATAAAATAAATATTTCGATTAGATCATTGACAAAGAATAATTACATATTGTGCATTCGACCAATAAATACTATAAAATTTGTAAAAAGATCCCACCTTAAAATTATGCTATAAAATAAAATTATTTTTGCTTGATGTCAATGGAAAATATAACTCTTGCAATTGTAATCAATACACAAATATAACATTTATGTTTTTGTATTTGTTAATTTCGTGGATCCAATAAATATCCGAGAATAATTGTTATCTCCTGTAAGTACTAGAAAGTACTCCATCTGTAAAGAAAATTGTACCATGCACCTAATTAACCAACAAGAGGCACTTCTCTATTTTTTTTTCAGATATAGATAAAGACCAAGCCTTATCAGTTTTAATGTTGAATTTTGAAATTATTTTATAATTTAAGTATCTGTTTACAAATTTTAAATCAAACCTAAAAATTTATGTAATCATAACCTGAATATTAACTTACTGATTCGATGCTGATGTTTTCATAAAAATAAAGAAGTGGGTCCATAAATGTTCTCTATTTATGGGAGTACTGAAGGTGGCTAAGCCAATCATGTGATTAAAAATGTAAATTTCATTTGTAATTTCTGCTATTTTAAAAAATATATATATAAATTGTTTCTTCTATTAATTGTATTTATTTAATCAAAACAACAAATTAACGTATCGTGAATTTAATATATATATCTCGTTAAATATTGTATTCCTCAGATTCAGTTTTCAGTTTAATTATTTTTTTTTTCAAATGTTGTCCGATTTGACATTAATGTTAACCAACACGCGCGTTTATTTCAGTAGATTTATAGTAATATTAAATATAGTAGCTAAATATATGTTTCTAAAAATTAAGTAAAATAGATAGAAATGATGACATCACTATTCAGATCAACTTTCGGATAACTAAACCTAATCTTTTTTTAAATGATTATGTTAATCCTCTTCGTATTTCGTTCACGTCCTTGGATATCTTAACAAATATTGTTAACAACAACCTAAATGAATGTGATCCCTTTTTTCATTCAAAATTCATGTTTCTATGTGGTTTGGTAAGAATAAGATACTAGAATGGTGTGATCAAATATGCTTCTTCTGCAGTGACAATGATTGTTCGCCATTGAAACTAATATATTTAAGAAAACAGAGCCTTATTGTTTGTTGTGTTATATATGTTGCTAAGATCATGACAAATAAAGTAATACAACAACCTAGTGTATTGATTAATGAGATATTTGAGAAAATTAAATTATCTCTGCTCACTTAAATCTGTATTGCGAATGATCTCGTTGGGTACGGTCCCTACATATCTTAACAATATAGTTATAGAATAACCTAAATGTGATTTTTTTTCCTTGTAAAGCAGATTGACTGGCTGACACAATCCGCGCACAGTAAGAAATCAAGATCAATTTTCCTTATTACACAGCTCGTTGTGCGCACTGTTCTGTCGGTGCTGTACGGCCTTAAGGGAAGAATGTACGTTTGGGCCCTAGGTAAACAAAGAGATACGAGAAATGGCGGATAAAGTGATGTATCAGTTACAGTTAATGTTCACAGATCAAGATAGATGCTGGAAATTCAATAATTTCAGTAGCAGTCCCTAATCTGTGCTTCAAATTAAAAGTTCATTTCTAATTGAACTTTTATTTTTATCTATATATATCAGGCATTTCTTGTTAACTGCTTTGTTACAATCAAGTTTTTCTGTGTTAACTCGATTGTTTTGAGCAATTTCTTCCTCTTAAATGGTACGTGCATGGTTATCATTCTCTCGTAACTGAACCTTTATTGCAATATTAATGTGGGACTTGACCCTCTTTTTTATATAAAAAAAATTGTGATTCCATTTTCATACAAATTCTATGTTTCGTGAATATGATCAAGTAAGTTTCTTCTGCGTTGGTTTCAAACAGTGTTTGTGTACAATTAAAATCTATATTTTTAAGGAGTAGAACTAGGGTGCTCCTAGGAGTACAAGTTCCTTTGTACTCTTAACTCTAAAACCTATCAGATTAACTTGGAACGACAAATTCAAACAGTTGAAATCCTTCTGCCTTACGAGTGATGCATCTACATGTGAAAATTTTGAAATTTTGAATTAATTTAGTATAAAGTCAAGTGGTTAAAATTAGAAGGTTTCTAAACTAATTATAATGCATTCATTTTTTGGAAGCCTTTTGACTACTTGACTTATACTAAATTAATTCGAAACTTTAAAATTTTCAATGTAGACAAATCACTCATAAAATAGAAGGATTTCAACCGTTTGGATTCGTCGTTCAAAGTTAATCCGATAAGTTTTAGAGTTAAGAGTTCAAAGAGGCTTGGTACTCCTAGGAGCACCCTAGTTCTACTCATTTTTAAGATAACATGGCCTCATTACTTATTATGTTATGTTGCTAATAGCCTAGACCATGACAAATAAAATAATACAACAATATAGTGCATTGATTAACAAGATATTTGAGAAAATCAAATTATCAATCATACAGAGTAGTACAAGTTTTCATATATACTCTCCTTCGTATTCCTCTGCATGCAGTTCAATCAAATGAGCGCAATCCAAGCATAGCCTTATTGCCTCTTTTTTTTTGTCATTATATATAGTTTGGCACCCAATTCTCTCATCTTTTTTATCAAATAAATTGCAAATAAACAATTTATACTAAAAAATAAACTTAACACTAGCCATAAGAAAATGATGGCATGCCATTATCATAGTTACCATTGGCCCTTCGATATCAAATGCAAACATCCTACATCACGTTAATTTATATAAGGAGAGTTATTTTCTAATCAGAACCGTTTTGATTTGATCAAATGATCAGCATACAAAGTCTGGTTCAATAGTTAATATAGCACCTCTATGAAAATAATTTTATTTTTTAATTCCGAAATTTCAATATTTTTAATTCTCCACATGACTAGTCTCTTTTATTTGAAGAGTCACACCCCAATAGACAACAGAGCAGAAACAAAACAAATAAAAAAGAAACGATTGCTTGGAAGAGAAACATAGTTTGTTTAAATCTAAAAAAACAAAGAAACTATATTAACTTCAAAAGTATGGCTAAAAGCCATTACATGGGACAAAAAAGAAAAGAAAATAACAAATAAATAAAACCGGTGTAGTTGTAGTTTGTTTCTTTTAATAAAATGGGAGTTTAATTTTTTTTTAAAATTAATAATTACTAACACCACCGGTGGTTGTGGAGACATTAATTTGGGGCAGAGGGAATTCACATCTTCTGAGATATCTCAAACTTTGAGTGTTTTCTTTGAAAAATATCAACCGTTCAAATACGTTATGCATGAATCTTAAAGTACAAATAATACCGCCCCCTGCGCTATCCCCAAATAGACACCGTACACATCGGTCACACAAAAGTTAGGATATCTCAAAGGATACGCACCTGAAACAAAAGAGAATGGCTAAACTCCATTGTTAACATATAAAGTAAAAAAAAATGTTCAGTATATTCAGTACAAAAGTTAAAATGAATTTGCTACAAGGATTAAAAGTTTAAAAATACTCTCAACTTCCAGGAATAACAAGCCATTCGTCATTTAAACCCAATTATAAACATGAAAAAATAAACGTAAGTATATATATCTATATAGAGAGAGAATTTTTTGGTTTTAGAAAATTTCAAAACTGAAAGCAATTTTATTTGAGATACATGGGAATTATATAACATAAAAGTATTTAAAAAAAATTGATGTAAACCTACAGATATGAGAATAAGAAAAATAATGTTTGATTCTTGAATTCACCAGTCTCACTCTCCAGATGAATTTCCTATATTATAAAAAAAAGCAACATACAATTAAGTAGATAATCAATATAATAAAGGAGAGCCTCTTCTAAATATTTTAAAATTTGAGTTTGAATCCATACCGTCCGTTTCTAAGTAACTTTATGTGCATCAGTGCATAGATATTCTCTCTCATCTGACGCCCTGTATTCAGGTTTCACTGTACCAATGTTAATTGGATTGCATTTAAGCGGGCTGTAAAGGCCCAAAATTGAGCAATTCTGGTCCCACGGTTTGGGCTGGTTTATTTTCTTTTGAATATTAATCATGTCCTTCCGCAGTAAAGGTACGTAGAGACGTATATTTTATGAGATAGGAGTAGGTGCGATGGGCATCGGACCTACTTTTAGGTTCAATAAGCTCTAACACTGTACAATTATTATTATGATTTGTGCGTACGGAAACTGAAAAATATTTGTATGGATTTTAATGAGTTCTCACGAATCTTGATACAGATCGGATGGCCATTTCAGCCATCGAAAAAGGAAGGTCCGATGCCTATCGGACCTACTCTCAATTCATATTTTATAAAGATATATGGGTAACTCATAAAATTTTAAATCTATTTAACACATATATATTATATTTCTTTAAAGCTTCATGCTTCATCTAATTAGTCACACAGTTATACACCTGCCGATTCACAGAAATTGCACTCCAAACCTTCTATACCAACTTACGCAATTAGGTGAAAAATTTAGATAGCATGATTAAATGAATCTCTTGTGAAAATTTAGCAATATAACTTTCTCAAATGATTCTGAATTTGCATACATTCAACCATTCTCTAACAAAGCAAGTCGTGTTCTTTCAAAATTATAAACATTAATGCAATTGATAATGTTATACATTGAGTACAAACTACTTTATTTATAATTAAGATATTTGAGGAAATTAAAGATGTTTGGATGGTTGCTGTCAACAATCAAATTGGAGTGTTTTAATGTCATCCTCAACTCTAATGATCTTATCTCTATTAAATAAATCATGTTCAGGGATTGAAAAAGTAATCATGACACAGATCGGCATGAAATTGTAGGAGTGAAGATTTTTGCTACAAAAGGTGTTTAATGAAGGTTGAGGATCATGAAATTGTAGGAGAGAAGAAAAAAATTTGGGCCACAAGATTTATGGGGGTGTTGTGGGTAATTTGGAATCAGCGAAACGAGTACATTTTCAGAAATAAAAGAATGTCTCCATGGTTGTTAACAAAGAAGATACACGAGGAGATATTATTGTGGATGCACTGTTATGGAGGGAAAAAAACGGATATAGCTTGGTTTTCTATTTTTTTGATGGTTTAGATTTGAGAGGCTGTATATGATGTTGTAAACATATTTATTTTTTTGTAAACTTGGTAGCCACCACTAAGCAATTTCAAAAAAAAAAAAAAAAAAAAAGGTTGAGGATCAGCTGGACCGAAATTTTTATAAATATACAAAAGCTCGCTTTTATTTAACAATCTATACAATTTTCGATCAGATTTTTAAAACTATCTCTACCGATTACTAAACCATCGGTTTCATGTATTAAAACCGATTCCCTAATAATCGGTTCCAGAACCGTTGGAAAAATCAAAACAAACCTAGAACCGATGAATTGATCATCGGTTCCAGAACCGATGGCCAGTTGAACGGTTCCAGAACCGATGGACAGTTCATCGGTTCCAGGCACTTAAACCGATTTCTAACTGATCGGTTGTGGATCCTATATATACCCTCCGCAAGTCGCTCTCCCTCCTCACATCTTCAACTCTGCAGACTCAGATCGATGTAAGTTTATTATTTATAATTAGTTTAAATTTGAGATTAGTTATATTAATTAATTAGTTATATTAATTAATTAATTATTTTAATTAATTTTGATTAATTATTTCAATTAATTTTAATTACTTTTGATTAATTTTAATTACTTTTGATTAATTTTGATTACTTTTCATTACTTTTGATTAATTTTCATTAATTTTGATTAATTTTGATTAATTTTGATTAATTTTGATTAATATTGATTAATTTTGATTAATTTTGATTGATTATTTTGATTGATTATTTTGATTAATTTTGATTGATTATTTTGATTAATTTTGATTGATTATTTTGATTAATTTTGATTGATTATTTTGATTAATTTTGATTGATTATTTTGATTATTTTGATTAATTTTGATTGATTATTTTGATTAATTTTGATTGATTATTTTAATTAATTTTGATTGATTATTTTAATTAATTTTGATTGATTATTTTAATTAATTTTGATTGATTATTTTAATTAATTTTGATTGATTATTTTAATTAATTTTGATTGATTATTTTTAATTTAGTTTTGATTAATTATTTTAATTAATTAATTCGAAATTATTTTTTTAAATTAATTAAAATTAATTAATTTTATTTAACTTCAGTTAACCTAACGATTAATTTTAATTAATTTCATTTTGAACGTTTAATTTAGATTGATGTGAGTTATTGTATTTTTTGTTTGTACATTGTTAGTTAATTTTAATTTTAATTAATTTTGTAACGTTAATTTTTTTTAAATATTTGTTATGCAGATCAACCAAAAATCAAATATGATCTGTGTAAAAGTTTTTGTTGGAGGGAACATCCAATACAATGATGAAGGAGTCTTCTACAATACCCGACCCAAATACTTGTTCCCGGTAACTGTTAATCAAAACTTTAATTATTTCCAAAATGAAATTTATAAACTGGTTGAGTTTACCGTTAGTGAAGCAAATATGGAAATCCAAGCCAGATTTAATATGTCTATTGATGGTCAGCGGGACTACCAATTGGTACCGATAACAAACCAGGCATTGTTCGAAATGATTTTAGGAATTGTTGCGTCATTCCCCCAAAGGGTACCGGTTCTTGAGTTGTATGTAGAATTGGAACCGAATCATTCCGGCTTGAATGCTCAATTGAATCTAAACAATCAGGCCCCTGTAAACAGACAGATCCCTGAATCGAGTTCCCGGCCAAGTACGAGTCGGAACCCTGAACTTAGTACTCGACTTAGGACTGTTCAAACCCATAGGCTAGTAGAGGTACATGATTATTCCCGATTACCTGTCGATGCAATTGATGATGACAGTTTGGAAAGCAGGGATGAGATGATCTCAAATAAGTCAGCGGGGTCCGATGAAAATCTTTCACCGACTATACAGGCACAATCACATTCTGTGTCACAGTCCGGTAGACATTCTGTGTCACAGTCCCGCCAAGCACAATATCCGTTTACTGGTCGAGAAAATATGACACATCCGGTAAACATTTTCAACGACACTTCAGGTTTTCGGGAAGCAGTTGTCGATATTTTCAGCCGTACAACAAGAATTGTCGATAACCCAATAGCTAAAGGCCAAGTGTATGAGTCGAGAGAGGCTCTAAGAGTGGCAGTTCAAGAGTTTCATATCCAAAAAAAATTTGAGTGTAGGATTTTTAGAAGTGAACCTAAGCGTATGGTATGGATATGCAAAGATGAATTGTGCAAGTTCAAGTTATGTGTGAAACCTCAGGGTATCTCAGAATTTTGGATTATTTACAAACAAAAAATCCCTTATGCATGCAAAGTACCGGCAACACGTGAAGATCATGACCAGCTTACAGCAGAGATGGTTGCACGCGCCATTGATGGCACGGTGGGAAGGGATGTGTCCGCGAGTATAAATCATATCCGAGATGTCGTGAAGGCAACGTACAAAAATGTGACTCCCAAGTACAACAAATTATGGCGAAACCGTGAGTTCGCAATTGCAAACATTTATGGGAGTTGGAAGAACTCGTACAACCTGCTCATTCCGCTTTTGGAAGCTAAAAAGAGAGGCACTCCCGGAACAAAGTATTGTGTGATCTCGACTCCGATTGAGAATTCAAATGATAGACAATTCCTGTACGCGGCTTGGGCGTACGGGCCGTGTATTGCGGCAATACCTTTTATCAGACCAGTGATTAGTATTGATGCATGTTTCTTGTCGGGACGGTACCAGGGACAGCTGCTGGTTGCATGTAGGTATGATGCTAAAAACCAGTTGCTTCCATTGGCTTTCGCGATCGTGGAAAAAGAACACTCAGATACTTGGGGATTTTTTATGAGGTGGTTGTGGTTAGAAGTCATTGGAGATGGCCGATTCTTTTGTGTTATATCGGATAGACATTTGGCAATAAAATCCATGTTCCAGGATCCACACCTCGGATGGCATGAGGATACTGATCTATGTGTGCATCGATACTGTGCTCATCATGTTGCCGAGAACCTCTGCAAGTATGTGGGGCGGAAGAGAGAGGTCAGCGATCGGTTCAAAATTGGAGTGAACAAGAAGAAACCTAGGAGGTTACAAGAGATGTTTGAGGACTTTCAAATTCATTGCCCAGACGCTATTACATACCTTAACAAGGTAGGTAGGAGAGACCCCGTTGACGAGGACGAGCCTCCACGTCCAGAGAAGCTGTTCCAAGCATATGATGGAGGACACCGTTGGGGAATAATGACAACAAATGGGTCAGAGTCAATAAACAATGTGTTCAAGACAAGTCGGCGGCTGCCGGTTTGTGCTCTCGTGGAGGAGACATTCTACAAGTTAAATAGATGGTTTTTCCAACGGCGGAACAAAGCTGAAATGATGTTGCAAGCAGGTCAGTTGTGGTCCGACAAGGTCAGCCAGCTTCTGCAAAAGTGGATCAATATATCTCTTGCCATGCAGGTGATTCCTTTTGGCAGAAGGCATGGGACCTTTAAGGTCATGGTAAAGGGTGAAAGAATTCCTGCAAGGCGTAATCAGCAGAGATTCGAGTATACCCGAAGAGATTTTGGGTATAAAGTTGTTGTTAAGGATAACAATAAGGTTGAATATGGATGTCAGAAGCCCCAATTAACCGGCATGCCATGTTCTCATTTCATGGCGGTGGTCCGAGAAATGAGATATGACAAAAATTTGTATGTTAATCCTCTTTATAATGTGTCAATGTTGGTACAGACATGGGGTGCAGAATTCGGTCCGAAAGGCAAACAATGTGAGTGGCCTATATACGAAGGTCCGATGATCAAACCAAACCGTAAACTAATTAAGAAAGGGAGGAGAAGACACAATTGCATTGTTATGGAAATGGACCGAATGGAAGATCGGAGGCTCGGACATCAAGCTCATCGTGAGACCATTGATCGAAATGCCGCAGGTATAATTCAGAACACATTTATTTTTTAATTTATTTTTGGAAGTACAGCATATTTCATATTTTATTTGTTATGTAGAAGAAGCAGCACGACAAGCGGAAACTGGTCCATCGTCTTCTAGAAGATCGACAAGCAGGCGCTCAACCAGCAGGCGTTTCTCATTTTCTAGTTGATGTTTATTGTATTATATTGAAGTTTTCATATGTATTTTGTTTTTATGTTTTGAGTGATAAATTACATTTTTGTGTTAGTTTTTTTAGAAGCATACTTGATACGTTAAATGTGCAGAATAGAACATACGTAAACATACAGAATAAAAGTTCACTGCGAAGATAAACAAAACATACATAACAAAAGTCCACAAACAGAATAAAAGATGGACTCTGAAAATATATCAATGGCCAGTATACTGCGAATGCGAGAAGCGGTCTGGAGAGCGGACATCGCTCCGTAGTCCGTATGCCTCACGCCGGACTCACTGTGCAGGACGTCCGTATGCCTCCGGCTGAGTCTGCGTCTCCAACGATGTTTGGGATGATGATGCCCCTAGATCTCCAAAATTCCAATTCCTACCTTGAGTCAACGGAATCTCACGCTGGCTCCTGACGAACTCCTCGCGTGATGCCTGCTGGGCTTGTAACATCTGCTGCTGAAATTCCCAATCAGCCACCTGAAAATAACCATATTTGCTTTCAAGTCCCGCCACATGCTGCTCAAAAATATAAATAGATGCCATGCCATTCATCTGATACCACTTGCGATAAGCCGGAAGCTCATTCTGGTCAAACGGTCGAGCTTCCGTGTATATGTGTTGCTCATACGCATCTACCTTCTCAACGTGGATCGCATGCTTCTCGGCCCATAAAACATTCATTTTTGATGTCATTTTCAACCTATGATTCAGTTTATAACAACTTAACACAAAAAATTAACTAACATTAGTAAACAAAAAAATCGAATGAGTCATACTTGTGCAATTCGCTGTGCACATTCTTGTTCAAGGGCAACGAGGGCGGAATCTGTTGAAATCTTCCAAATTGCCTCATGCACCGATCAGGGTGATGATACTCCACTATCCAGTAAAATATGAGAGGACCGCAATACAAGTAGTAAGGCTAAATTTTTTTTAAAAGTTATGAGTAATAATTTGTATATATGATTAAAACGACTAAACCAATAATGTGAAAGAAATACCTCTCCAGCCTGTGTTACTCTCGAGAGTTTCTCATAAATGCTGGCGTACGGCTCCCAATCCACCATGCTCTCATCTAATCGCTGAAACTGACCGCGCGGTATTCTTGGTCCGGTTGTTTTGTAGTGAGCAGAGTTATCGTACACATGTTTTAAGCACTATTTGTCAGCAAAGGCCGGACATGTCTCCAGAGTTGGGTCGCCCCATGAAGGTTTTCACTTTCTTGATTTTGGCATCGGCTGGTGAACTGAAAATCGGGTCCATGGCCAGTGCTGAAGAAGCATAACCGGACCATGCATAGAAGAAACCGAGGGGTCGGTTGCGACGCATAAGTATCGATACAAAAATGCGAGAACAGCTCCACCCCAATTGTATCCCACCGGCTTCTCCAAGTTAGCAATCAAATCAAGATACCATAGTGGTATCCCGTCTCCGCTACGGTCAGGGAACATAGTGCACGACAATAGCTCTAAAATAAATGCGCATACATACCTACGTGATATCTTATGTAAGCACATGATTGAAAATTAAAAACACAAAAATTTAATAAGTAAAAAATACGTACCACTGTACCGTTTGCTCGTCGGCGTCATCTAGAAGCTTCTTAAACCACTGACGGAGCATTTTCTTCGCCATTATCCAATTAGAATGATCAGCCCTCCTTTTCTTCATAAAATGATCCACTTCAACATCTCAAATCCCTAACAATTCGAACATTCTGCTTTTGGCCGACACCCCATCCGATCTCCGGGTCACTGGGGCCCCCTTGATAGGCAAACCCCACAATCAACTCACATCTTCTAACATAACTGTAATTAATTTATATAAAAAAATATAAATAATATAACACTAATTATTTTTTTAATTTGAATCATTTCACTAAATACCTGTCATTTCTCCAAATGGAAGATGAAACGTGTGAGTTTCTGGACGCCACCGCTCGACAAGCGCTTGCATAAGTGCCGCATCAATATTGATACCAGACAACTTGGCAACCTGGTATAATCCCAACGAAAGCAGATACGGGGCGTATCTGTCGTGGTACTCGCAATATGTCTAAAAATTCTTCACATTTAAAACAGTAGAACTCTACAATAGAAAAAAAAATATCAAGCAAAATACAATATTTCTAATCGATTTATTAAAAAAAATCAGTAAATGCTAACCTTTTTTGAAGCCAAAGACACCTAATGATGACTGTGGGGTGTCCACAACAGCTCACTGAACCTGCTTTGCATTATCTGAGTCTCTCTGTCTGCCATTCTGAATTTCAAAAATCGTACCAAATTATTTTCTAAATTATTTCTTCTGAACCGTTGTAGTATTTTCTTGAACTATTTTATAATGTTGTAATCAATTCTAAACCATTTTAGTATTTTCTAACTAATTTTACAACTATTTGGAAATTTCCTAAAGCAATCTCAACTATTTTGGAATTTTCTAAAGCATTTTCTAAACCATTTCGGTAATATTCTAAACCGTTTGGCATTTTCCAAAGTAATATCAGTTATTTTGGTGATATTCTAAACCATTTTGGTATTTTCTAACTAATTTTTGAACTATTTGGGAATTTCCTAAAGCAATCTCAACTATTTTGGAATTTTCTAAATCATTTTCTAAACCGTTTAGCATTTTCCAAAGTAATATCAATTATTTTGGTGATGTTCTAAACCATTTTAGTATTTTCTAACTAATTTTACAACTATTTGGGAATTTTCTAAAGCAATCTCAACTATTTTGGAATTTTCTAAAGCATTTTCTAAACCGTTTCGGTGATATTCTAAACCGTTTGGCATTTTCCAAAGCAATATCAATTATTTTGGTGATATTCTAAACCGTTTTGGTATTTTCTACCTAAACCATTCTAAACAATTTGAAAATTTTGATAATATCAAGAACCAACTACAATTTAACAAAAATTATTTTGACATTTTCCTAATTTATCTAAAATTTAAATGATATTTTCTAATTTACTGAAAAATTAAACTACAATTTTTACTTACTTAATTTAAAATTTAAATAAAATAAAAAAAATAAAACATACCTGGGGAGGGGCATCCGCGGAGTGGAGAAGAAAGAGGATGGGGATGGGGACCGAGTATTTATAGGCAAACCTAAAACCGATGGTTTGTTCATCGGTTTCAGGATGGTTGAACCGTTCATCGGTTCTAGGTAGGATGACTGGGTCATCGGTTCTAGAGAGGCTCATCGGTTCTGTGGTCTGAAACCGATTATTTGGTGATCGGTTTGGATAGTTTTTGAATTCCGACTCAAATTTGTATAAATTGTTAAATTTGTTTGATGTTTTGTATATTTATAAAAATTTCGGTCAGCTGGATCTAAGCTAGTTTTTTTCTAAGGCACGCATGGAGTAGCCCAAAAGAGGGTGCATCTCTAAGTCTTTCCTGATGTTGCTTTCAAGGATTGTTCTGGGGGTTCTTTTGTGTTGTGCTCGTTAGGTTGTTTTGTGTTGTATTTGTTGTGTTGTGCTCGTTAGGTTGTTTTGTGTTGTATTTGTTGAGAACTTGAGATGTTGAAATATCTGATGTAACTAATGGACACTTTACTTTTTTATGCATCCCTTTACAATTGCTAATTTTAGTCATTTTCTAATTAATTAGCTCTGTTTTTTTGGAAGTGAAATTGATCTGAAGCTCTTTGGATTGGACCATTTTCGTCCAAAGACCTCTCTAAACTCAGATAGGGTCCACACTTGACATTCTTGCAAATATTCTTATTGGGTGTCAACTCTAAAAGTATTTGCAAGCATACTTGTTGTAAGGGCAGCTCATGCAAAAACCTAGGAATATATGCATCTTTCTAAGTTCTTACTGTAGTGTCTAAATGTTGCTTGGTCACACAGGGAGGGGAGCAGCTTGGGTCCGATGCTCATCGGACTTAAACTGAGTCTGATGAGTTCCATAACCATCCGATCTGATTTAAGATCCGTACGCACGGATATTAAAGCAAACCACACGGATATTAAAGCCATATGTACGGATCTTAAAGTAGATCGGATGATTATGAAACCCATCGAACTAAGTTTGAGTCCGATGGGCATCAGACATTCGGACCAAGCTGCTTCCTCACAGGGAGAAATATCTCTTGAACCACAAATTTATGCCGGTCTGAAGCGCTTCCAAATTGACATGGTACGTCTGACCTTTAAAAATCATCTTGTTTGATCGAAAAATATTATTGTTTTGTGAAAATGAACTACCAGTATAGTGACTTAAAAAATTCCCAATATTCGACGAATGCTATGAGGTTGAAAAATATTATTGTTTCATTTTGCTTACAAATCCAAGTTCCCTACTCTGGCAAGGATTCACGATGCTTTTATATATGGAACATCCTGCATTTCAAACAGCAGTGCCAGAAAATCAACCAGATGCACCAAAAGCATCTATCTTAGAGTCTACATTTAGCAAGAATAATTAATCCCGGGATTGGTAAGTAAATTAATGAAGAAAGAATGTAGCTATAAGCCTATAGTGCTGGCACTTACTGTTGCAAGATACTGGTAGAGGTAGTAAATAATTAAGAACTTGGTTGCCAATTAATAAGGATATATGTATGATATCCAGTTGATCGTAAGGGCTTGTTCTTTGTTTATTTTGAAGATGGTACCGTTTTAAATTCGGTTTATGTTTGCTCAACATCGAGTCAAACCAAGAAATCTCTCATCACGTCACATAATTTTTCGGAATTGGAATTAAATGATTTGCATAATTCAAACTTTTTAATATTTAAACTTGTGGGTTAAAATTTTTTTATGTTTTCATACTTGAAATTTTTTCATATAGACTGTTTTGTTATCTCCATAAATAAAAGTGTCGAATAATATCATTTTTAATGTTCGAGATTTCTCATATCGATTTTTTATTTTTTTAATAATTCAATTTTTTTCTTACAGATTTAGTTGATTTAAAGTTCGAGACTTCTCATATTGATTTTTTTTTTTACAGATTTAGCTATATGATATTTTTATAAAAAGCACTTGTGTTTGATTTGTTATAAATCTGCCAAAGAATTATATACTTTAAAATTACAAATGTAAATTAATATGCATAAGTTCAGAAACAATGAAATTAAAAGATTAAATTATTAAATGTGGCATGATACAACATATAAAAATCTGACTTAATCACAGTATGAAATGACACATAACTCAAAGATTAAATTACAAATGTGATGCATGACTCAAACACTAAACCCTAAACCCTATCATACTTTGGAAAATAAAGATCGTGTTTTACTTCCCGCTCATATTTATATTTTAAAAGTTCAAATAGTCGATCTGAACTTCTCAATGTGATCTACATATTGATATGTACTTGGAGACTAATAAATTTTACATTTTATTGAAATTTTTTAATATTTTTTTATTTTTGTAAATCATAGCTTTTCATTAAATAAAAATAATAACAATAAATTCAAAAAAGTTGTGATTTTCAAAAATAAAAAAATAGTAAAAAAATTAAAAAAATATATAAAATTTGGTCTCCAAGCAAATATCAATATGAAGATCATGTTGAGAAGTTCGGATTGACTATTTGAGCTTTGAAAATAAAGATATGAGCAGAAAATAAAACACCATCTTTACTTTCCAAAACATAATAGTCTATCCCTATATATATAGGTTGGGTAATATACAATCGATTGTTCCTGAGTTCTCGTACAACCAAGTCGTTTTTATTTTTCTGATTTTCAAAGTCCAAACAGTCGATCTAAACCGTTAGATGTGATCTCTATATTAAAAATGTACTTGGAGACCAAATTTTATATTTTTTGAATTTTTTTTTACTATTTATTAAGCCACTTTAAAAATTGTTAATCCAACGGTAACTTAACCAAACAGTAAAAACAGAAGCCACCGTTGGATAGCGATTTTCAAAGTGGTTTAATAAATAGTAAAAAAAATCCAAAAAATGTTAAATTTGGTCTCCATGCACATTTTAATATAGAGAACGCAACTAAAGGTTTGGATCAATGTTTTAGACTTTGAAAATTGAAAACGACTTGGTTGGACAGGACCTCAGGAACAACTGATTTGATATTAGCCAACCTCTCTCTCTCTCTCTATATATATAGAGGTTGACTAGGGTGTTTCATGGAGTAAAACATGTTTGTACTCCATGGCAATACATCTTCATCTCCAAAGTTCAAATATGTAGCTAATCCAAACCGCTCAACATGTTCTTCATATTGAAATATGCTTGGAGACCAAATTTTATATTTTTTGGAATTTGTTTACTATTTATTAAACCACTTTGAAAATCGATGATCCACTATGAATAGTAAAAATATCTCGACCATCGAATCAGCGATTTTCAAAGTGGCTTAATAAATAGTAAAAAAATTTCAAAAAAAAGTAAAATTTGGTCTCCAAGCACATTTCAATATGGAAAACATGTTGAGCGGTTCAGATCGGTTATTTGAACTTTGAAAATGAAGATATAGTGTCATGGAATAAAAACTTATTTTATTCCATGAAGCATCCTAGCCCACCAATTAGAAATCATAAATAAGAAAAAAGAATTTACTAAACCAACTTGATTGCTTTAGTTTTTATGAAAACTATAAGAATCAAGATGCCATTTCGGTCCAAAGTATTTTTTTTCGAACCAAATTGTCATTTCGGTCCAAGCCGTTTTCACAAATTTCGAAAAAAAATGTAGTTGTTGGTGTAAAACTTGTACAAATAACTCGGACCGAAATGGCAATTCGATATGAGAAAAAAATCTTCGGACTGAAATGGCATCTCGGTTCTTATAATTTTGTAAAAAACAAAGCAATCAAGTTGGTTTGATATTGGTTTGATAAGAAAAAATTATTTATGTTTTCTAAAAAAATTTCCACCAATTTGCTATTTTTGGGGGATTTGATGTGAGAATTGTTGGAAATTAAAGGAACGGTTCTATTCTATGTAGTTTAATTTTTTTTATTAAAATCATACAATAATAAATGTTATTAAAAATAAAAATAAATAAATAAAAGAACCATATAATTCTTCTATTCTGTGTTGACTTTCTTCTAGACAATATTTGTGGCACATCTGATTCTGTTGATTTGCAAGTTTTTGCAAACGTTTACATATCTTTTCAACAAATGTCTACTTAGAATTTTGAAAATTATGATTTGATATAGGAGTGGATCAAGTAATTGTTACATTTATCGTCCATTTTCATGGTCTACATCCTTGTCTAGACAATAAAACAATAAGAAAATTTCATAGCTTATTTAGAACCAGTAAGAAAAACGACATATAAAGTTTTTTGCACACCCTTGACGTCTTGTTTGCCTCCTGGCCAAAAAGAACTTATTTTGTAAGGCTAGATAATTTTGGTTTAATTAGTTATTTTTAGAATATCTGTAATTAGACACCAAGTTGTTTGATACAGTAAAACTAGGAATTCACATCCTCCCCAGTAGAGCTGTAAACGAGCTGGCTCGGGCCGAGCTAGGTCTTAGCTCAGTTCGTTAATTTTGAACCAAGTCTGGACCGAGCGAGCTAGACCTGGGACTTCCGAGCTAAAACCTCAACTCAAACTCGTGACGAGCCATTCCGAGCTAGCTCGCGAGCTGACGAGATGGCTCACTGGGTCTAGTTGGACCTTGTTATAAGAAGAAAATAAATTTTACAAACCTTTTTGGACTGAGTTGGACCGAGCTGGACTGAGCTTGGCAATATAAAATGCACACAAATTCATACAAATTGATGCCTAGCCGAGTTAGCTCCCGAGCTGGCTAGCAAGCTAGGCCCCAGCTCAAACTCATTAATTTTAGACCGAGCTAGTAGCTAGCTGGCTCGTTAACAGCTCGGTCCGGTAACAAACAAACTGTTAGAGTGCGAACCAGATGCGAGTCACGATCGAGCCACGAGCTTTTCTGCCACCTCTACTCCCCAGTACCGTAAATGGGAATCTTTTAGAATTAGTGGATCCAAACCGTTCTTTTAACTTTGCACGAATCTCAAAGTCTCAATAATATTGCCTCTACGCTAGCTCAAATCTCAATGCTTCTCAAACCGCAAAGTGAAGAAAATATTTTACACATTGGAGATAATAGTACTCTTCGTAAAACTAGCTTGTTAAAATTAAAAAGGTGGAATAACACTATTTGATAAAAAAAATAAAAAATAAAAAATTTTGATCTATTGGTGAAGACACATATTCACTAATATTGAAAGTTATAAATTCAAATCTAAATGAAAGAAATTATTTATTATAATAAACATGAATTTAAAAAGAATGTTGAATGACTTAATTCAAACCATCACATTCACACCCAAAAAAAAAAAATTGTCCTTTCGAATTAAAAAAAAGAGGATGTAACCGAAAGACTGGATACTTTGTCATTAAAAATGTTTTCATATAAAAAGTTTGAAATTGATTATGACCAGTGCGGATGTGAATTGGTGGGGAAATTCTTTTTGCATACTTTTGTAATTCACCCCTCAAACAATAATACAACTATTCTGTTTTAAAGCAATGAGAAAATGGGAAAAAAAAAGACTTACATGCAAATTATTTATTCCATTAAATTAAAAGAACCAAAAAATTAGGTAAATTTGTGGGGACCAGATATTTTTCTTTCGTTCAACCTCAATCTAACAATCTAAATTGACTAAACCCAAAAATTGAAAACAAAGCCACGTTTCAACAGAAGCATGTAACCATACGTGGAAATTTTCATATAAACCTAAAATATTTCATTTTCAATTGTTAGGTGAAGATGTTGCAGCTGTATAGGAGAGCAGCTTGGGTCTGATGCCCATCGGACTCAAATTAAGTGCGATGGGTTCCATAACCGTCCGATCTGCTTTAAGATCTATGCGTGTTACTTTAATATCCGTGCATATTTGCTTTAATATCCGTGTGCACGATTCTTAAAGCAAATTAGACAATGATCGTTAGGTTGACAGCGATAAGATAATGTCACATATCGCCTATTTTTTATTTTTTATTTTTTTGACAAAGGAGAGATCTCTGTCGATTAGGTGTGACCAGTAATTTTACTTTACTTCAGATAATTGTAAGTTTGTAACAACTAACAACTAACAACTGTGATTTTCAAGGAGACTCATTCATCAATCATCATTTTATTTTGAAGCCAAAAAAAAAAAAAAAATTAAGGAGACTCATTCATCATTTTATCATTTAAGGAGGCAGTTTTATTTTTAAGGACACAGTTGCATCTGATTTGCTTCTATTTTTGTTGCGACAAAAGATATCAATTAAGACGTGACTACAATTATTGTGGAGACTAATTCTGTGTTTTTTTTTTTGACAAAAAAAAAAGACCTATTCGTTGAGGTGTGACTATTAGCTTTTATGTCCAATAAATGCATAAGGATAATTTTCAAGTTTGACAAAATGAGGGGTCTAAACTGTTTTGGTGTGACTAGGGATGCAAACAGATCGTATAATATCCGACCGTATCCGGATTTGTATCCGAAAATTTGATACAGATATTCGATATCCGAATATCTGTGCGGATACGGATACAGATATGGTTTTGAATTTTAATTATCCATATCTGGATAGTAGATATATACCATATAATTTAATATATATTATGAAAATATTTATGTATATATTTAAGGATATCCGATCCGTATCCGAAAAATAAAAGCAAATACGGATATGATTTTACTACTATCTGATCCGTATCCGATCCGTTTGCACCCCTGGGTGTGACCAGTAGCTTTACGTCAGACAATTGCAAAAATAATTGTAATTTTTTTGGGAAACTGATTCCGTGTTTTATTTTCAGGGGACTATATCGGATTTGCTTGTAAACTGAAATGTTTAGAAATTGGTTCACATCTGCTGTAAACAGTAACTCTAAAATCCCTGCGATTCCAAATCTGACCGTCCAATAATTTTGTGCACGTATCTCAAAGCAGATGATTTTTTCTTGCACGAATCTCGAAACAATTCAACAGTTGGATTTGGAATCGCAGGAATTTTAGGATTACTGTTCACCTTTTAGGATTGCAGCAGATGTGAATCCTTAGAAATTTGGAATACAAGTCTACAAAATTAAATGTATGAAAATAACATACATATTAAAAAATTGATAAATATTTATTTGTAAAAATAGTACATAAAATTATTAATACTATCAAATTTTATATTAATTTTTAATTACGCTAATTATTTTTAAGACCTTAAAACTTAACTATCTCTGCCGAAAATTAATTTGTCTCAAATTGTTATATGCAAATTAACCATGGTGGACCCAGCCTCATATGCTATCTCGCTTAAATATTTAAAAAATATAATATATATTATTCTAAGTCATAAAAATATTTAATAGCAATAATTTACCTAAAGACTTCAAAAGTAAATTATCTCTGCCGAATATTAAGATGAGAGTTCAAATGCACTCAAATTTCTATTTTTCTATTTGCTCCCAATCATTTATCTCCTTTATCTTCAGTTTTAAAGTTTGAATAGTCGATCCGAACCATTCAACATGATCATCATAATAAAATATGCCTGGACACCAAATTTAATATTTTTTGCATTTTTTTTACTATTTTTTAAGATAGGTACAAAATCATTATTTTAAGGAGATTCTGGATCATTCGATAAAGTGATTTTGTACCTATCTTAAAAAATAATAATAAAATTTAAAAAAATATAAAATTTGATTTCTAAGTATATTTTATTATGGTGATCATGTTGAACGGTTTGAATCAACTATTCAAATTTAAAAAAAAAATAAATAAATAAAGAATTGAGAACAAATAAAAATATAAAATTTTGGATGTATTGGAATCGTCCTTCAATAATTAATTTGTCTGAAATAGTTTATTATCAGAAAATCACGGTGGACCCGGTCAACCGAGTGACTGTAGCCTGACATACTATTTCGGTGTTTTCACCTACCGCACTGTCCCGGTCTCACCAACTCCCATCCTTAAGAGACGTTTGTGACCAAATCCTTGACCTTGGATCATCATCTAAAGTCTAAACAAATCCTCTGTGACATCTATAAACAAATCCAACATTCCAACGTGTGCCAATTCCACTCCAGAAAACTACTTTCTATTCTTTCCCAGAGAAACACTCTCACGATGACTTGTTTAAGAATTCTAAACTTGGTTCTTTTGACTTTTGCGGTTGTAGTCAGTAGGACTTCTGTCTAAATTTCTATTTATATCATATTTTAAAAAAAATATTAAACTAAATAACTATTGTTTTGTGAGAATTAAATTTCTACTACGTCTGTCAAATGAAATGACAGACACAAAAGGAGTGTCCGCTATTTCATTTAGTGGACACTAGTAAATGTCCGCCGTTTAAAATGACAGACACTGTGGTTATTAGATCTAAAATAAAATTTTGTTTGTTATTTAAAGTTCACGTGCAAAAATCGTTATGACTAATATGTGAACAAGTGGTACAATTAAATTCGATCCAGTTAATCTATTGATCGGTGTATTGTTGTTTCAAACGCATTTTGGTTTAACGAAAAAATAATAACACGTGTATGCTTGTGATAACCATGTTCTTGGGATTTGGTTTAACGACAAAAAATATTGGGTCCACCATTTTAAACAACGAACATGGTAAAAATTTAATTCTTATAAAATAATGGTTATATGGTTTAATATTTTTTTGAATATGATATAAATAAAAATTTCGGGGACTTTTGGCAACAAGTACAAGAAAAAAAAATTATATATATTTCGTCAATTTTATATAATTAGATATTAGTCATCTGTATTAAGATGTAAAAGTTTTTTAAACGTAATTCTAGTAGCATTTTGTTTTTAATATTTTTTTTCATTGAAAGAAAGAAAGGGAAAGTTAAAAAAAATGTTTGTTCCAAATTATGTTAATACAAAAAATTATATTATTACTGTAATATGATGTACCATTCGAAATAAACATAAAACTCTAAAAGAGTTTTAGAGTTAGTTAATATATTACAAAAGATATAATTCACAATATCACATAACAATAGTGAAACCGAGCAAGTTTTTGTTAAAACTTACATCATAAATTAATTTAAAATTAAAGAGTGCGGCTAGTATGACACTAATGTTATTTTAGTCTATATAACACTAACTCCAAAATTTATCAAATCGATTTCAAATGACTAATTCAAACTGATATACTTTATTAGTTATATGTTTACATGCAAATTTTATGATTTTCCAAACTTATTTAGCATCAAGTCAAGCGGTCAAATGTGAGTTTTTAAGTTAATTTTAATGCATTTATTTTTCAATATTTTTGACGACTTGACTTGATACTTAATTAATCCGAAAAAGAAATATAAATTTTGAATACAAACGCATCACTCTTAAAATAAATCGGTTTGAATTCTGCTGTTTAAAGTCTATCTAATAAATTTTGTAATTAGTGTCTTATGACATACACGTCATACTAGCCGATATCATATCAGAGGAGAGTTAGAATACTCATGATGGAACCAAAATACTTTTGATATCAATTTAAAATATTTTCAGGGGTTGGGTTGGGGGGTACAGATCCCCTAACTCAATTTTTGGATTTTAGATCGAGACCGTCCAATTCGAATCTGACGTTCCATCTCGCACGATCCATTTCGGGATGTGTGCTCCATCTCGAATCCGGCCCTCTATCTCGCGCGTTCATCTTGAATCGGACGGTCCCGATTTAAAACCCAAAAATTGGGTTAGATCACTGGATCTTGATTGGGGGGGGGTTTGTGAATTTTGAAATTCGTGGCATATTGAAACGGACAACTCAGATCTCATTCTACAGTGCGGTCAAGAATTGCATGGGATCTGAATTCTAAATCACTTCACTATCTCATGAATTCCTCAAAAAATCGGTAATATGATCCGAGAAACTAGGATGGTAAATCGGCTCTTTAATCGGATTCGGATGCAGTCCATTTTCTACACACCGATTGATACTTGATACTTGATAGATAAATAAAAGCTGGTGAGTGCTCGCGGTAGGTGAGAAAAAGAAAACACCACGTCAGGCTACCATCACCCGGTGGACCAGGTTCATTTTTGGGAGGCAGGTAAAGCTTATTATTTCTTTCTTTTTAATAAACCGAGTCTAGTGAAGTTGGTGAGAATTTTTTTCATTTATAAAAATATATTATAAAATAATAGGAAAATAGAAAAACTATATACATAGAATGATTGGAAGTCCCCGAAAAATATAAAAAAAAATAGACCACTTCAAATCTTGCATCGAATTTTTTTTTCTTGATCTAATGTGGTCTTTTTTTTTTTTTTTTTCCAGTTACCTGAAAATAATATTCTGAGTACACATTCCGCTACGTTAGTAGAACTAGAGTTAATTATGCACTCTACACATGTTGCTTTTTTTCTTCTATTTTGTTTTTGCTTCTAATTATAGTTTTTAGTCCGTTAGATTTTTTTTTTTTATAGATAATTTTTGAACAGCAGTGAAATATTATACAAGACTTGATCTTGGAAGCAATAATTCAACAAAATTCTCTAATTTTCATCAGATTATCCGTAGTAATTTTCTTCCAACTCCAATTTTTTCTTCTTCATATTATAATAAAGGCACAGAGAATTCAAGACAATTGAAATAAATAAATTGGTGAAGTTCCTTCTATGTATGAAAAATTTCAAAGTACTCTTTCTTTGTTTCTCAATTATTTCATAATATTTTCTATACATAAAAATTTCTAGAAGTTAGTGAGTGAAGTTGGCTCAGTCGCTTTTACTTTTGCACCTTTTTATACGAAAAGCCTACTTCTCACCTTACCTCTTTCTGTCATATATAAATCCATGTTGCTTCATCTTTCACCAAAAGCCTAGACCTCTAAAACCTCTCTCTCATCTCTTTCTCTGAAACAAGAATGGGAAGCCTCTCATCAGAGAAAACTGTGATTGGATGGGCAGCAAGGGATGCCAGTGGAGTTTTGTCTCCTTACACTTACACCTTGAGGTACAATTTTTAACAATTTTAAGTATATATTTTTAAAATTGTTTATAACTGAGTTTTGCTTCTTTTTTGTCATTTTCGTTGTTTTACATGTTTATGCGCAGTTAATTAATTAGCTGTATTTGATTCATTGATTTTTTTTTCACCAATATCATAAAATTATTTTTATTTGCTTTAGTATTTAACACACATTGCAACTATCCATAACGCATCTTTCAGTTTCACTTGTATGCATGCTCAGTGTGTGAGAAAACCAACTCTTCATCTCAATATTTTATTTTCACTTAACAAACTATTTTATTTTCAGAAATATAAAATTAAATCATTGATTTGGTCCCTAATTAATGGTCCGATTCGTTTATTTTTTCAAACTTTGTGATCATTAATGTAGAAATTGTGTATCCAAAAACACAATTCCTTTTTGCGATAATTAAGTTTTTACATTTAAAAAAAAAAAAAATTGTTCACTTAATGTGTCAACAAAAAAAAAAAAAGAACCAACAAGTTGCTGTTTAGTGTGATTCTTTTGAGATAGCGTTACAATAACTGATTAATCTGGCGTTGTTGTTGGAAATTGCAGGAAAACAGAGGCAGAGGATGTGGTGATAAAGGTGTTGTATTGTGGAATCTGTCACACTGATATCCACCAAACCAAGAACCATCTGGGCATGTCTAATTATCCTATGGTCCCGGGGTACGTGTGATCTAACCTCCTCTTTTTTTTTTAAAAAAACTTGGCAGAGGCTGCCTAACCTCCTCTCTCCCGAATCAAGATCCAGTAATCTAACTCAATTTTTGAGTTTTAAATCGGGACCGTTCGATTTGGAATGAGCGCGCAAGATGGAGTGCTGGATTCGAAATGGAGTACACATCCCGAAATAGATCGTGCGAAATGGAACGTCAGATTCTAATCAGACAGTCTCTGTCCAAAACCCAAAAATTGAGTTACATTATATGATCCGGACCTCTCTCCCTCCCTCGCTCTCTCTCTCTCTCTCTCTCTCTCTCTCTCTACTCTTTACTCCATTTTGGGCTTTGGGCGTCTTGCATTTTTAAAAGTTGCAACAGAATTGATTACGCGTGTTACATGATAGTCGGATTTGTAGGGTCCATTCTTTATAGGGGGGAATTTCACGTGTACCCCTCCAAAATTTCAAAATTACGAATTTCCCTCTCTAAAATTTTAGAAATTATGTATTTTCCCCTCTAATTTTCAAAAATTCAAAAATTTATCAATTTTATTGTCTTTATATTAAAATTCATCCTAAATTTATAAGAAACTCATTTACCCTTTATTAAAAACATATAAATCCTATCAAACTTAAATTTGAATATGAATTATTTTTCTACCGTTCGAACTGTTTTTAAATTTGTGCACACAAAATCAGCATAGATCTTGATGCAAAAACGTAAGTATATTGAAGCGACATGCATAGATCTTAATGAAATATGTGTTGATTGGAATTTCTTTAAGATCTATGCACGTTAGATCAGCACGAGTATTGAAGTGATGCACACAAATCTCAATATGATGCGCACGGATCAGACAGTATAGGAACCTTTCAGATTCAAATTTGAATCCGATGGGCTTTATATGCTTTTCATAAAGAGAAAAATGGATATTTTAAGAATTTAGAATGAGTTTTAATATAAAAAACAATAAAATGAATAAATTTATGAGTTTTTAAAGTTTAGAGGGGAAACTATGTAATTTCAAACTTTAGAGGGAGAAACACGTAATTTTGAAGTTTGTGAGGGGTACACGTGAAATTCCCCCCTTCTTTGTATATATATAATTTTTTTTATGAAAATAATATAATTCTTGTATTAGACAAAATCTGGACAATCTATTGTGCGCTCGATTTTAAATTCTGAGTTGTGTTATTAAATTGGATCAAGGTCCGCACCGCATCAATATTGGTGCACACTTGAAAATCTTAAAGTTATCTGTCTGTGTGAATTTTGATGCGAATTGGACGACTCCAATCCAACATCAGACTGGATTTTGCTCGATGCTCATAAGACCACCCTCTATTCTTTAACTTAATATGGAAAAAGAAACATTACGAGTGTTGTACTGAATGCTGTTTATCATGGAAGTGTAACTAGCAATACATAGTGTATTTATCACATAGATATTAATTAACAAGTATTTTAAGATGGTCAATAAGTAATTGTGGGCGCTAATTGAGCTAACATAATACCCAGCGCGTTCTGCTGAAAAAATGTATTTTTTTTACATGTTTGTGGATGGTATGCAAATTATACAGATGTGTTAAATTTTTTTTTAGGATTTTTAGTTGTAGTTGCCTTTTCTAAAGCATGCAAATTGACCCAATAATCAAATATACAATATAAAGTTATAAACATGCTCTAGTAAGACCTGCTAGATGAATGGCCACACCAAAAAGGTCACAAATAAACAAGTATAATTCAAGCCTTGGTTTCCTATGTAACCATAAATATGTCCCTTCGTGTGGCAAGTCAATACAATGGTTTTGATATATTTTGTAACAAGCATAGCAATTACAGAACAAGAACTTGAATTCTTTAATTAGTGTTACATCCTGTAAACAAATATAAGCTCCAAATTAAAAGCACATGTAGTTTATCGTGATCTTCAAAAATGTTCTCGTAAATTTTACTTCTATGATATCAGGCATGAAGTTGTGGGGGAGGTAACTGAAGTGGGTCCCGAAGTGACCTGCTTCCAGCCAGGAGATGTGGTTGGTATTGGGGTGATTGTCGGTTGCTGCCGCACTTGCCAGCCGTGCAAAGCGGATGTTGAGCAGTACTGCAACAAGCGCATTTGGTCGTATAATGATGTTTACACAGATGGGAAGCCTACTCAGGGGGGATTTGCTTCCTCCATGATTGTCAACCAAAAGTAAGTTTATTTGTTACATTTATATAGATTTATATTAGTTTACATGACAGAACATTTCTTGGAGAATCCATAATTGTCATCTTGAAATTATAAAGCTTGATTTTCAACAAGTTAATTTCCATTATTCAACAAGCTCTAAAATCTTAATTTTTCTCCCTATCTTCATCAGTTAGATCATGAAACTTTTAAGAAAGACAAGATAATAAATTTGGACATGAGAAACTTAAAATTGCAAATTTGACCCTAGTCTTCATCTTTTATTTATTTTTATTTTTTTGGGAAAGATCAGTTTCATGTTTCCACATACTAGATGGTTATTTGGCACCATAGTTAATACTTTTTCTTTAACCAAATTAATTGTAAATGTTAGTTTATGATACACACGCAAGATGCCCTCATGAGGACAAATTTGGGTCCGATGGGTACCATAACCATCCGATTCGCTTTAAAATCGTGTGCACGGATATTAAAGTAACGCGCAGAGATCTTAAAGCAAGTCGGACCCAAGCTGCTCTCGCCCTCATGGGTACTTTTCAACATAGATGCTGTGTGGCCCTGGTTTTGCTTTCATTTTCTTTGATTTGTCCCATATTTTATTCTTTTTTCCTTATCAGACAAAGATTTCATTTTCAATGGGGGTCCCTCGAAATGACTTAAATATTACGGAAAATGTGGGATTATGTGTCCTTGTCAAGCTCTGCATCTGATTTACTTAGCAAAGAGGGATCTAGTGTCCAATTTTTCTTGATTACATTTAAAAACCTCAACCAAATGCCGGGCTTAGTAATATAAATCAATATTTGAAATAACAAATCAGAACCGTTGATAGTTTGATCACAGAGTGATGAAGTAATTACATCAAATTATCAAATTATTAATATTTTAGCATTTTTATCTTGTAAAAAAAACAAATCCAAATTATATAGTTTCCAATATGACTCATGATCTACATGACCAACAACAAATGTTCATTTGTTATTCAGAATTTGGATTCTCAATTATTTAGACCAAAACAACAACAAAAGATAGTTTTTTTTGTCTGGGCTCATTTCCTTTGTATTTCAATTAGGTTCGCTGTGAAAATTCCAACAGGGCTTGCCCCAGAGCAGGCTGCTCCTTTACTCTGCGCTGGAGTGACTGTCTACAGCCCATTGAAACACTTTGGGCTCATGAAACCGGGCCTCAGAGGAGCAATTTTGGGCCTTGGTGGCGTCGGTCATATGGGGGTCAAGGTCGCGAAGGCGATGGGCCACCACGTGACGGTGATTAGCTCTTCTGACAAGAAAAAGAAAGAGGCGATGGATCACCTCGGTGCAGATGCATACCTTGTAAGCTCTGATGCTACCCAAATGGCAACCATAGCAGATAGCTTTGATTATATCATAGATACGGTACCAGTGAACCACCCGCTGGAACCGTACCTCTCATTGCTCAAATTGGATGGCAAGTTGATCCTCATGGGAGTCATCAATGAACCCTTGCAGTTCGTTTCTCCGATGGTGATGCTCGGTGAGTTTACATAAATAATGTATTACGTCAATTTCATCTTATTTAAAACATTGGAAGACTTGAGGCTATGGTACTATGCATAGCGCGTATTGGTCTGTACTATAGACTAATATCTCTATTTTCAAAGTCAAAGCAACCAATTTGAACTGTTCAACATGATATCGATATGACATTGTACTTGTAGATCAAATTTTATTTTTTTTTAACTATTTTTTTATATAGGTAGAAGATTACTTGATCTAAAAATATTAGACGATTTAAAAGTAGTGATTTCCACCGACCTAAAATAATAGTAAAAAATAAAAAAATGTAATATTTAGCTTGCGAGTACATTTTATATGGAAATCACACTATTTGAACTTCGAAAACAAAATTATTGATCTGTAGTACTGACCAATCTGTGCTATGTATACCATGTCCATGGCCTCACTCAACATTGGAATTACTTCTTCATTGGTAGATTAATTTTGCTTTGATTGTTAACAAAAGTGTTGTTAATTCAGAAATTTCATGTTTATTTGTAGGGCGGAAGGCGATTACGGGGAGTTTCATTGGAAGCATAACTGAGACACAGGAAGTACTGGAATTCTGCGTCGAAAAGGGCCTGACATCAACCATTGAAATTGTGAAGATGGATTATGTGAACCAGGCAATCGAGCGATTGGAGCGTAACGACGTCAGATATCGCTTTGTTGTTGATGTGGCAGGGAGCAAACTTTGAATTGTAAAGAGCTGTTTGTTTTACTGTTTCTTGTCTAAATTTCTTAATGCAATGTACTTTTGATACCAGTGTTCTTGTCAGCTTGTTGGGTGTATAGAGTTTGTTTTGAATGCTGTTATAAACTGTATACCCTGGGGCCTAAATTGAGGTTTGTTTTCCATTCTGAATGAACGATACTAAAAAATATATATAACATGGGAGAGGTTTGTGTTTTTGTTTTTGTTTTTGTTTTTTATGTTTATGTTCTCATTATATTTATATTATTTTTCTATACACAAAAGATTGTGACTTTTTAATTTTGCTTTGATTGGTATTGACAACTTGCAAATATACATTGATATGAATTTTTTATGAACATTGATCGTTTAACTTGTTGATTTATACAAAAAGAAATCTGAGTAGGGATAATTTTTTATGTGCATAAAAAAAATAATTAGATTTAATAATTTATTTTAACACATTAGTTATATAATTTCATTATGAAATTTTGAAATTTTTTTAAAATAAAAGTATGATGAAAACTTAAAAAATAAAGACATTTGTCTATATATATATATATTGGCTATGAACAGTAATTCTAAAATCTCTATTTTTCCAAATCCATCCATCTAATAATTTATGTGTACATATCTCAAAACAGTTGATTTTTTGTGCACGAATCTCAAAATAATTCAATAATTGAATTTGGAAAAACAAGAATTGTAGAGTACTGTTCATGCGTAAAGTATCGCAGCAGATTCGGATCCTGATTATATATATACCTTCCGATCAACCATTTGAGATGAATTCAATTATTCTCCATTTTATTTCCGATCAACAAATTTCAATTGAAAAGTATTTCTATGAATTCTATTGAACTGAAATCAATTAAACTCTGTAAAGGTTGAGGTTCCGATTAGACTTTCGTCCTTTCGGGTGGGTGGGTTGGAGGGTTCGGATCCTAAAGTAATTCAAAATTTGAGATTTTTTTTTTTTAAAATAGTCTGTACTCTGTAGGTACGCACACTACATCCGAATTCAAATCCTCTCCATTACTTGATAAAGGAATATTTTCCATTTAGTAAATCTTGACCATTCATTTTAACTTGGCACAAATCTCAAAACCAAATAATTCTCTGTAGCCCGAATCCTAAACTGGTTGAGATTTAATCTCAAACCCTCTACAATATATGAAATCCCACTACATTTCTCATGTAGAATCGAATCCATGTCTTTCCGTACGAAGACTAGTGTCTTTATGAATTCACATCCTCTGAGATATCTCAAACTTTGCGTGACTTTTTGGAATATCTCAATCGTTCAAATACATTCTCCACAAATCTCAAAGCTCAAATAATACAGGCCCCCTACGGTTAACCGAACAGGAACCGGACACGTTGGTCACGCAAAAATTGAGATATCTCAGAGGATTCGAACCCGTGTCTTTATCATCTGCCCTATGGAGCATGGTCAAAATTTAAATCCAAACCAATTTGATCCAAATTCAAATTGGCAACAACTTCTATGGACATAAGGACCTATTTGTAAAATGAACATATTTTTATTTTCAAAGTTCAAACAGTCGATCCGAACCGTTCATCTTGTTCTCCATATTAATATGTGTTTGGAGACCAAATTTTATATTTTTCTGAATTTTTTTACTATTTATTAAGATGGGTACAAAATTCAATGGTCTAAATTTGATATTTTTTGTACCCATCTTAATAAATAGTAAAAAATTCAGAAAAATGTAAAATTTGGTCTCCAAGCACACATTAATATGGAGAACAAGATGAACGGTTCGGATCGACTGTTTGAACTTTGAAAATAAAAATATATTCATTTTACAAATAGGTCCTTATGTCCATAGAAGACACTCTCATTAAAATTTACCGAGTTTCTTTGAATATATATGTAGATTCTAATTAATCAAATTTGGATCCAAACTATAAACTTATAACTCAAATGATTTGAATTCCTATTGGAGGAAAATTTAGATCCGGAAAGATCTCTCTATAATTTAAATAGGCTCCGAAGTGTTTTTTATTCGGTTGTAAGTATTCTACCTCTCTGCGGTACCGCACATAATACTCAGTACTCACATGGCTTTTCTTGTACTTGTGTAGAACCATTTTTCTATTAGCAAATTGATACGATATCTAACTAACTACGTGTTTGGCTGTCTAATATTATGCAACAGGACAACAGGTAGCAGAATTCAAGTATTATAGATTATTTTTTGTTAATACCAAATCCCAAAAGATTATGGAGCAACAAGCACACGTGTTGGTGTCTTGTCTGCTTCCTATCCTAGTACCAACAGGGCATTTCTTCTTGCACCAAAGTTAGAAAAATGTTTATGTTACTGGTAAAAGCCACATTAATTTTCAATTTGTTTAAAATTTATCCTTCTTATTTTATGGTACATAAATAGGATGAGAGCAGCTTCGGTCCGATGGCTATCCGACTCAAAGTTAGAGTGGAAAAAATGGCATTGCGGAGCCGGTTCCGTCACAGAACGGAACGGTTACGGCATGGAATGACACGGCAGTGTAATTAGAACCGTTAAATCTTGATTAAATGATGAATCTTGAATAAACTAACATAAATTATAAAAAAATAGTTAAAGATGAGAAACGTGACCAGTTACGTTTGGACACGGCACGCGAATAGTCACGGCATGACTCGCGTGCTGTGACCACCTCTCTACATTTTAGTCATGGCACGGCACGGCACGTGTTACTGTTCACTTGGTCACGGCGTGTTAGTCATGGAACGGCACGGCACGTTTTGTCCACTCTACTCAAAGTGGTTCCAACGGGTTCTCTCACCGTTGAATATGATTCGCATATGCTTTAAAATCCGTGCGCATGAATTCTAAAGTTGATCCGACAGTGAGAGGACCCGTTAGAACCACTTTGGGTCTGATGGCCATCGGACCCAATTCATGCTGTTTCCAACTAGAATCGGGACGTTCGGATAGACATCAAATCAAATTTGATCTAAGAGAAACGTCCAATCAATATTAAGATTTTCACGAACCACATTAAAATTTATTCGGATCAAGTGTGCACAGTTCTTAATGCAAATCGGGCAAATCTACTCCTGCATAACTAGGCAACTTTTATGGTTAATTTGTCATCTTTGCGAAACTATGTTTATTTGGAGTTTTCTTAACTTGTGTCCTGGTTAAAAGGTAATGTTAGTATTAGTACGGTCTACCCATTTTTATATTTCACCTCCTGTAAAAAATAATTTTAGGTTCCACCCTTTTACTATTTCTCTCCATCAAAAAAAGAAAAAGAAAAAATAAATCAAAGGATTGATCTAATTTCAGTGTTGGATTGATCAATGCCTATTTCTCATCTCTGAAGCTTTCACAGCTCTTCCTTTTTACCCCCTCGCGCTCAGCAGATTCTGGACTGATGTGAGATTTTAGCTTTGTTTTCAATATATTGATTAAATTTGTTAGAGAGAATATAGTATTCCTAGCTTTTGGTATTATTTTTCGCATATATATTAATTCTTGACCAATGCATTTTGAAATTAAAAATAAAAAACCTAACTTTCTCCTCTTTTTGTTTTTTCTTTTTTTTTTAAATCAGTTCAGAAGATCAGCCAGTTATAATGGGATCAAGATCAGGAAAAAGTTCTCCAAAAGTTTCATCTATGGAGAACAACCACAAAGAACCATTTATCATTGGTTAGTGCATCTAAATTTCCCATCTATTCAATTTTCTGGTCGCAATTGAGAACCAGTTTTTGATCTAGTGACAAATTTGAAATCCAGATGAATATGGGTTTGCTAATTTAATTCCTTTATTATTTATATATAGGTGTTGCCGGAGGAGCTGCATCCGGAAAAACGACCGTATGTGATATCATTACTCAACGGCTTCATGGCCAACAGATCATTGTCCTTAGCCAGGTATAATGTTATTTTTTAGTTAATTATTTGTTTGTCTTTAAAATAACGGATTATATTTTTGTAATCTTAACTATGTTTGTGTGTCAAAGAAGTATAAATGTGCTTGGTGAAAAAGTTATGTGTGCCTCACTTGTAGATGAAATAAAGTGTGGAATGGACCCTGATAAGCATTTGGAAATATCACTCAAAGTCCTTGTAAAGTGCCTAAATTACTTGCTAGAAATACCATCATCTTATAATAAAATTACATAAAATTGAGAACATGCTAGAGAATAGTTAATTCATAAGGATACTATACATAATTCATCATTGAATTTGATAATACCAAGTGAACATTTATATTTCAGGAGTCTTTTTACTATGGATTATCAGAGAAAAAGGTGTCACAGGTTCAAGGATATAATTTTGACCATCCAGGTATTTCACATTTATTATATATAATCTCTCTTTTTGTTCTAGTTTTTTTTTTTTATAAAAATAATGTTCTGTCACTTCTCTTTAGATGCTTTTGATAATGAAAGGCTACTTTCTTGCTTGAAGAGTTTGAAGTGTGGAAATGAAGCGGATATACCAAATTATGACTTCAAAACATATGAGAAAGTATTTCCTGAAAGAAAGGTACTCAACAAATTGTAAGAATTTGGTTGAAGTTTTACGAATTGTAAAAATTTAATCTTCTGAAACAAACAAACAAATTTCAGGTGAGCCCTTCAGATGTTATTATTTTGGAGGGAATTTTGGTATTTCATGATCCACGCCTTCGAGAGCTCATGAACATGAAAATATTTGTTGATACAGGTACAGAATAAATATTTTTTTAAGGTTAAGTACAGAATAAATAATTACCGCACCATGCACCAGTAATTGTTGTAACCTGATATATGGCTGGTTATGGCTACTTAATTTTTCTGTTTGTTTACATCAAATATGATACAATTTTGCAATTTTTTTGTAGATGCTGATGTCAGGCTTGCACAGAGAATTCACCGGGATACTGTTGAAAAGGGTAGAGCTGTCACTGTTGTTCTTGAGCAGGTCAATTGAGCAGTAACTTAGTAAACATTTATTGAATCTAAATTTTTGGTAGAGGAATAAGGAATAACTCCATACGTAATTTTTGTGTTGATGTACGCCAAATTTGTTTGCTTTTAATCTGAATTGCACAAAGGATGATTAATTGGGGGTGCCAAATTTCAAATTTGTGAAGCATTACATATTTCTGTACTTTTGGGTACCTATCAAAATTATTTTCATTGGTTGATGATACAAATTTCACTTAGTTAATATTTGGGTGCATGGGTATATATGCTCCAAGATTTTATCAGAACATGCAGGAATATAAACCTAAATGTATGAGAAGCTTTGGTTATTTTTCCATCTTCTTAATTATCCTTGCTTTTTCATACCACAATTAGCTAATTTAAATTATATTGTTATCTGAAAAGTGTCAAATGATTTGGTAATTACAGAAACACTAGTTTCATTTGTAATACTTACCAATTTTTTTTATTAATCCTTTAGTACTACAAATTTGTGAAACCATCATTTGAGGACTTCATAGCACCTACAAAGAAATATGCTGATATAATAATACCATGGGGAAGAAATAATAAAGTGGCAGTCGACCTAATTGTGCAACACATCCATACCAAACTCGGCCAACACGACATTTGCAAATTTTACTCCAATCTCTACGTCATTCATTCAACTTTTCAGGTACATATTTCCAACACTGGCAGTAACCTATTATGTAATTTGAAGGTTGTTTTGGTACTGTATTGCTCCTGTTCTAGGTTTCATCCTCTGTTTTTATAAAGATTTGAGTGGGCAGTACCATATCCATGCTGGTACTGCAAGAAATTATGGTCACATGAAGGCTTTAACATCAAACTTTTATAGCATCTTATTTATTTATTTATTTGTTTGTTTACATTGTTTTCAAGACACGTGGCATGCTTACAATAATACGCGATGCTAACACCTCTAAGCATGATTTCATATTTTATGCTGATCGGCTCATACGTCTGGTATGTACTGATATCAATGTCTGAACTTATATAGAATTCTATAAAATTATCAACTTAAAAATTCTTTTATTGTAATAGGTGGTGGAGAATGGTCTCGGCCATCTTCCATTTAAAGAAAAGCAGGTGAAAACTCCAACCGGTAAGTACAATTTGCATAACTATATATGATTTACTTGTACCTAGTATTTGTGTCATGTTATAAGTAATATTTTCACTGCATTTTAGGGGCGGTATATACTGGCGTTGAGTTCTGTCGGGAGAAGTTATGTGGTATTTCAGTTATTAGAAGGTATACTATCTCAGATACTTTCTACATAAGATCAATTTCATATCAAAATGAAGCAATTGACATTGTTTACATATATTTTAATTTTTTTTTCTAAACTATTTCAAGTGGCGAGAGTATGGAGAATGCTTTGCGTGCTTGTTGTAAAGGAATCAAGATTGGTAAAATACTTATTCATAAAGATGCTGAAGAGGGTGAACAGGTTTTGCAAACTATTTCCTTGACTTTATTTCCTTAAAATATGTCCAAATTACTAGAATCTCCCAACAAAAGTGTAGGATAAAATAAGGGTCTGGATTAAAAATCTTCAGGGCTAGTGTGAAATGAGGAGAGAATTTATATATGATATTTGCAATTCTGAGGAGAGATTATGATATTGTCTAATTTGCATGGTATATGACTACTGCATTAGCTCATTTTTGTTTGAGTAGATATATATATATTTCTTAAAAAACAGCATTGTGCTGTATTTTTTTTTATATGAAAAAAATAGAAACAACAATATGCTTATTTTGTTTTGTACGTAGTTAATCTACCAACATTTGCCCAAGGATATAGCAGAGAGACATGTTCTGCTTCTTGATCCTATTCTGGCCACTGGTTAGTTTCAAATTTCAAATTGAGCTTATTTTAATCCTTTACAGAAAAATTGCAACAAATTCGCAGAAAATGAGCAATTTTAACAGTACATGCTGTTCAAATCCATTCCATCTTCCATGTTTAAAAGAGGCCCTCCTTATTTTATTGATTTATCTACTTAATTTTATGTTGCTTTGTTTTTTTTTGTGTGTGTGTGTGTGTGTAAAATATAGGAAATTCAGCTGTTCAGGCTATCTCCTTAATGTTGGAAAGAGGAGTTCAAGAATCAAACATTATATTTCTTAATCTCATATCTGTAGGTTTACATCACGTTTATATTTTTATTGTTATTTATGTTATAGAATTCCAATGTATCTCAAATTAAATTGTGTCTAGCTTTGAAACTTTCTTAAATCAAAATATTCTCTCTTATTGTTATACTTCTGAACTATTTTTTTATGACTAGGCTCCTGAAGGAATACACGCAGTCTGTAAGAAATTTCCCAGAATAAGAATCATTACAACAGAGATCGAATTGGGTTTAAATGATGAATGTCATGTTATTCCTGGCATGGGTGAATTTGGCGATCGGTATTTTGGTACCGTATAGCTTTTCTAGCAATTTTATTGTAAGTTATTTGTACCAAATTCACTGATGTTTTTTTTTTTTTTCTATTATATACTAGCATTGGAATTTAACCATTCTCTTTGGTATTCTGTGCAGGTGCTTTGTTTTCTCTCCTCCCCCCCCCCCCACCCCACAAACCAAGTTAAAGTTTAACAGCCACAGGTGGTATTATTCATTTATTTTTTTTTCTACAAAAAAATTTATCATCCATTTTATGACTAAATGAAACAAACTACAACTACACTGGTGTTATTTATGTTATGTCTTTTAGCCATATTTTTGAAGTTAATAGTTTCTTTGTTATTGCGGTTTAAACAAACTAAACTATATATGTTTCTCTTCCAAAAAGCAATCTATGATTATGCTCTGTTCTCTATCATTTTTTATTCACTATAACCCTACTTAATTACCACTAGATTGACCGGAAAAAAATCTGCTGTTATCTCAACCGTTCAAATTTTTCAACACACTAATTTCAAGAAGAAAAAATTTTCATGGGCGAATCTCAATAAATATCGACGGTTGGCATTAGAATAACAGGTTCCTGTTATTCCTTTAGAATAGCAGCAGGTTTATTTCCAGATTGACCAGCAAGCCATACTTTGTTTGTTGCTGATTGTTTGATTTAATTAAACGGTTTTAATTATTAGAAAATTACTCAACTTATATGCATCAAAGTGATCTATGCCCTTTGAATTTGATCGGACGGCCTATGGTAACTATGATAATGACATGCGGTATTAATTTCATTTTTATTATAAAAAGTTGATTGCAATTTTTTTTTTGGAAAAAATATTAAAGAATTGAGTTCCAAAATATAATGACAAAATTTTTTTTCTTCTTAATTTTACATAAAAGGTACATATCACAATTTTTGAGAGATACTTAAAATAAAAGAAGAAAATTATTGTTATAATAGTTGCTTAATCCTTTCTCATATCACGATTCTGGTCGAATGATTTCTTAAATCAAATTTTGTTCTTTCTCATTGCATTATATCTAACTGCTTCGATACAAATTTCCCCAAGTCAACTTATTACTTTTTTTTTGAGGTAGAAGTCAACTTATTACTTATTTACGTCTATAGATTTTAGTTATAATGAAAGTTAATAACTTGGGATGCGAATTATAGAATATAAATGCACTTGAGAGTAATTTGTAGGAGTGTATAGATGAATAAATGTCCAACTCTTCCTGAAAGTGCTCTTTTATGGGAGAGGGGGGTGTCCGATGTCCATCGGACCAGAGTCTGTTCGATGGGTAGTTTATGTGCACATCACTTTAATATCCGTGCTGTTTGCTTTAATATCTGTGCGCACAGATTTTGAAGTGGATTGGACAATACAAACCACCCATCAAACAAACTCTGGTACGATGGGCATCAGAAACCCCCCTCTCCCCTCTTTTATAGCCCCCGCAGTCTATGCTTGAATTGGATCGATTGAACACAATACATAATTTGATTTTCTCAAATATCTTATTAGCAAATACACTAGATTGTTGTATTTTTTTATTTGTCATGGTCTTAATTAAGCTCTTAGTAACATACCAATGCACAAGATGTTTATTTGATCACACCATTCTAATATCTAACCAAACTTCATAGAAACATGAATTTCGTATGAAAAAAGAATCACATTTAGGTTGTTCTATAACTATATATATTGTTAAGATATATATCCCGGTACCTAACAGTACGACATCGATTAGCTAGCTCATTGTTTTACATTCGAAACTAAATGTGAAGAATTGTGATGTCATCATTTCTATTATTTTTTTGCTTTTTACTTTTTAGAAAGACATTCGTGTCATTTTCTGAGTTACCTTGAGTTATCTAAAAGTTTAATTTCTTCTCACAATTTTACAGCTTTTGCAAAGATTAAAAAAAAAACAGAGAGAGAGGTTGATTGGGCCTTTGATTTATATATTCCGACACAATAACGACACAAATGAAACATAATTGTTTTTTCTTTTTAGTAAAGATTGGAGGTCAAGTCACCCAATTATTTATAAATACTTTTGTTATTATAACAAATAATTTTCTCCATCTGAGTTTCGAACCTATGACTTTTCATATAAAAATCATATGCCTTAGCTACTAGACTAAAAATTAGTTCTCAAATGAAACATAATTGTTTATTTTTGTATCTTTTGTTCTTGGGGTAAATAAGGCCTGATTTAATTATATTTCCCGTAAGACTTTGTGTGGGTGAATCAAGTGAACAGTAACCAATCATAATTTGGTAATTAAACTCGCTATTATTGGGGACACAGAACCACAAGCCGTGATTATATATCTTGATTATTTCTTTAACAAACTTCATATTTTTTTTATTAGTCATTGAAGAAATCTTGTTAGAGGTTTTTTGTGTTTTTTTTTTCTTTTAAAGACTTTTGTACATTTGGACCTTCTATAATATTTTTATCGCAAAAAAATCTTACTGTCTAATTTTTTGGATTTACATATGCTCGATCAATTTCAAATTAATTTTTTTTTTATAGTATTTTTGTCATCTTTATTAGCAAAACAAGTCCAATATTGAATATATTTCATGACATGCCAATAATTTTTTTAATTTGTGCAGACCAAGCTCGTAATATATAAAAAAAATATAAAAAATAATGTATTAATTAAGAAAATTAACTAAATTTTTCTATCAACAAGATTTTCTATTTTGAGAAAAATTCTGAAGAACTATCCTATATAAAGAAACTCACAGTCGTACGCAATAAATTTGTACAGGTCTCTTTCCTATTTTTATTTTGTGTCTTATATGCAATAACTTAGTGTTAGGGTTTCGAAGAAGAAGATGCTGGAAACAATAGAGACAAAATCTTATAAGCAACCTTAATTGTATTCTTGACTTTATTATTACATAAATTACAAATGACATAATTTATAACAACATAAATCTCTAAAAAGAGAACTTTATAAATGACATGTCTTAAAATACTCCTATACAAAAATACTAAATTCTTCCTCCTTAATATATCATGCTAAACATAGCCTACTATCATGACATCCTGCTAAATCAAGCCTGATGAAAATATATGATGAGATGAGAGACATACACAACAATCCTCCCATTGACTTGAAATCTCATCTTGAAACAAAACCCCAAAATAAACCCCTAAAGCACATCATTAACTTGAATTTCAACTAAATTATAATCGCCTGAAGAAGTATCATTCTCGTATGCCTTCTGTTTATTCTTGATCTTGAAACAGTTGGCCTTAATGTGACATTCCTTCCTGCAGTAGTTGTAAATTAAATTCTTGTGCTTAGAGCTCGAATAGGTCGATGATGAAGTCAAGTCCTTCCCTTTTTGTCTCCCATCCTCATCGTCCATCTTGATACCAAATCTCTTCATGTCAATAAGAAATATGGTATAGTATGAAATATGGACCTTAACAGATGTACCTTCTACCATATTGAAAGAATGGTACCTCTACTTGCTTGGTCTTTACGTGAAGAACAAGTGCGCGGAGGAAACACCTAGAGCCTGAATGCTTCTTCCATGATACAAAGATGAATTTGAAAACCCTCAACAACAACAGCGGAATAAAGAACCCTGAAATCGTCGATCGGTTGTCGGCGACAAAGGTGGCTCTGATACCAATTTGTTAGGGTTTTGAAGAAGAAGATGCCGGAAACAATAGAGACAAAATCTTATGAGGAAGCTTAATTGTATTCTTGACTTCATTATTACATAAAGTACAAATGACATAATTTATAGCAACATAAATCTCTAAAAAGAGAACCCTATTGTCACACCCCGAGACAACCCACCACGTATTTTATGTAAGGCGTACATACATCACATACATTATCAATAACAATATAAATAAAGCCACATTTATTTCATAAACAAAAAGCATTGTACAAACGATCATGAGCCGACATGGCTAGTAACACAAGCACTGTGATGCTGACTCAATGTATCAATTATTAAATTATAGAAATAAATTTAAACAACATGTTGTTGTTTATCAATTCTCATATCTTCCCGCTTATTCTCACTCTTGTCTTTGCTCGAATCCTTCCTCTTCGTTACCTGGAACCCACGTAAAAGTGGACAGGTGAGAGATCGAACCTTCGCTCAGTGCGGAATTTACTTCCAGCCCAGAGCTTATAAAACATTTACTTTTTCTCACAAATATGAACATATATAATAAAAATGTGTATGCTTCTTCTAATGCAATGCATATCCTATCTTTACTTTTCATTTATCTTCAAAATTTCGTTAATCCATTTCTGTGCCTCACTAGACGTTGAATTCATATGCCGCTAGGTCTTGGCGGTGATAGGACCGCTTCCGCCTACAATCGCGTACGTGATAAGACCGCGTCAGCCTACAATCACATCCGTGACAAGACCGCTTTTGCCTACAGTCATGTTAACGAGGGGTCTAGTCGAACACCGGATCCAATGTATACATCCCAATATGCAAGCATATTGGCCCCTGTTTAGTTCTAATATCCGTTCATTTCGCGTACATTCATTCAATCACAAAAAAATCCATGCCATGCTCAACATATACAATTCATGAAAGTTCTTTGGTCAAAGTATGAATCCTATCATTTCATGCAATTTATTTATGGTCTACTTGGTCATACGAACGGTTCGAAACAACATGCATAAATCCAACTAATGTCATGAAAATAAATAATTAAATGCCAATAGACAAGTAAAATAGTTTTATAAGGTCTAGGAACCCGCACCTGTTGTCGTGGGACAGTTTACTCCTGCCTCTACGTTATTTCTTACTTCAGAATTCGTACCTAGACCATATTCACGGATTCTAAATTAATATCTATATATGTTTCTATTTATCTATTTCTAGTCTTACTGTTGTTACTTATAACAAGGGTACTATTTTGTCATGTTTTTCATTATAAGAAATATATATAATTAATTTGAATCAACAATAAACATATTAATGATCACAAAATATTTCTATATATAATAAGATTTTCAGAATATATTATAATAAGTTATTTATTAAATATATGATCATAAATGAATATCAAATTAACTATAATCAAAATAATATTCTCAGATTTTAATATAACTAAGGAAATTATTACTAATAAATAATATTTTCAGATTATAATAGTTTCAAGGAGGGATCCGATTAGATTATTGATCATTTTCTAGAATATATACCTTTGTAATAAAAATAATTTTAGAGTTATCGGTGAATAACCTCTCAGGGTCTTCGGTGAAAATTTACCATATAATAAACTAATAACAAACTTTATAAACTCCGGTGGATATTCAAGGCTAATTGCATTTAATAAATAATTTGATGCAATTTCAGAATCCTCTTACAAATCGAAATCATTTTTCAATTCAAAATTTTAATGAGAAGATATATATAATTTAAATACCATCATGTACATACATAGATCAAAATAATTTATTTATATCATTCAAATGAAGAATTCAACAAAAAGATATATCCTATTCTAAGCTATAAAAATTATATGACAATTTGTATATCGCAAATGAATAAAAATCAAGTGAATAGGTTTAGAATTTTATAACTAAAGGAATTATTATAAACTACAAAAATTTCGGATTATAATATCATAAAGAGAGATTTTCAGTTTATAATTTAAATAAATACAATCATGAATCCCTACCATCTAAGAACAATACTTATCATAATTTAGAGTACCTTAATGCAGACGACTCTCGGTTTAGGGCCCTCTTTGATTGGTGTGAAGAATGAATGAGAGAAGTGGGGATGGTCTTGAGACAAATTAGAAATGACAGGATTTAAAAAGCAGATTTATGGTTTTAATTAAAAGGGGAATCGGATATAATAATTATAACAGGTACTTGATCAAGGGTGCGGGGTCTAAACAAATTAATATAAGGGAACGGATATATCTGAAAGGGTGTGGTTTATTTCTAATTACAGATGGTTATATTTGTTAGTTACTATTTCCATTTTAGTAATCATCATGAATAAGATTTTTGACTGCCGAAATATATGCTTAATCGATAAATTTACAGATGCATACTAAATTATATATGTCATATTGTCATACTATAAGGATATCAATCAATCAATCGCCCAGTTATATATTATACGGATATCAATCGGACCCCATAATTTCTATTCTTGGAGGTTAATTGTGAGTTACTTAATCTATTTAACAAAAGAAAGAAGAAAGAATATATAAACTATATAATTGTACTTAAACTTAGTATTTCAAAATTCAAATACATGAAATTATATAATCGATTATATTGTTTTTTTTTTAATATATGATGAGATGAGAGGCATACACAATACTTAGTACAAATTTCATATAATTAACGCGATATGAATCAATTAAGAGTAGAACTAGGGTATTCCTAGGAGTACCGAGCCTCTTTGTACTCTTAACTCTAAAATTTATTGGATTAATTTCGAACGACAAATCCAAACGGTTGAAATTCTTCTACCTTACGAGTAATGCGTCTACATGTGAAAATTTTAAAGTTTCGAATTAATTTAGTATAAAGTCAAGTGGTCAAAATTAGAAGGTTTCTAAATTAATTTTAATGCATTCATTTTTTGGAAGACTTTTGACCACTTGAGTTTAGACTAAATTAATTCAAAATTTTAAAATTTTCACATGTAGACGCATCACTCGTAAGGTAGAAAGATTTCAACGGTTTGAATTTGTCATTCGAAGTTAATCCAATAGATTTTAAAGTTAAGAGTACAAAAAAACTTGGTACTCCTAGTAGCAACCTAGTTCTACTCATCAATTAATATATATATTGCTGATGTATTATTATGACAATCTAGAAAAGTTTCTTTGAACACATTTTGATTCCCTTCGTGTTAATTATGTCATGCCTAAGTATTATTTACTCGTACAAAAATAAAAACTGAGGGAGGTTGTCGTTTTCTTTTTTCACCTGAAATTTTTCTCATGAGATTCGGTGCAAAGTGATGCACGAAACGTTATTAAAAAAATCACACGTGGCGAGCATAATAGGTATACTCATTTAGAGACTATTTTATTATTTATTTTAAATTATAATTATTAGATTAAATCATTGCTTTCATGAAAAGAGGGCGAGCATAAGGAAGTCATTTACAATTTTTCTTTCAGAAAAAAAATACAAGTTTGAAATCTAATATTAAAAATTTAAATTTGATTCCAACATTAGAATAACACATTTTTTTTTTCGTCTTCTTATCCGCTGGAGGTTCTATTTTATGGCATCAGGTCTGACTTTTTTTACTAATATTTTTTGCAGTTTGACTTTTTTTTTTTTTTTTTTTTCAGTATGAACGCCATAGATGCATATGACCGAGTTCTTATTTAAAAAAAATCGTACCTATCTTCTTTTTTATTATTATTCTTTTTATTTCTTATAGTGATTTTTGACACAATGAAGTTATTTCTTTTTATTCTTTTTTTGTTTAAAGAACAATTCTGCTATTTTTGACACAATGAAGTTACATTTTTAAATATAAAATATTCATAGTAATTCTTTATCGAATTTTTAAGACAAAACTTTTCATTTAAAAGAATTCTTTAAAACATCATATCTAGAAAATATAGTTGATTATGTTCAATTCGTTGTATCTAATTAAATCGTAAGGACCAGATTAAATCAATATTCATGCTACATATGGATTGTGGGGACTGGGGATTTTTAGTTTATAATAAATATTGATAAGTTGATAGCCAATCGTCCGTATAAGATCTGACCGGAACCCAGGCTATATAAATTGATAGGCCACCTGTTCATTAATTAATGTGTGGGATTTTAATTGTTGATATATCATTTGGACATTTAATACTTTCATCTTGTGTATTCATACAAAAAAAACAGAGAATATTGGATTTTATATCCGCTTTTCATGTGTACGATGGAAATAAGTATTTAACTTTTCTTATTATTTTCGTTGGATAAGACATCAGAAAACTGAGGAATTGCAAGCATAGTGACAAGATTCGCGAATAATTCCCGAATTATTTGTGAATTATTCAAATTTTTGGTGATGCCGAACCGAACGACGAATTATCCGGTTGATCGAACTTTGACCGAATAATTCCTGAATAATTCGCGAATTTTATGAATTATTTCCGAATTTTATGAATTTTTCTCAATTTTTCCCAAAATTTTATTTTTTGGTTATTTTTTTTTTATTTTTGCTCCCTTACAGAACTGAGATCTTTGATCCGAATAATACCAAATTATTTTCGAATCATGATTTTTTGACCTCGCCGAACCGAACCCGAATAATTGATTTGTCATTATGACTGCAAGCATAATGTATTTTCTCCCAAACAGAAACGTGTTACACGGATACGACACTGAAAATCCCAAACATTCACCATCTCTGAATTCCTTTTAATATATCTTTCCTCTCCATTTGAGAAACAGTGGGATATTTTTTATTTGATCACAAAATGAAGACAGAACATCTCCGTTACGCTAATAATGGACCGCGAAACCTGAGACTCACTTGTCCTCACACTGGCATCACTAAAAGTTGAACGGAAACGGTTTCAACAACTTTATGTACACAACCCTGTATAATGAGAATATATAAGAAATATCCTACCACTGTATTTACAAGTCTTCAGATTATGCATTTTTCTTTCCTGTTTATATGGAGATGAATTGAGCAGTGAGCGAAAATTCTTAGGTTTGTGTTGGCTAAACAAGAATTATATTTTAATATTTTTGAGGGTTACTAGGCCAATAGCCCCAAAATTTAAATAATTTTGAATTTGTTTTTTGCTATATATACCTTTCTGCGCCGGATTTCCAGTTTTCGCCTCAGTAGACAGAGTCAGAGAGACCGACTCTCTCTCTATCTGCCTCTCTACTCTCACTAGACACCCTTTCTCTCGCCAATATCCCCAGAATCTCTTTCTCTCGCACTCTCCTTCTGTCTTCTTTGCCCCGTCAGAATTCCACATCTTCGTAGCTCGTAGCTCGTACCTCATCTAACAATGGTACGATCTCTCTTTCTTTCTGTTCACGATTGATTTTTTATTCGACGAAATCATTCTCCGATTGAAATAACAAATATTTCGTTCAATCTAAACGCAGGTAGTTGCTCAAAATGTTGAGGCTCAAATAACTGAGCAGGATTCACTTCTCTTGGTATGATCTATTCCTCTACTTATATTACATTTTATTCAGTAATATTTGAGCTATATTTGTTCAATGATGCATTTTCGGGTCCGATTTCAGTCATTTCGGTTTAACATTTCATACATTTGATCTCTTAGTCTGGCATATCTATGAGGTTTCTTCCACTATTTTATTTGAACTTAATCGGGTTAAAAGTCTGATTATCATCAATGCTTCTTGATTTGTGCTTCTTTAATTTTTGTTTTCCTTTTATATATAGTTTCTGAATTTCATTGAATAGGATATTCAGGACTCTTTGATAAATGGCATTTTCTCTCTTTTTTTGCATATCATTCAGATCTGCAGCTTGATTACATGAGAAGAGTGAAGGCTATGGTACTATTTGTAGTGCGGATTGGTCCGTACTATGGATTAATATCATGGTTTTCAAATTTCAAATAGTTGATCTAAACTGTTTAATTTTGACGCAGAATAGCAACACTCTTTCTTTTTTAGATTTCTCATCACCGTTGATCTATTTGATTTCTAATATCCTGATCTATTTATGAACACCCTGCTCGTTCTTAAAATATTAATTCCATACATCTTACCTCTTACATATCTTACCTTTCTAATTACGTACTTTCTTTCTGATCTAAGGATAAGTGGATAACTAGGTACTTTAATTCCTAATTTATATGGGCAGATCATTATTTTTGTACTTTAATTCCTAATTTAAATGAGTAAATTAAAACCTTACTTTTGTACTTTACTAACTTGAGCTATATTTTGATTTGATTAATCATATAAATTTTTACAGACTAGAAATCTGCTTAGGATAGCGATATATAACATAAGCTACATTAGGGGCCTCTTCCCTGAGAAGCACTTCAATGACAAGTCTGTTCCAGCCTTAGGTGAGCATTCTTCCTTTCTGTTTATGTTACTTTGTAACCTCTACTATTTTAGTTTTTTTTTCTTTTCTTTTCCTGATTTCTTCTTATTTTCTAATGAAGAGATGAAGATTAAAAAGCTGATGCCCATGGATGAGGAGTCCAGGAGGCTGATTGATTGGATGGAGAAAGGTAAAAAAAAATAACATCAGATTCAATCGACTTATGTGTTCTCTGTAGGTCCACTTCAATGTTAACATCTGATAAGTTTGTACTTTTCGGTTTGACCTAGTTTGGCCAAATCTGTTGTTTGTCTTTATCTTTTTTCAGTGCTTGAGGCACATTAGATGATATATTATTGCTGAAATTCAAGCTTAATTTAAAAATAAATACAGGTTGAATATAACTGCAGCAAACAAATTCAGTCTAAGTTTCTTCTTCATTGGTTAAATATTTTATAGGAGTATATGATGCTCTCCAAAAGAAGTATCTCAAGACACTCCTCTTTTGCATCTGTGAGAAAATGGAAGGCCCCATGATTGAAGAATATTCATGTAACTATCTACTATTACGTTGTCGGATCACTGCTTAATCCCCTGTATCTCCGATGGCATGATTACAGAGTCTAGTTCTTTAGTGACATAAATTATCTTTATTGTGTCACTAAAGCAAATTTAATAGTTAATTATATATAGTATAATCAAAATGAGCAGGTTTATGAGTAATAGTATGTGTTCCTGTAGTTACTAGTCATCAAGCCCCAATCTGGCAGGTATTGTACCAGTTCCTTCAACTCTATTTAGCCCTAGATGATGTAATCTATTGCAAACAATCCTAACTTATCTTCCATTGTCCTGAAACCAAACTAGTGCTGTTTTACTTTTATCCTCAGCTTTTCCAAATGATAACATGCCGAGAAAAGATAAAAACAAATTGATGGTATAAGTATCCTAATCCTTTTGTTTTAACTATATGTTAGGTCAGACACCAAAAGTTCAGGTGTGTTGCTCAGTAAAGTCTATCGAACAGAGAAGAATTTTATGTTAATTTTATTTTGTTTAATACTTTGCACAGTTTCATTCAGCTATCCTAAGACCAGTGAAGAAGAGGTCCACATGAACATGACTTGCAATGGAAACAAAAATACTGCAGCTACCTTCAAGTCTGATACAGCAGATGTTACACCTGATCAAATGAGGTTCCTTTATTCTGATATATTCCTCTTTCTTGGACAATTCTCTCTTTATTGATCAGTATTAAGTTCCAGAGGAACTTACTCTAAAATTAAAGCAAGATAAAGCTAAAAATTTGCAGAAAATTAAAAGAAAATATGAAATTCATCTCTTTGTAGGCGCTCTGCGTGCAAGATGATCAGAACCCTTGTTTCATTAATGAGAACTCTTGACCATATGCCTCAAGAGGTACATAATATTTGTTCTTGTTCATGGAAAGTGGAAATTCTATCTTCCTAACTTCCAGAATTTTTCAAATTTAATTTTGCAACCTATTTTAACTTTTGTGGGATTATTTGCATGTAGCACTGCACAAGCAAAATCTTAGTTTAGTACACTAATTGATTCTAACTTTATAATTTTGACTCAGCGAAATCTGTTATAACTATTTCCTTTGAACTTTAAACACCAACAATATTTTTGTTTCTTGGCTTAACTGGTTCACTTTTCAATGTTCTATTTCAATTTCTGTTAGAAAAACGAAACTTCTTATGGGTACGGAAAAATTATCCACATTTAAAAGGAATATTCCCCCTGGCACCCCACTAATCTATGCATAAATTATTTGCAAATAATACAAAAATTTTGGACATTTTACTTTTGTGAGTGTTGTCTTTGTTGTCAATGATGACCATTTCAAGGTTCTTTTGCATAAATTCCCACAAAAGAAGTTCCAGTATCATATTGAAGAGGATATATTGATAAATTCTACTGTTGTATTACAGCGTACCATTCTGATGAAGTTGTTATACTATGATGAAGTCACGGTATGTCTGAGCTTGAGATGTGAAGTTATTTTTTCCCTTCATTTGTTTTTATTGAACCAAAACAGGATTAAATTATTGCTTGGGTGTACCTAACTAGAAAAGGCACAATTGTATGAGATTACATCCTTCTCAAGTTGTTCTATCAGTAAATTATTGTGTAGTGTTGAAATTGATCCGGGTAAATATTGTTTTCAACTTGATTTATTATGATTGATTTCTTTAACTATCCAAATTTCTAAATTTTTGACCCAAGATGTTGTACATTCTATTACATAGTTTGGATCTTTGGAAATATATGTAGTTGGCTAATTTTGGGTTTGATATCGCACAGACCATTTAGTCAGCATATGCTGGTCACTAAATGAATATCACTGGTTATCAGTTGAATCATACAGCCAATATTTATCTTGTTGTTCCCTTTTATGTAAGTTCATCACCATTTTATGCTGTTGATTCTCACCTAGTGTTATTTGCAGCTTAGAGATTAGTTATGACAACAAAAAAAGAAAATCCAAAAGACAACTGTTAGAATTTATTTGCACTTCTCAGTCTAATTACTTTAATGTTGCAGTCCTTCCAACAAAATGCATGCAGTTACTGAAAAGATTAGCTTTCTACTAAAAAATTTCTTGTGAACATTTACCATTACAGCCTGAGGACTACGAGCCCCCATTTTTCAGAAGTTGCCCAGAGAACGAAGCAGTGAATATATGGAACAGGAACCCCTTAAAGATGGAGGTCGGCAATGTAGATAGCAAGCACCTTGTGCTAGCCCTCAAGGTACTTCTTTTACCTATACTGTACCTGATTGCTATTGTTTCTTGTTCATTTTATTATGATAAATATGATAATTATTTTTTTCATCATGTGGGTGTATGTTTGCCTATATGTGTTCTTTGTGTAGGTTAAGAGTGTTCTTGATCCATGTGAGGATGAAAATGGAGATTCCCCAGGTGATGATATGAGCCTGGGAGATGATTCTGGAAATGAAAAAGACTCTTCTAACAGTGAGGTTATTCTCTTTCTCTTTGTGTTTAATCACATTTCTGATTTATCATTGAGGTACTGATATACCTGGCATTACTATAGTTTGGGAGTTTCCATTTGTTGCCTTTTGATTACTTGTAAACAATATACTCCAAATAAAATATATAGATATTTTGTTGGTCAAGTTAAAATCACTGTTGGTGCCAACCTTCAAATACAGTTCAATGTATGGTAGAAGGTTATGCTAGTTTATATTCCTCTCTACTAGTTGCCATTTTTTGCAGTTAACAATATTTTACTAAGTAAATAACGGACACTTTGTAATTTTTTTTCATTTATTAATATATTTTTGAATGTGCCCCCAGCCCACTCTCCTTCAAAAAAGTAAGTTCCAACTTATGTTTATAATTTAAATGTTTTCCATACCACAAATTTTCAGATTGGGGCTGCTGAACTTGATCGCTACATCATTGCTCCTAATGGTACCTTAAAACAAGAACATTTGTCATCTTTTTTTTACCCCCTTAAAATGATTGATTACCTCCTTGTTAACTGAATTAGTAATTTGACAGTTCCCAAGAAGGAAAATGGAGCAAATGGTTCAATTTCTGATGGTCAGTGATCCTTTTCACATAAGAAAACAAAATAGAGTGGTGACACACAGTACAAGCTTTCTTTCTATACCATGTCTGAACTTTTTTTTACAAATATTCTTGTTATCATTAGATGAGACTCAAGATAATGCAATGGGGGCAACAGATATGGATGAACTGACAGCTTTAGTAAGAGAATGGATAAATATTAGGGATATCAACACTGTTAATATCTCAGATGTTCTCTCATACTTCCCAGAGGTTTCTTCAGTAAGTTTTCTTTTACACATATACAGCTGTCTTTTTCATTTCCTTCCTGCAAATTTGATAATTCTCTCTATGTATAAAACTTGCAGGCACTGATTGAAGGTAGTTGGGCATGACATCATGTTATGATTTGAATAAAATTTATTATTTCAGTAATGATACCACAGGTTTCATTCTGGTACTTTGTGGTAATCCATAGTGTAATAGCCTGTATGGAAATTAACCTGATTTTTACATTGGTTAAAGTCTCAGTCCATATCTGCTGCTTTTTGCTTAAGCTTGAGATCTCTGTTATAGTCATCACATCTAGTATTTCCTATTTTATTCTGAGAACCAAATGTCCTGTATAACAAATCGTTATTAGTAATAAAATAACCTTCAATTATTAACGTCCTTGTTATAGAAATCCTGGATAATCTAGTAAACCAAGGGCTTTTAGCCAGAGCAAGCAAGGACAGCTTTACTATAAGCAAGGTAAATAAACCTGCAATTGCTCCTGTCGTACTAGTATCGTTTTAATTTATTGATTGATATAACCTCTTTCTCATCACTAGTCCAACTGCCAGATGTCAACTGGTGAGAAAGAAGTAGTAATGCAAGATCTGATAAAACCACAAGAAGTCAACAAGGGTCCTGATGAGGATTTCATGTACATGAAGGTATTTAAGCAATTTCTAGCTCTACAAGAAAAATCAGCTAATCACATTATAGTTAACTGATTGAATGCTAACAAAAATGAAAAGTAAAACAATAAAAATGCTATTACTTTATACCACATATGACATTTTTCAGTCAGCATTGTAATATGAAAGGTTATCCTATCTAACAAGTTGATTGCTTTCTCAAAGGCTCTGTATCATGTCCTTCCCATGGATTATGTGTCAGTAGCAAAGCTACACAATAAGTTGAATGGAGAAACAAGCCAGAACACTGCACGCAAGCTGATTGACCGAATGATCCAGGATGGCTTTGTCAAAAATTCAACCAGTAGAAGATTGGGTATGCAACTATGCACTTTCCTCCATGCTAATTGCTCTCTCAATCTCTCTCTCTCTCTCTCTCTCTCCAACTGTCCTCCATTCATTTGAATTTTGAATGTACAAAAATAATTATTTACAGGTAAGCAAGTTGTCCATTCTGAGATCAGTAACAAAAAGCTCCTTGAAATTAAAAAGAAACTTGAAGTGGTAAGCAAATTAAATTCTTTGCCCATACCATCACTATTGTCCATTATAGAACAATTTATTTTGATTTTATGTGACTCTTGAACTGGGTTTCTGTCTACTTCGACAGTGTCTTGACAATCATGGCTCTCAGACATTTGAGTTTCATGAGTTCGATATTCCAAAAGGTAACTTTTAAGGCCTCAGGAAAGATTTTTTTCAACCTTTTTACATAATTTCTGACATAATATTCATGGGTTTGTTTTTCATGTGTGTTTCAAAAAGGGCCCTAATATATCCTTTATCTTGTTAGATAAAATAATGCGAGACGGGTCAACTATCGGTGGAGTCCACTCAGTTGGCTCTGATCAGACTGGGACCAGAGAGAGATCAGAGATGCAAAACAGTATGTCTTCTGCAAAAGACAGAGAGCGGAGTAGCACTCCTATGAGCATGCGAGGGGTAATGTTGTCACTCTATCACTACTACTTAAGTAACTTCAGTGAAGCCAATTTCCTATTATATATCTTCCCTATTAAAACTTACATTGGTTGATTTAATGAGAATTCATTTTTTTTTTTAAGCCTGCTGAATCGCTAGAGAGTGGAGTACTGAGTCAAAAAGTTAGAGGTAGAGTTCGTGGTTCCAGTAGTGGTGATGATATCGAATCCAACTCAAGCAAGCGACCGAGAAAGTCTAGCACGGTCTCTCTCTGTCCCCCCCTCCCTCCTCTCCTCTCCTCTCATGGTACCCTTGTCTATGAATTAGAGAAAGTGCCCCTAAGGCCATTTATGATTGTTGATGATGGCAATGCAGAGAACTTATGTTGTAGATATATGTTTTAATAGTTGAAAACCAAAGCAATGTTAAGACTGAGGACACTTAATATGGTAAAATGGCACAGAGAACTTGTAAGCTATGGGAAATTAATTAAGGATCAAGGAAATCAGCGGGTTAGAAAAAACTTGTATCTGAACATAAATTCCAAAAAAGACACAATAGTTTTATTCATTCAAGTTCTATTGTTTTATAGACTGGCCTAGTTGTTGTTGCAACTTTTACAGGTGAAGGAGCCGATTCAACAGCTTGCAAGGCGCATCAAAGCAGAGGTTTAATGAGTCATATTAATTGTTTTTTTGTAGAAGTTGGTGCTTAGTGTTTTCTGTCTTCTAAATAATTGTTTACAATTTCAATTGCAAGAGTACTGGTGTTACTTTGAATTGTAAAGTTCTATAATAATTCTATCCGAAAATCTATATTCTGTTCTGACAGTGTGATATATATTTGCTCAAGGGAATTTCCATGAGGAAGACAGCAATTTTCAATTGAAGGTCTTTTTGGAAAGAAAGAAATTAAATAATAAGTCCCTATGATTTATTGTGATCTAAAGCTGTTAACTCTCACTTGAAGTATACAAATTAATCTATAATCTATGTTTTGTGCTTGTATAAGAAATGAAACATAGTGGAATGATCAAAGTTTATTAGTTCATAGTTACACTGAGCATTAATCAATCGATAAAACTAATATATATATAATAGATAGTGGAGCAAAGGCAATGAGGAGAATTCCTAGTAAATATTAAATATTTGGGTTGATTGAACTCCAACCTTCACTCCAAAAAGAAAAAGAAAAAGAAAAAATGTAACTAGTGGAATAAACAGTTTGCCTAATTCAAGATTAAGAAACCAAATTGTCCTAAAAAGAAGAAAGTGCGGACACGATACTTCTTTTCTAGTTCTGTCAGGGTAGAATTTACAAGTAAATAAATAAGAAAATTTTTTATGCATGGGATTTCTAATTTTGACAATTACAAAATGATATTAGTCAAAGAGAACATGTGTTGATGGAGAATGTGAAACAGAGGTGCTTGCCTAATCCTTTGAATTTCCCCATGCTGTCAAGAGTATGATTTCAGGAATGACTCAGCAGTTTTCAACTCGTAACTGCTGAGCCATCAACAGCATGATGTCATCATTCTGGTCTATTAACTCCATTTCTCTTCGCAAATCAACTTCAGCGTTTTCAACTCGTAACTGCTGAGCCATTTATGGTTATTTTACCGTATGTCCTTTAATTTTAAATGAAGGTACTGTCAATTACTTAATGTCTTCTTTCACTTCAATATTTTTTCCTCTTCTTCTTCGCAATTTTTAAAATACAGGAGAGAAGAAAATTGGAAGGAGACAAGGGTCCTTTGTGTTAATTATAACAGTAATATTTCTTCGTTCTGCTGTTAAGAATAGTGTTGTCAATAATGGTGATCAAATTATTATAGATTTTTCTGACTAATTAGATGATTATTTTTTATTATTCCCGATTAATCTTGACGGTACCATAATTTAAAAAAAATATTAATTTCAGTTCAGACAATTTGACCTATTAAACAATTCTTACAATGTAACAATTTATTCATGAAAAGTTGATTATCATACTTGTTTAATGAGAAGGTAAAATCTTGTGATGAAATTCATTCCTTATGCATTTATTTTTGAAGTTATATATATAGTATCCTTGAGATATGAATTTACAAACGTCAAATAATTTTTACTATATATAAGAATAAATATGAATAACATTGGGTAACTCACTAACAACAAAAAGATGAATATATTCATATACCAAGATATTTGAGTAAACTAAAACAATTTTGTAAACATGATCAGAAATTTATCACTTAATAAAAGGATAAAAGATAGATTTAGTTACGGTTAATGCCAAACAAAAAAATTCCCACTACAAATACCAATTTTACACTCAAAACTATCAAAGTAGATTGTAAAGAACAAGATAAACATTTTATACACAATTAATGGAAATGATGGACTCATTAAAAAACCAAATTAAATATATCTAATTCGGACTTTTGGGTTATTGCCTTGTATTGCTGAGAAACATCGTCCAATAGTGTCCATAAAGTGGATGATGGTGATGACGACGAGGAGTTGATGATGAGGCTCGATAAAGTGGATGATGACGACGACGGCCAGGAGTTGATGATGAGGCTGAGAATGTTGAGTTTGAAGGTGTCGTTAATGGAGATAGAAGTAGGTCCGATGGGTATCTTACTTACTTTAAAGTAGGTTCAATTAGCTCTAACACCATACGATTAGTATCAAGATTAGTGCACATGGAAATTGAAACATACTTACACGGATATTATTGTATTTAGCACGGATCTTAATACAATCGAATGGTCATTTCACCCATTCAACCAAAGTAGGTCTCTGAATTCGTTGATAAAGTGGCTTATGCTTATGAGAATGAATGTGTCAATAATAAGACTTGACAATCAATTCCAATGTAGGTGATGAGACCAACAATATTGAGGTAATCTTGGAATGATCTGTCACAGCTAAGACAATTCTTGCGTCAGTATTAGAATATGATTATTTTTTTTTCTCTTCCTTAGACAAAATTCAATGAGATTAATGTAGATATCTCCAAATTTTTACTAAAATAAAAATAAAAAATTACTTAAAAATATATCTCCATTTTTTTAGGACTTATAATTTTTTTTTTTAATAATACTAGTGGATGTTCTTTACATTGTATATGACTATATGAGAGATGTAATTGTGAGAATATTATTTTGGAATTTAACTGCATCAAATTTGTTTTTTTTTTTTTTTTTTTGTCTTCTCCTTGAATGCAGGATTTTACAAGGAAAATTTTACATAGTACATACTATCATGGACCGTTTATTATTTTAGGAAAACATCTCATTGGTTGATTGAGCTTTTCGCATTATGATATAACATTCTAATAACTCGGATAAATGGTAGGTTCGTAAGCATGATGAAAGATCTCTTTTAAATATTAATAATTAGATGGTTTAGCCTCCTACCTATCTTAAAAAAAAAATCGAATAGTTAGCTAGAGATTGGAGTAATGATCAAATATTTATGGGTGTTTGGGTCCGGTACAGGAATTTGATGAGGTATATGTAGGATTGTAAAATAGCGAGCTGGACTTAGAACTTCTGAGCTAAATTCTCAGTTTCAACTCGTGACGAGCCAGTCCAAACTAGCTCGCGAGCTGATGAGCTGGTTCACTGAGTCTGGCTGGACCTTGTTTTAAGAAGGAAATAAAATTTACAAACTTTTTTGGACCGAGTTGGACTGAACTCAACAGAGCTGGACCGAGCTGGACAGTATAAAATGCCCACAAGTTCATACAAATTCACAAATTGATACCTAACCGAGTTAGCTCGTGAGCTGGCAAGTAAGCTAGGTCCTAGCTCAAACTTGTTAATTCTGGACCGAACTAGTAGCGAGCTGACTCATTAACAGCTTGATCCAATAACGAACGAGCTATTAGCGAGCGAGCCAGATACGAATCACGATCGAGCCATGAGCTACAAACTTTTTTTGTCAAACACTTATGTCCAATCAGGCCCATGTCTAGCCCATTTGTCAGCGATAGGTATAGCCTATTTTAAGCCCAGTATTTAAGCCGAATTTGACAGCCTGTTATAAAGCGAAAAGCTCAATTTAACTATTTAATATTTAAAAAAAAACATTCATCATACTTACAAACCTACCAACTACTAGTGTATTAAAACGGACCGGACCGGGCCGGACCGGGTTCAACCCGCCCGGGTTCACGGGTTGGCCGGGTACGGGTTCGGGGGTTCACGGGTAGACGGGTAGGCGGGTACACGGGTCGAAATTTTGAACCTCTACCCTTACCCGCCCGTGGACCCTTACCCCCACGGGTTCACGGACCGGGCGGACCGGGTTCACGGGTTGGTCCGGACCGGATTCACGGGTTGGTCCGGACCGGACCGGGTTTTTTTTTTTTTTTTTTTTTTTTTTTTTCGGTTTTTTGAAAGAAAATATTTGATAACAAAGAAAAATATGTGAAATATTTGGTAACGGTTTTTTTCTTTTTTTCAAACCGAATTATTTGGAATTATTTGAAATATTTAAAAACAATTTAGAATTTTTTTTAAAATACGAAATATTTAAAAATATTTGATCCGGGCACGGGTAGGAGGGTATGGGTACGGGTAGGCGGGTACGGGTACGGGTAGGCGGGCGGACGGACCGGGTTGGTGGGCGGACCGGACCGGGTAGGCGGGTTCACGGGTCACGGGTTCGGCGGGTTTCGGTTTCAAAAACGGTACCCTTACCCGGATTTTTACCCGGTCCGGCCAACCCCCGAACCCGTGAAACCCGTGCACGGACCGGACCGGACCGGTACACGGGTCACGGGCGGACCGGACCGGGTCACGGGTTCCGGGTAGGCGTTAGAACACTACCAACTACCCGAGTTACTAGAATATTATATCATAAAGCGAAAAGCTCAATCAACCAATGAGATGTTTTACTAAAATAATAACGGTACATAATAGTATGTATTGTGTAAAATTTTCCTTGTAAAACCCTGCATTGCAGGGGAAGTGGAGAACACAAAAAATAAAATAAAAAACAAATTCGATGCAGTTAAGTTCCAAAATAATATTCTCACAATTACATCTCTCATATACAATGTAAAGAACAGCCACTTGTATTATTTAAAAAAATAAATTAATTTAAGTTCTAAAAAAAAGGAGATATATTTTTAAGTAATTTTTTTATTTTTATTTTGATTAAAATATTGGAGATATCTACATTAATCTCATTGAATTTTGTCTAAGAAAAAGAAAATAAATAAATAATCATATTCTAATACTGACGCTATAATTGTCTTAGCTGTGGCAGATCATGCCTAGATTGCCTCAATAGCCTCAGCATAAGTATGACCTACATTGGAATGGTCAAGTTTTATGATTGAAATCTTCATTTCTCATAGGCATCAGCCACCTTCAACAAGTGTTATAAAATGTGGTTTTCATACAGTATGCGGAAGGCCACCGCATACTGCGTATGCGAATTTTAATGCGGATTTATATATGCGGATTTAATACGCAGTGGTGTGTTCATACATATAAAAAAATGAATATCTTCAAACATATAAGACAGGAAATAAAAATAATAAAATGGATGTCTCCAAACACGTAAAAATGGAGAACAGACGAAATATAAATTAAAAAATACTTGAATAGACAATATCACAGCCCAAGAAGTAAACGATCGTGATGATCTTAAAATGTTTGAATAGGCCTTGCCCCAGCAGCCCAGTTGAACTCAATTTATCCAGTGCCGAGACCAATTTAATCAGCAGCTCCTATGCACCCATCCGGTTTGTATTGTTGTTCTTAGTCCCACAGTTTTAAAATACAAATTCCATAGAGCTGCTCAGCTGGAGGGCTTATAAAACGGGAGCAGGCCATCGGACCCAAAGTGAGTTCGATGAGCGATGCAACCGTCCGATTAAATCCATCTCATTTCGCTTGATTAGCGGGTCCGAATTTCACACTGGGTCTTAAACCCGTTTTTTATTTTCTCCAGTCTCTTCAATACTTCATCTCCTCTTCGTCTCCTCTATTTTTTCTTTTCTACCAGTTCGCTACAGGACCAAAGAAGGTCGATACGCTCTGCAGCCCTTCGCCTCTTCGCCCCTCTTTCTCTCGAATCGCATGGAGGGGGAGACTTGACAGATTCCGGCACCCCGCCCTTCGCCTCTTCACCGCCGTCGTTGTTGGCGATACGCTCCGCCGCCCTCCTCGAACACTTCTGGGCGACTGGAGCCTTTGTGCGCGTCAAGCTTCTCCTCGATCATGGCTACACCGTGCGCGCCTCTGTTCGAAACCCCTATGAGTAAACCCTAAACCATATTTGAATAGTTTAAATAGTTGCTTCAAACTGAATTTCTGATTTTAGGGACAAACAGGCTATACTGTGCGCCTCTTACATGTTTATTATTTGGATTAAATAGTATCAGATATTCTCTAATCACAAACAAACAGTGACAATAGAAGAGTTTAATGAAGTTGTTCATTTATCCCATGTGCACAAGGTACACGGTTGCAAAGTTTTTAGGAAATGCTAATAGGAGAATCCACTGTTGCTTGAATATAAAGCCTTATTGAAGCAAGAATGGTTCCTTATAAATTAAATTGATTTTAGGGACAAACATGCATTTTTAAGTCTTTTTCACCTTATAAGAATCTGAAGGATGTTCTTCGATACCAAAATCACCTAGTTCTCTTTAATTATTTTACTTATTTGTCAATTTTCAGAATCCCAAGAACAAACATCATCATTTATTGGCACATGTACCATGGAGCAAGATCAACAACCATCACAAAACCTGCAAGTTGATCAACCAGCAATCTCTTCTCAAGGTTAGGACCAATTGATATTTAATTAATTCGTGACCTATCTTTTTGTTAGAGGTATTGCTTCGATTTAATTAACATAACACTAATTATGTTCTTCTTGCTAGAAGCTATGTCAAACAATATTGAAGATGGTACTTCTGATGACAATCAATTGCCGAAATCTTTGATACCTACAATTGGAATGGAATTTGCATCAGTAGAAGAGGCATACCATTTTTATAATGCCTATGCTTTACAAGTCGGATTTAGTGTGCGGAAAAATCTTGAATAGAAAAAACAAGTCAAATGTTATCACTATGAAATGCTTTACTTGTAATAGAGAAGGCAAACCTAGAGGAAGATCACCAACCAAAGCTCCACCAAAATTTAACGCACACATGAAAATCAATATTTGCAGTAAGGAATCTTACAAGGTAACTTCTTTTGATTTGGACCACAATCATACCACCTCAACTCCAACCAAAGCAAAAATGTTGAAGTCTCATAGAAGCATAAGCAAGACACAAAAGGCATTGGGATATTTGGCTGATGCTGCTGGTATTAAACCAAGAGAAACATACGATCTTTTAGCCAAACAAGCTGGAGGTCGACATAATCTTACTTTCATTCCAGATGACTACAGAAACTACTTGAGAACAAAAAGGGAGCGTGATATCACCTTAGGAGATGCTGGGGCACTATTGCAATATCTTCAAGACCGTCAAAAAGAAGATCCATCTTTCTATTATGCAATTCAACTTGATAGTGATGATCATCGGGAGCGCATTGTACAACATGACCTTTCCACTGATAGCATGACTTGCACTTGCCTTAAGTTTGAGTTCACAGGATCCAATGTTGCCATGTCATAAAGGCTTTGGATTTTATCAACATCAAGCACCTTCCTGAAAAGTACTTTTTGAAAAGATGACATAAGAATGCGAAGGTCGGCACAAGGATATCTCTTCCAAACACTGAGATCGAATCTGAAGTTCACGTGACAGAGCGTTATAGTTTCTTGGTGAGGTCATACAGTGCTGTTTTTTCTACAGCAGCACACAGTAGAAAAGCATATATATATGCTCTTGAGATGGTGAGAGAAGTACCGTTTAAGGTGGAGGAGCTTGCTCTTGAAGAAAGGCAAAGCGACCAAATAGATGACAATCAAATGAAACCAAGAAATGAGGCATCCAGGGTTGATTTAGAAGCAACATCAGCAAAGCTAACTGGTATAAGAAAAAAATACAGAGAGCGAGGACGTCGGTATCCAAGCTCTCTTGAAACAAACAAGAAAACAAGAAAAATAGGTTAGTGGTTATATTAATTCACAATTCTCTAAATATGTTAAATAAGGCTATTATCAACATTTCATACATTATTTTACAGATAAATCCACTAATATATTGAATTCGAAGTCTACGGAGATGTTGCCGAATGCAAACCTTTGTGGATATGGTTTCATATATTCACAAGCATCAGAATTAACAGTATGCAAAATTTTGTCAAAATTATAATTTTATGAATTATTAATATATATTTAATTACATGGTTCAATTTATTATGCAGAAAGCACATTCTAATGGATATGCAACTGGACTTCTTAATGCAATACATGCTCTTAGTACCACTAACACCAGTCTTCTAGATTCCCAAATCATTACTTGATTGTCATCTAATTTGGATGGTATAATGCATAAGACATTTTTTTTGTTTTTCACATAACTAAATTCTTTGGAATTATTCTTAATTACTTTGTTCTTTATTTTGCAGATCTAGAGTAGTACAGGTGCCTAAACTATATATGGTGTATTTTTATTTAGTTTTTTGTTAGTGGCTATATAGAATTTTTGGTGATATTTGTTGGAATGTTCACAAGCCAGTGATATAGGCTTATATGTTTTGCTAGACCATTAATTTTAATGGTACAGGCCACTATTGACAATTCAGTTGTATATTTTCCTATTAATTTTAATGGTAATGCCCTTTTGCATATATGAAGATAACATGGTATTGTGCTTTGTAAATATTGTTGGTATTGTGCTTTGCAATTTTCTTAAGTTGAGGGGCTGGTTGTTAAATATTGTTGGTATATGGCTTACTGGAGTTAGCATCGAAAGATGCATTCAAAGATAAACAATAAAACAATATTTTGTTAAATTTGGTTCTCTCTTAATCGAAAGATGAATTTTGAAATATAATTTAACAACTTAAACAAAATAATAGTAGTTTCAAAAGTTTCCATTACTTCGCCAAGCACTTTAAAAAGTTTTCATTACTTAGTCTAAAATGTAATGCAACCAATTTTGCATGACAAAATTTTCATATAACCAATTTTGCACAAAAAATATACAACCAATTTTCTTTTTTTTTGAGAAAAAATGTGAGTCAATGCTCACATTTTATTTCATTGATGATAAAGTGTTACGAAAGTTTTATAACATGGGTAAAGTAGTAGAAACTGAAGATGCTCAAACATCTGAGCAGTAAGAAAATGGGAATAGTAAAGAAAAGGGTAAAATTGGAAACTAAGAAAATAAAATGAAAAAGCCAAAAACTGGTGTTGCTAAATCAATTCTTCTTGCATTCTCCCTTTGGCATTCAGTAAAATCAATTCTTCTTGCATTCTCGTCCATCTATTATCTGCATTAGTAAATTTAGAAGAATTAACATCTGTAAAATTCTAACGGACTTCAACTTCATAAGTACACTTGCAAAGGTGCCAATGTACTAACTAGGGCTATAAGCTCAAATTTATAAATATGATTTTTTTTTTTTTACCTATAAAAAGAGAAGGTGAGATTGAGGAGGTAAGAGGAGCCAATATTTTTTTACCACACATTTGCAACTGTAATTTTTGAATCCATGTCCATCACCTCCATCCCCAGGCTTGTGCCTGCCAAGATTTTAAATTCCTTTATGACATGCATAATTTGTTCATGATTTAATGAGATTTCAAAAGCTATAATATGTGCAAAACACAAGTACACAAAACAAGCACCAAAATTGTTTACAGGACATTGTAAAATAGGAGCAAATAAGAGCACAAAGAGAGATATCCTAATCAGAAACATGAAACAAGGCTCTTCTGGTATTACCAATGGGTGTAGTGCGGCTACTGATACCGTCTCTGGTACACCACACTTGGGAGGTCGAGTGGGAATGCATACTGGTAAAGCCTCTCAGGCCTATCAGTTCTGGTATGAAACTAGTTGCGAAGGATGTGATTCTGGTAAAAACGAAGCACAGGCTTAAGGGCTGGTACCAACAGGTACTGCTGGTACTGAGTTTGGAGATGAAGCTGAACTGCACCTCAGGTGGACCAGAAGCAAAGGAAAAAAGCAAAAAATAAAATTGTGTATAAAATTCGCATATTTAATCCGCATAGCTGGATTTTATGCGGCCGAGAACTGCAAATGCATATGCGGCCGTATAAACTGCATTTTATTTATGCGGCTGAGAACTGCAAACGCATATGTGACCACATAAACCACATTTTATAACACTGCCTTCAACACATCATCAACTCACTCTTTTCATCATCATCCCATCATGCACTTTATTGAGCAACATCATCATCCTCGTCCTCATCATCATCGTCCACTTTATCGACACTATTGGACGATGTTTCTCAGCAATATAAGGCAATATCCCAAAAGTCTGAATTAGATATATTTAATATGGTTTGTTTACGAATCCATCATTTCCATTAATTGTGTATAAAATGTTAATCTTGTTCTATACAATCTATTTTGATAGTTTTGAGTGTAAAATTGGTATTTGCAGTGGGAATTTTTTTGTTTGGCATTAACCGTAATTAAATATATCTTTTCGTTTTTTTATTAAGTGATAAATTTTTGATAATGTTTACAAAATTGTTTTAGTTTACTCAAATATCTTGCTATATCAATATATTCATCTTTTTGTTATTAGTGAGTTGCCCAAAGTTATTCATATTTATTCTTTTAATAAAAAAAAGTTACGTTTATAAATTCATATCTCAAGGATATTATATATATAACTTTAAAAATAAATGCAAAAGGAATGAATTTCTTCACAAGATTTTACCTTCTCATTAAACAAGTATGATAATCAACTTTTCATGAATAAATAAATTGTTACATTGTTAGAATTGTTCATAAGGTCAAATTGTCTGAACTGAAATTAATTATTTTTTAAATTAAATATGGGTAACCATAATTGGACTGCATGAATATATGGGCCCGAATTTCTATTCTATATGGTTAAAAGAATTTGAATGGTGCATCTGGATAATTTTTTTTTTTTTGAAAATGTTTATTTCAATGGATGTGATCAACTGATGCATAGTATTATAAATATACATGCATATTTGATTTTTCAATAGTCTGTCTTCAATAGTTCGCTTGGAAAGTAGTCTTTCGTAAGCAGGAGATTAGAAACCGAGAGAGAGAGTTGTCAGTCGGTGCTAGCACACTCTGATTTGTAGTTGTTTTTAATTATTCACGTAGATACCAGTAGATGTGGCTGCAGTTATTGCTACGTACATCTAACACGAGAATGGAGAAGAATGTCACGTCTCCTACAACTAGACACAGATTTCTGCTACACGTTTAATGATAAACTCTATCTTGAATTTAATTTTACATTGAAATCTTATTTTCTTATTTTCGGACTATAATCAATTAATTGACTGAATTAAACTAAATTATTGCACATATTACATATACCCGAATTCCCTACACATGATACTAAAATAAATTACATTTATTTTCTTCAAACTTTTAGTATCAAATAAAATAGCACCTCTGAAGTAAATCGTATCGTCGCAAATAGTTGTCCCGGTAAAAAAGAAAAAAATTAACGTATATTAAAGAAATCATAAAATTAATTAACAAAATTTCAATGCCTTAGTTTTGGAAATTATACGCCGGAGTACCGATCAACTAGAGCCTTTGCTGCCTCTGGTGCAAAGAATTTTGCCTGAACCCCAACCAAAAAAATAAAAAATAAAAATTAAGCATGAAACGGTCGAATACGACAATGAATTGATACCGGCACATAGTTCAACCAGTAATCACCAAAATGGTACTACCACACTGGCATGGGAAACTGTACCTGTTTTACCAAAGCAAACAAACTTTGGGCCGGCATATATGGAATCCAAACAGTAACTGTATAAAAAATATGACTGTAGATGACCAGGAAAAAAAAATGAAAGAGAGCAGTAGCTTACTTGAATAAACATCCTCTCAGCATCACCGACTTTACCATTTTGCTTCAAGATAATTCCCTACAAATCATATAAAAATAAGCACATCAATTAGAAACCCACGAGGAAAGTGATGCGAAAATAATGTACCAGAATACCTTTGCCAAGTAACCACGAAAATCATTTGGATGCTTGCTTATGAGTTCATCATATAGTGCCACAGCATCACTGAGGTGGCCCCAGTCAGAATAAGCCTTTCCAATAAGCAACTCAACCTATGCAAATTGATAATTTAAATTTGTGACATAGATAGACATATCGATATATTAAATGAGAAAAAGATAAAATTAGCTTGGAAGATCATTACCTGGACCGGATCGATATTTGGTTTATTCTGTGAATCTTCACTGTTTGAATTCAACGAAGCAGCTGCATTTTGCTGAACTTGTTTATTTATTTTTTCCCGAGCTGATAGAAGTACTTTAACAGCCTACATTTAACAACAAAACTTATTTCGGTTTTAACACAAACATTCCATTTAAAAAAAAAACGAATAAACAGAAAAAAATATATATAAGCGACATTTGCAAAATAACTCCTATATTTTTGAATAAATTTCAAATGTACACCAACATTGTTAGATAGTGTTTACCATGATTATCTTATTGTAAGCTATTGGGCACATTGAATGAGTAGGTCAACCATAGCCAAAGTAAAATTTTATTTACATTTCAAATGCAGCCTTTTCATAATTGGATAGCTGATCAATTTTTATTTTTTTGGTAGTTTGCAATATCAGATAGATAAATCTTCAAACATCCTAATTATTTTTGTAGAAGTATACTTTTAGTATGCGTTTAACATATTATTAAAGAATAATACTGAAAACATAAGAAATGAGGGTTTTTCTTTTAGTAACCAATTCTTAGGGGTTTTGCAAATATTGGAAAACATTAAGCCTTCTCCAATTTATTGATAACAGAGGGTGTTCATCACAAGTTTCCCAATAAATAATAAAATACCTCATCAGGTTTTTGAGACGCCAGCAGTGTATTAGTAAGTCCTTGAAGAACTTCAAAATCAATGCTGTCAGATAACTGTTTTGAGAAAAAAGTAACTTAGAATTGAATAGATTTAAAATATATCAAATGGAAAAGTAACAAAATTCCTTCAACTGCACTTACAGATAGAGATATTTTAAATGCAGATGCACTGCCATCATAATCTTTGAGCTCGTATTTAACCTCTCCTAACAACCGGTATGCATCAGCATAGCCAGGGCTTTCCTGAAAAAGAAAAGTTATTTCAATATAGAGTGAGGCTATGGTACTATGCATAGCACAGATTGGCCTGTACTATGGATCAATATCTTTATTTTCAAAGTTTAAATAGTTGATCTAAACCGTTCAACATGAACTCCATAAGAAAATGTACTTGCTGACTAAATTTTACATTTTTTAGATTTTTTTGGCTATTTGTTTAGATAGGTAGAATATCACTACTTTTGAATGGTCTAGAATTCCTAGATCAAGTTATTTTCTACCTATCTAAAAAATTGTAACAAAATTGTAAAAACTGTAAAATTTGATCTACAAGGACATTTTCATATGGAGATCATGTTGAACAGTTCAAATCGACTGTTTGGACTTTGCCAATGTAGATAAGGATGTGAGGTATGACTGGGGCACATAAACAATGGTGCATTTTAACCCTACTCAAATAATACAATGTTATCAGATAAAATAAATGTCATGTCAATTGAAAAAGTAAGAATCAATTTACCTTTATTAGCTTCTCAAGGAAAGGTACTGCCTTGTCATATTCACCCAATTCTACTAATGTTACTGCTGCTCCCTATTAGGTTCTCAAAAAATAAAATGAAGAAATTATAATTGTAGGGTAATAATTTCGTTGAATTCTATTTACTTGACAATAACAAAAGAAACTTACTTCAAGAGCACTAGCATCATTTGGCGAAGTTTTAAGCTTTGTTTCGTATTCCTCAAATGCTCTCTATGTTACAATCATTACAAAATCTCATAAGGAATCACTTTTGTACAGTGTTTGAATTTGACATAATCATTTTATCAATCATAATCTTCTTTGGGTAATTAAAAAAAAATATCAACATGTGGAAAGTATATCATACCAGTTATAGTGGTTAGTACCAGCAGATATGAACTCGTATCAAAATTTACCTTGAAGGTTGTTTTCTCTTCTTCTGTTAGTTGTTTCTGAACTTCCGTGCTTTCTTTGCTAGAATTAACACTAGTTCAAATTTGAAACACCATGATTTCCATAAAACATATCATTTAAAACTTCACAAAATAAACAAAATCAAAATTTAGTTCAAGTAAGTACCTTCCGTATGGAAGGAAGTCACCAAAAGCAAAAACCAAACCAAAGACTACAACAGCTATGCCAATTCCCACCTTTTTATAAAAAAAAAATATGTCAAAAATTAATCAAGCACCCTTAATAAGAGTTTATGCATTAAAATTTGAAAACCAAGAGAGACCTTGGTGCCGATTCCAATTGTCTTTTGATCTGATTCGATCGGTGCATCATAATCTATAGCCTGATACGATTTTTTCTGTTCAGTATTTTTCTTCTCAATTGCTGACCTGTACAAATGCAATTACAGATAATTAGCCTGAAGAAAAACATTTATGTGATTATGAAATAATCAACAATAATATAACAATCTTAGAATCATACTTCTTTACTTCTTCCAATTTATCTAGAAACTTCTGGTCAAACACTACCTTGCCCGATTTGTCATTGTTACTCCCGAGTTGTGGAGCATCTTTAATTAGAGAAAATATAAGATTAAAATTATCTCATCAGGATTCAGTTGTATAGATGCAGAATAAGAGGAAAAAGATACACATCATTTTATCATAGCAAATTAAGCAAAAACATCTATACAAAAGTCACATTGCTGACAAATTAACAAAAGTATCTCTTAAATTTTTGACATTGACTCAACCAAATTCTTGTCCAACCAACATATATATACTTGAAACAAAAAAAATATAAATCTTTTTTATTTTTTATTATTTGGACTTAGGCAACAAGCAGCTCACTAAAACCAGGTGCAAAATTGTCAACATTTAACAGCATGTTCCCAATTATAGAGCTAAATTTTGGTCTTTGCAATTGATGAGAAACATTAGATATTATAAGCATGTGTGACAAAACATAGGGAAAAATGACAACAAGGGTAAAAATACCTGATGTGGATGCAAAATCGTTGGGGTTTTTAAAACTCTACTACAAGAAATAAAAAAGCAGTAGTTAGTTCATGAAAACCACAAACTTTTTTAGCAATTATTGGATCTACAATAAGTACAAATAATTATATAAATTGAACTTAGATAGGCAACTCAGTTACCTTCTTGCCACGCCTCTTAGATGCCAGACAAGTAACTCTATAACAGACATTATTTCTCCTAAAACCCATACTTGAACCAAATTCCAGCATTTCTTTACCGAAGAATAAACTTTTCCTTGGTACACATGCCTACAAAGATAAACCACCATTGAAGTTATCAATTTTCAATCAACAAATTCTTCAAATTAAATAAAATAAAGAAAGTACAATTAGACACGAGAATTCTCCATTCGCGATTTTGCTAACCCAAAACCCCCACCCATACAAAAATAAAAAGAAAATAAAATGTTTTTTTTGAGTAAAAATAGAGGTCACGCCTCCATTTGATTAATGAAAAGAAAAGAAAAAAAGAAAAGAAAAGAAAAGAAAATGTTGAAGAATAAAGGATGTGTTTGTACGAATACCCGTTTTTGAGGGGTCTAGAAGAAAAATCAGAGAAGTAAAGAAGGGGAGTATATTATTACCGTGGCGCGGAGGCTAAAATCCATGGCCATGGCGATGAGATCCGTGGTCAGCTCAGGCGCACAAAAGGATAGTGTACTAGGATAGCTTTAATTGATGGTGTTTACGCAAATAGTGCTCCGGGTGCATCTAAAGTTTATCGTGTGGTTTGGGTTACATTGGGCTTGGCGTAATTTCAATGGGCTCAGTTGGGCCGTCTGGTTGAATGTGTTAAAGTATTATTCGGTTTGTTTTTAATTTATATTGTTGGGCTGTGCTAATTTCATGAATGCGAAGTTGGAAGGAACTTCCACTTTTATTTCTTCTTCTAATAAATACACTTTAAAGAAATGATTGCATTTTGTTTACGGCACAGCAAGCTTGCACCTTGCTTGCTAAGGCTGCTACATCAATTTTTCCAAAAAGAAGTTCATCGACTTCATTTGCCCATCGATAATTAATTTATTTTTGCTACTTTTTACCTTTACATACAATTTATGAAATGTGCACACAAGCCGTGAGGAGGAGACGGGATTTGCTAAATTTGTATTAGCATAAAACATTTGGGGATGATTTAATTCTCATTAGAAATTAATCTGGTTTATAAGATTTTTGGAATATATCTTATTTCTTAAATATTAATTATTTCCTTGTCCAACTACCCAAATACATTATGGTTTTACAATTGACTACTTGGGGACATGAAATGAACTTTATAAATGTTTTCGCTTGGTTCCAGGATGCACGCAGAAACCATACAAATTTAGCATTAAGAATGACCTATTCGGTGTTTGGATGGATTAAAATAACTAGAATAGTGAATCAATTTTTTTTGTCTTATTAGAATAAACTATTTCTAAAAATTTGAAAATTTGACTATTCTAATAAGACAAACAATTACTATTCTTGAATTGGTTATTCTAACTATTCTTGTTTTGCAACCAAACATACTTTGTGAGAAATAAAAGACGTTCCTGATACCTTGATGTATTTTACTTCAAAGTTCAAGTAATGTAAATATAGCAGCGGCAGTAGCAACAACAACACATGAATTCTTACAAACTAAAAATCTAAAACTAAATTCATAAAGAAAATGTCCATAATTTGTCCTCTAATTAATATCATAAAATAGAAGACAAGAAATAATTATATACAAAGACACCATATATAATATAACCCATGAAACATCTCTAAATATTGTCAACTATTACATATATTGTTCTATTGGATCCATATTATATTGCAGCATCGTTGTAAGTAACTTCAATTCCTTGAATCAATAAAATTAACAATTGCAATTTGCAAATCCCCAAAAATTTTCATTGGATCCATACATATTCCAGCTTATGTACAACCTAGCTTTACTCACAACAAGATATTAACTTATTAAGAAGATTTAGATCGAAACTTAGTTAAGCATAGACAATTCTCTTTTCAGAACACTGCATGAGATATTTCAATATATTAAAAATAGGTGAAAGATCATCGACTAACATTTTGGAAACAGGAATTTTGACTAGTGGCTCATATACTAGCAAATGGAAAGAGAGAAAAGAATATGGATGAAAATATTCATCTATCAACATGTCGATAGGTTAATATATAATTCCATAATAAATAAAATGCTTAGTATTTTTAAGGACGAAAGAAAAAGTAAATCTTGTGGTAAATCAATAAATAAGCAGTTGGTGTTTCATACATAACAATTTATTTCTCATAATACACCATAATTAAATATCGATATACAAACACAGTACATAATAAGCAGCTGGTGCTATATACGTACATAACAACCATTTATTTCTCATTACATCATAAAGATATACAAACACTCCACATTATACAGCAAGGGAAAACGTACGACTGTTACAAAGACATACATGATCATCACATATATTATTGCACACAATAGATATATTTACTAAATACGTATTTAATTTCGATGCAGCAGCCAACCTATCAGATCAGGGAGCCACAATCTATTTTTTCGAACAGAAGTGTGCTGTTGCTGACATCATAAATAATTTGCATATCGAACTGCATCATGTATCCGAGGACGGATATTCCCTGTATTGGAAGCAACAACAGACAACCCATCGTTTCATTTGAAAAGCTTCCGAAATAGGAATAGTTATATGGATTCATATCTGCACCATCATCAAAGTGCAGCGTTAACTGCGGGATTGTCACTTGTTGACCAGCAGGGATGGCGAAGCAGAGGTCCAGGCCGTATTCAGACCCATTAACTTGTGAGAAAGAACTCATTTCCTTTACAAATGCATCTTTCAGAGCATAGTACGCTGAATTTTCCAAGTAAGTCAAGGGATAGGTAGATGTTAAGAGCATTCCACCTGTGCCATCTGGCTGGGGAAGGTAGTTACTGGTTGGGATATCTAAATACTCCCCGGCAAGGCTTACTCCCGTAAAATTTACATAATAAAACATGGGAACAAGTGTGTTACTAAGAAGATAAGTTGAGGCACCTGAATTACTATATAATTGAGCAGTTGAGCCCAATAAGAAGGCACCATCACCAGAGGAACCGAAGCAGTAAGAGAATTTCTTATAGTCTACTTGAGATAACAACGACAATCCACCTGACCCCAACCCGAGAAAGCCTAAAGAGGACCCATAATTTCCAGTGTTCACATCACCACATCCAAAACCAAATGGAAATGGTGAAGTATCAAAATTAAATGTGTCATTCACTAAGGAACCCTCAGAGCTCACCCCGTAGTTTGTGTAATTGTACATACAATATCCACCAGAGCAACTAATTGCATCATTTAGACTCGGGCACTCAGAGTTAAGGCAGGTATAATTTGAAAAGGTGTTAGATAAAGAAGGATCATACACAGGCAAATTAGTTGAACAGGAGTCTGTGCATGGCTGGCAGAGCATGAATGTGTAATCGAGTGTGGTGTCTAGAATGAGTGAGACATTTTGAGGTGTAGTGCCGCCTCCAACAAAGAGATCTATGACGAATTTGTCAGCACTTACATCCGGCATCATGTCATCAGTATTAACTGCGTAGATTACATCAGAAAGGGTTGCAAAGCTGCAATTATATTTACCTCCACTGATGGAATCTATGACACTACAAAAATCACTAATGCCCGATATTATATCCCCCAATTTCCCCAAACCTTTTCCTAACCCACTAAATTTAACTGCATAGACGGATTGGGAAGGAAAACAAAAGAGAACTACGAAAAGAAGTAACTTTGTGTTCATGTTAACTATTTGATATTTCGTCTCTCTAGGAACGTTTTAATGGATAATACGTAGAGTAGTTGGAAGATGCGTCTTTTATAGGAAATATACAATTATGGGGCCACCTTTTGAATTCTTCAACACTTGAGGGAAATATCTTGAAGAAAAGCAGGGTAATTACTCGACAACTTCGAAGAAGTTCCTGTGATAGAGATTGAAGACTGAAGAGGAAGGTGGTCTCTGAAGAAAGTGCTAAGAATTTGATAATAAGTTAATAACCAATATTTTTGTATAAAGCTAATTTAATCCTTAGAAAGTAGACACTAAATTTACAGTGCCTATCTAATTACCAGCTTAATTATATAGTTACATAGGGTTATTTGAAGAGTCTGTGACTCAGTATATATCCATGGTTGATATCTTGTTTAGGTAACTTATCAGCAGTTTAGGTCTGAGTAGATAAGATAAAGTAAGGACACTTTACAAGTTTCTTGAATGAAACGGGCAGCATATGCCTTTAAAAAAAATAAAAATAAAAAACAACTTCAACTGCGATGTTGAGTAAATAAATTGATCGACTGCTGCAGGAAATGATTAATTGATAAATGTTGCTAGCTATATTTTTCAAACTTGAAATTTAAATGTTTTTAGCAAGTTCTTGATGATTTAACTTGGTCGTTTTTAATTATTGAAATAAAATGAATAATTAACGACCATTAATATAAAGAAAATGCATCTAATAAAAGCTAATATCAAATTAGTTTTTTGGTATATATGAACTGTCACTAATACTCTAATAGTATCAGATCTACCAGTGTTCTAGAATATGGAACTGTCATTGATTAGTAATTCTGAGAGATGGTTTCTTATAGTAGAACCGTCAATGGTAATAAGCAACACTACCAGTGGTTGTTTTGAAAAAACGCCACTGATAGGTTCACATTACTTACAGATTTAATTGCCACCATGATTATCGATGCACCTTTACTGATGACATCTTATGCATGTACTAGTTATAGTAGGCATATAAAATTTAAAGAAGAACAGATTTGCCGCAGCAAGTAATTTTTTTTTTAACAGCGTTGTGTTAATTAAAAAAATTCATTCTGCATCCCGAGCATCCAACTTTCCTACGCTAATAGGAAGAAAGAAGGCAAGGAGCAAAGCTTGTACAAATAGCAGAGGGAGCGACTCAAAAGGAGATTTTTCAAAATTATATCCTAATTGCTACTACTATTTTTCCTCTTTTTTTTTTTCCTCTAACTTGTTTCTCTCACTTTTCTAGATCTCATCTCCGATATAGCTCCTCCCCTCTCTCACGGCTCTACTTTCTTAAGTAGAGAGAAAAATGATGGAGAGGAGAAATCGAAGCCAAGCGGAGCTGAGAGTATGGTATCGTTGGAACTCGGAGTATTGAGTCTCTATGTCGTCCCGATCGGAGCACGGGTGAATAGATCCGGACGTCGGAGCGCGGCGTCGGTCGAAAGAGCGGATCTAGTCGTATAGAACTATAGAGTTTAAGGTAATAGAGTAATTATGAGTGTATATAAGTGAATTTAGAATTTTAGAGTTATTTAGAGTAATTTGGAGAATTTTGTGAGAATAAAAATTTAGATTTTGTATTGGAGAGTCATTTGACTCGTTGTAAGTTCGTTTTTCTTATCAATGAAATGAAATTGTTAGTTGACATTTAAAGCCACTAACCTTCAAAAAAAAAAAAAAAAAAAACCTCGTACAAATAAGACTTGAAATACAAGAATTAGCAACAAAATTAAAGAAAAGAAATTTTACTTTTGATTTGAATTGAATTGAGAAATATGATTTGCTTCGCTTCATTAAAGAATAGACATTTATTCTAGAGATTATGAATGCAGCATAATATTTTTTATTATGAATATTTAGTTATTGGATCCTGATAATTATGATAATTATCCCCCCATTAATTTCCATTACTACCATGAGGAAACTACTAAAACATTAACATAATAATACTATTTAGCATGATGCAGTAATGTATTTATCTTGGATAATATAAGTATTAATCTCTATGAAGAGCACTGTATTTACATATACATAAAAAAATGACTAGATTGTATCTCCATACAAATTTTCTTATTTTCAATGTATCCGCACCATAATTACCATAACTGTCTTGGGAACCACAGAGCCTCTAGCACTGATTTTTTTTTCTAAAGTATTAATACCTATTCATAGAAATATTTATACATATATACGGAAGTATTTATATCTATAAGGTGGACGATTTCAATATAAATAGTTGTCTCTCCAATTACATGGGGGGGGGGCATACACATTTTCAGAGGGTTTTTCTAATCGTTCAATCTCGTCCACATTTCTAACGATTTATGAAGAATTTTTTGAATTTAAAACCACGAACGTCTTCTGCGCAATTTTTTCTTTCAAGTGAGATGCATGATGACATACTTTCGGGCTCATCGCCACACAAGTATTTATATCTCGGCACACAAATATTTTTTACCTATGAGACATATTAATATCAAATATTACATGTATTTATACGTATGCATTGAACTATTTATATCTATGTGATCAATTATTTTTGTTAGAAAAAAATTGACGCATGGATGATTAATGAAGGTTGATGCGAGATATGCGGGTTTCCCACTACTTCATTAGAAGAAGGTTGACGCGGAGACTATTGAGGGACTGAAAAAGAAGGTAGTCATATCAAGTTACGCATGCAAGTATTAATATGTTATTGTTTAAGTATTTATACCTTTGAAGGTTGATGCGGGACCAACTGCGAGAACTAAAAAATGAAGATTATATAATTAGTGGGGATCATAGTACAACTTTCTATATTTGTAGCTGTAGGGACAGAGAGTATAGGAGTGTGAGGATTCATATAATTATTCTTAATTATTTGAATTATATTTGTTAATTGTTAAATTTTTTATATATGTGTGCTTGAATTTTCAGATATATATTTCTGATTGGACCTCGATCATGCTTGTATTGATTCATATGAATATGATAAACTAAGCTTGAACAATAGTGTATGTTATGCAGACATGCTAACGACATCATGCGGTGTCGTGTCGCATCAAATTGGTTAGACAAATTTAGGCATGTCGGACAGTGCTGACATGTGTTATTTTTTATGCTTTTTCAGTAAAATGCTGAAAAATTGTTTAACTATAGTTATAAGTGCAAAAAATATGGAAAATTGTCTAGAAATTAGATAATTAATTCAAATTACTTTTTTGTGTTTTCAAATTTTTCTTCTTTTTGTTTACAGCATGTGATTTTTTTCTGTATTTTTTTTTATGGTTTGGTATAATTCAGGATAATCTATGTAATAAAAAAAAAATTTTAAATAAGAAATAAGTTCAAAAATAATTTTTTGTAATTTTAATTTTTATCACTTTATTTTTCCGGCCTATTTACGTTGACAATTATTCCAACAATTTAAAGCAGGCTGGGTAAAATTTGGGTGTAAATGAATGAACACTGTGTGTATGCCGGCATGTTTCTCAGGCCGTGTATTTTAGTCAATGCACTAATTAATGAACAGCTGAAAGCTCTGTAAAATAAAAGATTTAAAGAGTCATAAATCATAACAAGGCATGACGACGTTATATATGGACATGGAGTCAACTCCTACATAAAACAAAAAAATGGTCAACAATATGTTAACCGTGCAGTATTTCCAAGAGAAACACAAAAATATTGTATCGTTTTTATATTGCACCCTAAATGCACTAGAAATATATTTTTTTTAAATGAAATGAAAAATAATTAAGATAAGAACTGATTATAATTATATCAAACGAAATGATCATTGACTTCTATTAGTCTTCCGCCGCCGAATAATGCTGTAGTATTTTGAATTTTCAATGAAATCAAAATCAAGAATAGTAAATGAAAATACTGTTTTTGTCCTTACGAAATAAATTATTAATATATTCCTTGGAACCACTCTAATCTGTGTACTCAATAATTAATATAGTAGTACAAGAATTCTTCAAGTTTACACATGCACGCATATTGTTTGAATAAAGAATTGTCAAATTATTTTAGTGTGGACAAAACATACGGTGTCTTTAATTTCGTAAATTCAGAGCGCAACAAATTATCAATTAATTAACGCCTTGAGAAGTAAAATTTGTGATGAGCATATAACATTTATTTTTTCCAATAAACTGCTAAAAGGTGCTTCCAAAATGAAGAATAAATACTATTAAGTGCGCTTAAGACTACTCATTTTCATTAATAACAAAAAAAAGAGAACTAATATTAAGAAAAAGAAATTAAATTAATACTTCTTTTTTTCAATTTTTTTTTCAAGGAACCTTTTTCTCTCTATTACTTGACTGTAGGTTTTTTCTAAGAGAAAAAAAATTGAAAGTCAAACTTCCAAAATCTATTGATTAATAACACCAACGATGTCATATTTTACATTAAAAAAAATTATAAAGGAAAATAAAAAGGTGAAAGTGAAAAAAAAATATAAAAGAAAACAAAGCAAAACTAGTTACCATAGTAAGTCAGGAATTCACTTCGACCACTTTTCCATATCTCTCTCTTCATGACAAAAGTCGATATAGAAAACTAAATATTTATCATAAATATGCATGCTATAAATTTTTTTATTTTTTAATAAAGCGTAAAATGAGTGCTATATAAATTTGAAATGAGATTTAATAGATAAATCAACAAATTGGTAAAATTTGCAAGTTATTGAAATTTAAAAGGGTGAATACGATATTATGAATTTTAAAAGAGGAAATACGTGAAACCCCGTTAATTATAATTTTTGGGTCAATGTTGACGCAAATGCTTACTGATCTAGGTCGTTGCCAATTTGCCATGATGAAAACCAGAAATGGAATATTTCCTTACCACCTTAGATTAAATATGGTCACAAATCACTAGAAATTAAGAAAAACCAGTAATTTTTGTGGATATAGACCAACTCAAATACTTTTTTCTTGTCAATTCACGTTTGCCTCTCTGATAGATAGGACATCTATGGTCATTGATTGAACCTGAAGCCGCCAAGAATGAAGATCAATTGACTTCTATATTTTTTTTTTTTTCAAAACCTACTACTAAAAATTATTTTTTAATATAAATTATAGTAAAATGCTGGAGGTATAAGAAATTAACCTCCATATTTTTTATGAAATTTTATACTATCGATCTTCATTCTTTAAAAAAAATGTGTATAATTTGAAAAATTTCTAGTATTTTTGAATTTTTTAATATAAAAAAAAAAGAATCTCACATGTGACACTTCTTTTTTTTTATATTATCTCTCTCTCACTCATCATTTTTATTAAAAAATTTTTTTGATCCCATTTCATAAATTCCTACCTCGGCCCTGAATGGAATTCCAATGAACCTCGATCATGGTTGTACATAAATTAATTATATGATATATACTGAACAGCGTGGAAAATCTATAAATTAATAAAATATTTATAGAGTCATTACAATCATGAAGCATGAAGCTAGACACGTTTTTTTTTTTTTTTTTCTATAAAAGAGGCAAAAGGTCTGTTTCATTGAAATTTTTTTTTTCTATAAAAGAGGCAAAAGGTCTGTTTCATTGAAAATTAATGATCAGTTCAATAAATATTATATTAGCATTGAAAATAAAGGTCTGTCAAATAAAAGAGGCAAAAGCTAGACAATAATTATTATATTAGCATTACCCGTTATTTATCCGTTAACGGGTACAATAAGGATCGGATGAAAGCATTTTCATACCGGTATCTTATATTATCCGCCACAAATTATTTTATCCGTACTCTATTCTTATATGTTATAGTTGTCGGGTAATGAAACGGTATCGGGTAAATAACGGGTAATGCTAATATAATAATTATTGTTATTATTTATTAAATAAAATATTAAAATATATACATTCATTTCACACATGTATAGTACTTTATTGAAAAAAATTCCAATCATGCTAAGCACAAGTAAATTAATTAAAGTACTTTTTTCAATGCTTATTATTATAATATATATATATATATATATATATATATATATATATTTATAATTACCCGATCGGATTACGGGTACGAAATAGAGTTTACCCGTACCCTTACCCGTTTAGATAACAAAAAAAATCTTACCATACACTACTACAGAATATCATGATTGTACACGGATAAATCATCCAGAGCTACACGGATTTCCAATAGTGTAGGATGTTAGGGTGTAGGAAAGGGCCATCTTTTGCAAACGGATATTTATCCGTGTGCAATTATCATAAAACCGTCACGGATAAACTATAATAACCGTGTACAAATCTAACTCGAGCTACACGGATTTTTACTTAATAAACCGTGTAGGAATATTCATTCCTATACGGATTTCTAAATAAAAAACCGTGAAGGAATCAACATTCCTACACGGTGTTTTCATTATAAATCCGTGTAGCTCCAGTAGGATTTGTACACGGCCGTTCTAGTTTATCCGTGTACAAATCCGACTGGAGCTAAACGGATTTTTAATTAACAAACCGTGTAGGTATATCTATTCCTATACAGATTTCTAAATAAGAAAACCGTGAAGGAATCAACATTCCTACACGGTTTTCTAATTAGAAATCCGTGTAGCTCCAGTTAGATTTGTACACGGCTATTCTATTTTATCCGTGTACAAATTCAAATGATTTTTATTAACAAACCGTGTAGGAATGTACGTTTATTTATTTAAAAATTTCTTCAGGAGACCTACACGGATTTCTAATTAAAAATCCGTGTAGGATTTTATTATTATTATTTTTTTAATTTTATTGGTTTTTGGCTAGCCTCCACTTTTGCTAGCCATTAAAATATGCAGCTTTTCTTAAAAAAAAACCAGATTCCGAAAATGTAATTAATAAATTGCACTAATTAATTTATACAAATTCATATTGTTCATTACAAAATTCTGCCTGAAAAAACCTTGCCCACATATCTCTAACTTCATCGATTTCCTCCTTGGAGTAAGGGTCCTTTGTCCATCGAAACTGCAATTATAAATTGGTGATTAATTAGTAACTAGAAAATGTAGATGCAAGATTTATTATTGATATTAAAAAATGAAAAATTAATATGAATTACATACATCTTTTGGAAATGTGAACTGTATTCTTTCGATCCAGTTTAACATGCAAAGCATCGTGTAATAACCGCACTCCCATGAGTCCTGCTGTCGCGGACATTGAAAATTTACATTGATCGGCCTATATATGTTAGATTGACAATAATTTTCGGAACATGACATAAAATAAAATAATTATAGAGGACTAACCGTTAACCACCCGCAAGTCATCTTATTCTTTTCCTTTTGATCTTTGCTTTGTTGTCCCTCCTCTCTAACATATTTAATAAAGCCCTTACAAAATTAAGTGATTGTAATTAGCAATTTTGATACACAATTTAATTAGAATTGAAAAAAAATCAAAGTGGGAAAATTATTCCTTACTGTCTAATAAGTTTGACGACCTTTTTGACCGTTTGTAGTGGGATTTTTTCTTTGGTCCTTGCAGAATCCATACAATAGCACCTATTTGAGGTCGGGACGATGATGAGCAAACACTAGTGTTTGCTGTGGCATGAGAAATATAAACACAATTATAATCACATTTAATTCATTTTTGTAATTATTTAAATTAAAATATAAATAATAAATAATTTGATAATTGAAGGTCAGAATTAATTAACCTCTGGTGGTATGGCACGAGAAAGAATTTCTTTCGATCCTCGAAGCAACGGTGCATTGCTCGGCGCAGGTAGTCGACGGTATCCTTGGGATATAATTCCACCATCGTGGCATTGAGTTTGCTGGGATCCAAAAATATACTCCAGTTCTTCTTTTGTTCAAGCGGCCACAATTCAACACTTCGGTTCAGCTTCCTGAAAAATCATCATATTAAATTAGAACATATATTTCAGTGCTACACATCTGATATAAATAAATTTTGTTCACTTACATGGCGAAAATGGCGATGTGAGACACATCGAGCCATTTATCGCTACTCGAGGCATGAAAAATATCCAGAAAGTCCTTGAAAGATATCGCCACAGTAGATGAATCGTGCAGAAACATCTCCGGTGGGACGATGATCATGATTTCTCGGCTTGTGTCGGGTGCCGTGATCAATTTGTCATGGAGGCGCCGACAATCCCTGGGCAAAAGGCTGTATTCTTCTGCGGTGATCAAAGAGCGGTGTGATGATCCTGCAGGCGCATCAGTCGCGACGATCGCATCAGTCGCGACGCCCATCTCTCTAATCTTCGTGTGTACCGATGACATATGACTGTCCTCATCAGCCTGTATAAAATTTTAAATCAATTTCAGCATTTCAAAAGAGCGAATTTGAATGTAACAAAAGATATTGATTGTTTAAATATTACCTGATCCAAAATGATCTGATTCTTGGGCCATGGGATAGTGGCCATCCGGACATCATCCAGAGTGTACATCTGCTCGTTCGGGACAGGAAGAGGTATGTGCGTCCATTCCTTCATGACCACCTCGACACGCACCAAAGTATTATCGGGACCGAGCTGATCAGGGTCCACATCTGTCGGTCTTGGCTCTACGACGCCCTTAGCCACAGTAACGGGCACAGCACCGACCCAAATAACCAGCTCGCATTTCTTAGCGCTCTGTAATTATCATGTAGTCATTTTAAGAGGAAATGTTACCTAACAACAAATAAAAAAGTAGCAATTAATTAATTGTGATTATGAACTAGTATTACCTTTAGATTATCGAACGCATCTCCCCAAGTCCCAGAAGCTTGACTGCTGCGCCGAAATCCCGGCGAAATGGGAGGTTGGTGCTCGTATTGCTGCCTAAACTGAGCGGATAAGCGTTCGAAGATTCTTGATTCCATCTCCACCATCTCTGCGGCATGGTCCTGTTTCATTTGCTGACGGAGCCGCTCCATCTTGGCATCCTGCTTTTCATGCTTTCTTCGAGATTTGGATGCACCGAAGACATCCTTGAAGCCCACGTGGACCCCCACACCCCTAACTCGACCCGGGTGCTCCGGATTATCAAGCGTTTGAGACAATTCGTCATGCTGCCTCGAGACTGTACGGGCACCCAAATTTACCTCTTCCTCCACCTCCAACTGTTTAAAAAATTGAATAAAACACAAGACTAATTAAATGGAGGCAGTTATAATTTTGTTTGAATGACGCAAGTTATAACAAGAATTAAGTACCATTTTCTGAGCCAAGGGCCGCAATTCTTCGGGCAGTCGAATCCTTCCGTCGGCTGTTATCTCAGATCTTGTCATGAACCAACAGCTCCCCCTAGGGTTGGTTATCTTTACAACCGGTGAGTCGGAATCTATGTTTGACTCCAGTATCGTCTTAAATTCGGACGACTTACCCTCGTACCCGCCTGACCCTAAATGGTGCAGGTACATATTCTTGGCAACAGTACTCCTGCCCCTTTCACTTGTAGCCTTCATTAATCAAAGCCAAATCAATTAGTGTAAGGCAGAAAAATGATCAATCCACAAAAAAACATAGTTACAATTTTATAAATTTAGTTACCTGGAACTCGGGAGTTTGCTTCATCGCTACGAAGTCATCCCAGATCTCTTGGGTCAACCCTTCAAAGTGTCCGACCGGATTCTTCCCTTTGTTCATCCATTCAGTCACGAGTGTGCTCTTGTATTTCTTCCACCCATCGTTCATTTTCTTTAGAGTGTTCTTTTTGCCGGTAACATCTGTGATGTTCCATTGTGCCTGATTGACACAAAACAAATGTCATTTCAGTTCATGCATGTACAAGAATCAAAAGAAATACTGAAATGGTGACATTACCTTCACCATCTCCCACCATTCTTGTTTTGTCTCATTGCTGAAGGCCCTCCAAGAGGCTGCACGGATATCGGCTTTCCTCTTCGCGAAAAGGCTGCACCAATTCGAGTAATGCGCCCTGTTTTCCCCCGTCGGACACCCGTCCTTCTTGAACTCAATTTTAAATAGCTTTTTTTCTGTGATGGTTTTGCACGTCGTCGGACCTCTCGTCCTTCTTTGTGATTCCGACTGGACTACACCTTGCTCTTCTTCGTCTTGGGGGTTCACGTAATGATCACCTGAATGTGACATGATTCTACAAAGAATAATAGCAAAGAAGGCCGACGAGCACCAGGGAGAACTCGACAAAACAATCAACAATTAACGACGACCAAATTAAATCAGAAATGCCCAAATAAGGAGGAAATAGAGAGAGAATAGAGATTGTTTTTATTACCAAGAGAGGCGATCGAGGGAGGCGGCGTAGAGGGAGAAAGGCGCAGAGGGAAGTTGAGGAAAAAGCAGCGGCGGATCTCTCCAGGTTTTTCAAAATCAGAGAAGTTGAAGGAAGCTAGAGTCGGATACTTAGAAATATTTACCAAAATTATAGTATATAGCAAGATGGGAACTTTCCACACGGATATCTAATTAAATGTTCGTGTACAAAAGGTATCATACACGGATAATTAATTAAAAATCCGTGTAGTAAAGGTAAGAGTGACACGGATTTTTAATTAAATATCCGTGTAGGATACCCTTTCCACACGGATATCTAATTAAATGTACGTGTACAAAGGTTATCATACACGGATATTTAATTAACAATCCGTGTAGGAAAGGTAAGAGTGACACGGATTTTTAATTAAATATCCGTGTAGGATACCCTTTGCACACGAATATCTAATAAAATGTAAGGTTATCATACACGGGTAATTAATTAAAAATCCGTGTAGGAAATGTAAGAGTGACACGGATTTTTAATTAAATATCCGTGTAGGATACCTTTTGCACACGGACATTATATAATATATCCGTGTAACTCTAAAAATTTTCATCAACGGGTTTTTATTTAAATATCCGTCGGCGAAGACGAAATTTTTAGCGGGAGATGCGTGCCAGCTAATTTCATTAATTCATCACTGTGAATTACAAAATAAATACAGAAAAACAAAGAGTCGCCTTAAACAATTAAGAGCATCTCCATCCCACAAAAAGTTTAAAAATTGTAATTTTGCCACGTCACTGAATTTAGCAATTAGATATTCATAATTTCTAAATCACTCCATCCTAACAATTAATTTTGTGAAGAGAGGGAGAGTGCTATAATTAATTTCAGCCAATTAATTAGCCACGTGTCATTAAACAATGGTTTTCTTTTAAAGCAAATTTGCTAATTTAGAAATTGTGCCACATCCCAACAATTCTAAATAGTTAAATACAATATATTACATAAAAATCATAATTAAAAAAACAAAATGAAATGAAAAATGCAAAATAACATTGTTACATGATTAAAAAATATTACATAATCAAAATATTACACAGTGCTCTTTTTCTTTCTTTTCCTCTTTTTTGGCACTTTTTGTACATCGGCCCATAATCCTTCGTTGTGATCAGATCTCATGTAGTTCGCTTCTTCTTCACTTACTGGTACCTCGATTGGCACGTCGGTGCAAAATGGAGGTATCTAGTCAAACTGGTCGTACTCTTCTTCGTCCACGACATTTTCAACCCTTAGAATCCTTCTTTTTCCTGATAGGACGATGCTCCACCTAGCATCACTCGGGTTAGTGACATAAAAGACCTGTGCAGCTTGCTTGGCTAGTATGAACGGATCATCAATATACCCGACTTTGTTGAAATCAACGAGTGTGAACCCGTTATTATCAACCTTCACACCCCGGTCTTCGACCCATTGACACCGAAACAAGGGAATGTTGAGACGAGGACTGTAAATGAGCTCCCAAATTTCTTCAATAACACCGTAATATGACTTTGATGCTATTACAGCCCGGGCATCCCCGGATCTACTGAATTCTTCGGAGGCCGCCACCAACGTCACCCCACTATTTTGCGTCGCACTCTTATCACTTTGTAATTTAGTGTAAAATGTATATCCATTAATCTCATATCCTTGGAATGTTCTAACAACAACTTGGGGTCCTTCGCCCAGTAGCCTGACAATTTCATCTACGGGCGACCTTTCGGCGTGTTCCTTCACTCTTTCTTTGAGCCATCCTGTAAAAGAACGATTATGCTCGTTATTCAACCACTTCTGACTTCTCGTGTAGTTCTGTTGTCGAAGGACTGTCATGTGCTCATCCACATAGGGAGAAACGTCTGCCATGTGCTGTAGTACAATTAAATGTGCCTTTTGTAGTTCATCTGTGTCAGCAAGTACGGGTTTCAAACCAATTGTCCCTACTCCTTGGAGTCTTCCCTCGTATCGGGATTGTGGAACATCGATAGGAGACACACCGGTCAGGTAGTTAGTGCAAAACTCAACCGCCTCTTCTGTTGAATACCCTTCTACGATGCTACCTTCGGGCCGATGTCGGTTCCTTACGTATTTTTTCAAAATACCCATGTATCTCTCGAACGGATACATATACCGCGAAAATACGGGACCACAAATCTTAATTTCCCTCACGAGGTGGACAACAAGGTGAACCATAACATCGAAAAAAGAGGGAGGAAAATACATCTCAAGATGGCAAAGAGTAACGACGACCTCCGCTTGCAAATCATCCAATTTGAGCGGGTCTAACACCTTTGAATTAATTGCATTGAAGAAAAAACAAAGCTTCATAAGGGTCTGCCGAACGGCCTTTGATAAAATTCCCCGAATTGCGACAGGAATCATCTGTGTCATTAAAACATGACAGTCATGGGATTTCATACCCTTCAATTTCATGTCCTTCATGGACACCAGCTTCTTAATATTCGAAGAATACCCTGACGGGACTTTAATATTGTGAAGGCATTCACAAAAGCTTCTTTTCTCCCCCTTCGACATGGTGCACATTGCAGGGGGTAGGTATGCGCGCTTCCCTTTATCTTGGGGTGCAAGCTTTTGTCGTATTTTCATTTCCACCATGTCTTTTCGAGCATTAATACCGTCTTTAGTCAGGCGAGGAATGTTCAATAAGGTGTCGATTAAACTGTCGCATACATTTTTTTCAACATGCATGACATCTAGGCAGTGCCGCACCTCCAAATACTCCCAAATGCGGTAGCTCCCAAAATATGGACTTCTTTTTCCAAATATTTTTAGGCGGTGCTTTGGCGCATTTTCCGAAAACAACATCAAGGTTTTTAACCCGCTTGAAGGCACCCTTCCCATCCAATGGACGACGTGCCACTCCGAGCTCATTTTTCCCATTGAATGTCTTCTTTCTCCTGCGGTATGGGTGATTAACGGGGAGAAACCTGCGATGCCCCATAAAAATATTCTTCTTACAATATTTCAACCTCAGCACTTGCGTGTCATCTTCACAGATAGGGCACGCTTTTGCTCCTTTCGTACTTCGTAACCCGACAAATTCCCGTATGCGGGAAAATCATTCACTGTGCAAAATACCATGGCCCGCAATTTAAAGACCTCTTTGCCGTACGCATCCCATACCCAGACACCAGTCTTCCATAATTTTTGGAGGTCCTCAATTAATGGTGCGAGATATACATCTATGTCATTTCCGGATTGTCTGGGTCCTTGGATCAGTAATGACATCATTATATACTTGCGTTTCATGCACAACCAAGGAGGAAGATTGTAGATGGATAAAAGAACTGGCCAAGTACTGTGCTGACTGCTCATACTTCCGAAGGGACTCATTCCATCCGTGCTCACCACAATCCTAAGGTTTCTCGGGTCGGAACCAAATTCTTTGAATTGTCTATCAATATTTCTCCATTGAGAAGAATCAGCCGGGTGTCTTAGTTTTCCGTCCTTTTTTCGCTCTTCTTCATGCCAGCGCAATAATTTAGCATCTTTGAAATTTGCAAATAACTGTTTAAACCTCGGTATTATCGGTAGATACCACAGCACCTTGGCCGGAGGCGGGTCCTTTTTTTCTTCATCGTTACAATCGTCAGTTTCGTTGCCTTTATGCTTATAGCGTGAAACGCCGCATCTAGGACATACATGCATGGACTCGTACTCTTTACGGTACAATACACAGTCATTAGGACATGCATGTATTCTTTCAATCTTCAATCCCACTGGACATATCAACTTCTTTGCCTGATATATTGTACACGGTAACTCGTTGTTATTCGAGAGCATTTCTCGTAAAAGTCGTAGTAAGGACGTGAAACTCTTATCGCTCCAACCACTATCTGCTTTTAAGTTCAATAATTTCAACACAGCTGACAGTTTGGTAAATGTGATACACCCAGGATACAACGGCTTTTTGGATTCATTCGACAAATACTGAAATTTATCATAATTTTCACCACCAATTTCACATTCCACATCACGTAACATGTCCTCTAGGTTTTCGGTAAACTCGTGTTCTACATTTTCATCAATACTCGTTGCCATCTCATCATCGTCGCAGCTATCGACTTCAACACTATTCAATTTTTCGAAATTCTTATAATCATCGTTGCAATCAAATTTAAAATTATCAGAAATTTGATCACTCTCATTTATTTCATCACAAAATTTACCGGTACCACTACTTTCTCTAATTTTCTCACCATGCATGAACCAACATGTATATCTCTCCTTAAATCCCCGACAAATTAAATGAGTTCTAATTTCTTCCAATTCCTCAAATCCTATACAATTTTTACAATCCCTACAAGAACACAAAATGTTGGCCTCCTTTTGCAAAACTCTGTAACTTTCAGCAAACTGTAGAAACTCTTCAACCCGGACCAAATATTCTTCACTGTCACGCTGCATTTCATACATCCAACTTCGATCCATCTGTAAATTAAATTCCAAAAAATGATCGCAATTAATCATGCGTGGTGGATGGTCGACATATGTATAACCTACCGAATTCTTGGCTTACAAAGGGCCGGTTTACAATCCTAACCCACTCCTTGAATATTGTGCCTCATATGTGAACACACGTTAGTGTGATTTAATTAGTATTTGAGAAAAATTCGGCAGCATTTCCCCTTAACTCCCCAAGTACGTGTACATACCACATACTCGTAGGAGCAATAAGGAGAAATACGTCGAATTTTTCTCAAATACTAATTAAACCCGCTAACATGTGTTCACATCCTAAACGAGACACAATATTCAAAGAGCAGTCCCAAACCGGGGGCTATCCAAAATTAATCCCTATTGGATTAATTTTAAACGGGTATGGACCTACAAGCATATTAATAGGTCGGTTATTGGACAGCAATACACTAATTATTTTACAACCATGCATGCATTAATCAAACCCTAAACCGTAAATAAGCAATAAAAACTAATTAACAGAAAATTATTGAAATAAAAGAGAAGTATTACTAACCTTAACAAGGAAAAGATGAGCAAATCACAACTAAAAATCAGCAAATCTCAACTGCCTGCTGCGCAAAAAATCAGATTCCAGCCAATCCAGAGGAGAGAGAGTGATCAAAATGGCGCTGGAAGAATACCTTTAAGTGAGCTGAACCCTAGATGACCTTTTCTACACGGATAATAAGAGATAAATCCGTTTAGCTCTCCCGACATTTCTACACGGCTATTTAAATAAAAAACCGTGTGACAATCACCATTCCTACACGGATATTTAATTAAATATCCGTGTAGCTCTATAATATTCATACACGGTTATTTAATTATATATCCGTGTAAGAAGATAAATAGCTACACGGATATTTAATTTATTATCCGTGTAGGATTAACTTTTCTACACGGATTTCTTTTCAAAATCCGTTACGAATCTGAAGGGTTTAGGGTTTAGTTAGGGTTGTCCAAACGTCGCGTGGGAGTTCAAACGCTCTTCTCCCTTAATTCTATTTAATCACCGCTGATTTTAGTGAAAAATCGCACTGCACAAAATTTGCCTCCTAGCGTTAACCAGAATTTTACAAATCAAGAAAAAAAAAAAAAAAACCAAATGGAGAGTCCTCCTAGCGTTAACCAGAATTCGCCCACAGTGCAAAATCCACCATCTTAAAATCCTCTATCTGAAAATCCTACTCCATCTGAAAATCCTGCAGAAAATCCTATGTTCGAAGACCCCCAAGATGATCCCAACTGGGCTCCCATAATTCCTCCACCGCTTCCTATTCCTGCTGGTTACCCTCCTCTCGTTGGTCCATCTGAAACCTTCCAGTTCTCTGATCCACATCCAGACATAGTTGAGTGGAGTCATTTAGCCCCGCCCCCCCGTAATTGAATTAACATCGTCCTCCGATGAATCTGATCACTACCAGTTCTCTGATGATGAGCGTTACGGTCCAGAAGGTCCTATGGATGATGAGGATGTCTGGTTATCTTTGAGAAGAAGCAAGAGAATTTGGGACAATGTAAACAAGGATGGAGGCAAGAGAATCAACTACTTCCCTAAGAAAAAAAGGCGCGGCAATTAGTTGGAAATGTTTTGTATTTTGTTAGTTTTATATTTTGTATTTTCATTTTAGTTATATATCTAGATAGTTTTTTTTTTCTGTGATATCTAGCTAGTTTTTTTATTTTATTTCTGTGATGTATGGTGTATGTTATTTTAATATTTTCTATTTCTGTGATGTATGGTTTTATATTTAAATTTCTGTTTATATTTATATTTTTGAATAATCTAACTAGCTAATGTTATCTTTAAATATAAAAATAATAACAAAATATATAATTGACAAAAAATAATTTGAAATTTTTGAACCACACAGATATTAACGTTCAAATCATATTTAATATAATAAAATATCAACATATATATTCAGAGAAGTTAGGGTACTTTGATAAATTTTCGGACATACGAAAGAATTTAAAAATCAGACGAGAAAGAAGTGAACTGGGGGGACTTAGAAAATTTTTGAAGACATAATCTGGTTTTGAACTGCTACAAGGATTCCTACACGGATTTTTATTACAAATTCGTGTGCAATAGATACCTACACGGATATTTAAATACATATCCGTGTAGGTATCCTCTTTTCCTACACGGATTTTTATTAAAAATCCGTGTGCAATAGGTATCCTACACGGATATTTAAGTACATATCCGTGTAGCTCTCCTCTTTTTTATTAAATATCCGTGAGGAATACTTTTTCAACACGGATATTTACGTAACTATCCGTGTAGGAAAAGATGATATTTATTTCAAAGCATGCATGCGCGCTCCATTTATTTCATGTATTCATCACTGTGAATTAGAAATATTAAATATTAATAGATTTAAAATAAACACAGAAAAACGAAGAGTCGCCTTAAATCCTATATATCCTCCGAATCGGTTCCTCTCTTAAACCTATCTTTCTCTAAGTGAAAAAATGTCGTCTATCACAGAAGAACAACCTATTGAGGCGCCACCACCACCTGTTCTAGCACTACCACCAATTCCAGAGGATTTCATGCCAGTGCCTTGGATCCCACCCGGGTACGAACGACCACCACCAGGTTATCCCAGAAGTTGGCCAAGGCCACCATGGCCGACACGCCACGTCGCAGCCCAGGTTCCATCCGCCACCGAAGCCCTACATTCGTCGGACAAAGAAGAAAAAATCTGTTGTTTAGAGTTTTTTTTTTTTTTTTTTAGTTTTATTATATCAAATTTTTGGAAACTTTTGTAATATTTACCAGTAGTAATATATGAAAGTTTACTTGTTTACATTTTTGTTCTTTTGTATTTATTTTTTGTATTAGTTGCACAATTTTTAATTTGTTAATATTTAATATTTCTAACACAGTGATGAATATTTTTATTTGTAAAATAGCGTACAAGAATGAATACATAAATTATAAAGAACTTAATATTTACAAAGTTCATATCTAAATGAATACATTTCTTAATTTATAAGAATGAATATTTAAAGAGCTTCACAGCAATGAAAACATCCATAAGTTCATTTTTATATTTAAATAATCAAAATGTGAAAATAAAAAAAATAAAAAAAGGGAATCCTACACGGATATTTAACTACATATCCGTGTAGAAATATGAATAATATAATAAAATATTTATATTAATATCATATTTAATAAAATTTCACATCGGTGGGCTATCCTACACGGATATTTAACTGAATATCCGTGTAGGATGATAGATAGCTCTACGGATTTCTGCACAAAATTCTTTATGAATCTGAAGGGTTTAGGGTTTACTTAGGGTAGTCCAAACGTCGCGCGGGAGTTTAATCTATATTTTGTATAATTTATTGCTTTCCATAAAAAACGAACTTATCAAACTATTCATAATTCCTAAAAGGAATTCGTCAAAATATGACATAAAATGCAAAATGTAAAATTAATGCTCTCCATAAAAAATCACAACAAACCATTCCGACACGGATATTTAATTAAATATCCGTGTAGGATTGTTCTTTTTTTTTTTTTTTAGGCAGCCTCTATTTGGTTGATTTGGTTGATTTGCAATTTTGCAGGTCCTATTGTAGCAGTGTGCGGTTGCACCTGTGGATTTAGAATTTCAGCTGAATTTTTCCTCCGTTAATTTTACTCTGAGATGGAGGATTCAGTGTCATTTCCTCCACCTCCAATAGGGAGGAAAGACTTTGAATCCTCCATCTCAAAGTAAAATCAATGGAGGAGAAACTTTGAATCCTATATCTCCTTAATCCGTGTAGAGAGAGTGATCTTTCCTAAACTCTTATGTGCCTCGTAGAGATCTAGAGAGTGATCAAAACGGCGCTGGAAGATAAGCTTTTTATTTCAGCTAAAACCCTAGATGACCTTTCTACACGGCTATTTAGATATTAAACTGTGTAACTCTATCTACATATATACACAGCTATTTAAATAAAAATACGTGTACAAATAACTCTCCTAACACGGATATTTAAATAAATATCCGTGTAGCTCTCATATAATTCCTACATGGATATTTAAGTAACTATCCGTGTAGGAAATGTAAATTTCAAACAGCTTTTTTGAAACACTGTTTTTTAATAAAATATCCGTGTGGGATTCTTAGAGATATCATTGATCATTGGAAAAATCCTATTTGGTACACGGTTTTACATAAAAATGAGAAAATCCGTGTACAACCACAGTGTAGGAAGCGCCATTCTGTAGTAGTGATACCCGTCTCATCGAATAAGGTACGAGTCGGATAAATAGATAAAAAGGTGCCATTGACACCCCTAACTCTAGCACTGCAACACCTATACACTAGTGCTCAAAATATCCAAAACTAACCAAGCAATATATCAAGCTTGAGAGATAGCTAAGTTCTAAAAGTATCATAATGTAGAAATAACTAAGCCACATAACATGGAGCAGAGGATATAAGCTAAATATAAGATTCTCCTTTGTGAGTCTCCACTGGTTCTGAGATGGCTCTTGTGATGATACACCACCACTTCCATAGGCATGTACTGATCCGGTGGAATGACATGCTCTATCACTGACATCCATTCTTTAGCTGTTACCTGAACTCTCTCATTGAGATTCCCTGCCCATTAACAAAGTAAAGACTTAATCAGTAATACGAGAGACCTGGCTAATTTAATAGAGCAGTTGTTAAAACATATGTCATTTCTATATAAAGTGTCTAGCTTAGAACACATACACCAATAAAAGCCTATTAAGAACCAAAAATAAAGCCTTTTTTTTTGCTAGAGGTAATTGCAATGCAAATAGAATGATTTCTTCAAAATGATGCAAGTTATGCATATAGTCTTGTGATAGATCTAGGGTTTTGAGAGAGATTAAGAGAGAGCAAGAGAGTATTTTGAGGCAATTTTCTGTGTTTTTTCTTTCAACAAAGTTTGACTTTGAGTACCTTCCCACCCTCGAAGCTAGACACATTATCTAGCTAGGACCCCAAAGGAACATAGAAACCACACATAATGAACATAGAAACACATAATGGTGTTTGACAAACACTGTTTTGTGGAAGAATTGCATTTAGGTCTTTGCCAGAGAAAAAAAAAGGTACAAGAATTGGTGGCGCAGGGAGGAAAGGCATGGTTGACCCCTTTCTTCTGGTAATGCGAAATTTGGTAAATTTTTCTCCAATTTTTTGGTTTTTCTCGGTTTGAATTGAAATAGCAATTAATGTAGAGGGACAAGCTGCTTTATTGTTGTTTGAATATGAATCTCTTGTGAGCATTTGAATTGAAGTTTATCATTTTATTTCATCCTCACAGGGATTAAGTTTGCTAGTGTAGAATTGGTAGATCCGAAATAATTGAATTGTAAAGAGTTTTCAAAGAAAGAAAAATGCCCAAAGAGCACTGATTTGGCTTTTAAGTATGGTACCATCTGAATTTGGTTAGGATTTAGTTTTCCTTTTTTAAGATTTGATTTGGGTTGTCCGATCCTGTTGTAACAACTACTGCTATTCTAAAAAAAAATTATGAATTGTAAAACAACTAAATTATTACTCTATTGAATTTGTTTTTAACTCTTTATTAATTAAATTATTGCTCTTGATGCTTCTAGGTGCAGTGCATGCAAGTTGGTTAGATATTGGTAAGAGTGTTCTTACTGTTCAAGTATAATGGGTATTTCCATAAATATATCTAGGTGCAATGCATGCACCATCTACGCTTAAAGAGAGAGATCTTTATTTTTATAAACTCAAGGGAGTATCATAGTGCGATCTTTTTTGCATATGTTAAAAAAAAATGGGACAAATTATAAAAAAAAACTAACTGGTCCGGTATTGGCAAGTGGGTGTTCTTGACCGGCTCATTCCCAGGTAATTTTCTTTAGTTGATATTTACATTATTTCACTATATACTTTTGGTGTTTAGTTTGTTCCTTTTATACAATTTATTTATGCGTCATTAGCCTTCAGAGGTCAGTATTTTATTGGTAAATGACCAAAAATGTGGCTGGCAGTGCTAGTTAGCTAAAGGCAATATATACACTGAACTGAAAATACAAGTTTGATTTTGTATAATTAAAGGCATTGTCTGTTTCGAGTCATCGCTTAGTATATAAGCATTTAGTGTTTTATCTAGAGAAATGTGATATAGAACAACAAAAAAGATGGTACTGGCACAGTAGAAATTATAATATCTAAAAGGGCAGTGGTTTAATTTATCGCATTTTTGAGATACATAGCACAAACAAGCATCATAAATTAGTTAATATGTTTCTTTGTATATAGGTAGTGGAGTTGGACACACCAGAGAGTGTTATCGAGTGAAGAGAGTGCTTTCTCAAAGATGGTACATAAATTATAATATCTAGCAATGCTCAATATTTAAGGGTATTATTATATATATTTTCCTCTTTGCTTAATTTTCTTCTCTGCGACTGTATATATATCATACTTTTATGACAACTTCTACATAAACTAAAAATTGCACATTTCAATAGTTCCAAAATATCTAATTACTCCTGTACTGCTTTTTCAAATATACCAGCACGAGTTCCTCTTTCAATTGTAGTTACGGTGAGATTCCAATTACCAAGGCACTATGAGATTCCAATTTATGTGCTATTGTAGTTACTGTGAGATTCCAATTACTGTAAGGATTACTGCACTACAGAGGCCACCTGTACTTACCAGAAAACTCAACCTTGATTCCCCTCCTTTTGGCTGAGTATCATGCATCTCTTCTTGGGGATCACTCTAGTGTTCAACGCACTCTCCAACGGCTAGCACCACATTTTTATTGGAAGAAAGTGCACCAACAGGTTAAAGAATATGTGCGCTCTTGTGATGTATGTCAAAAGTGCAAGCCCACAAATCAACACCCTTATGGATTGCTGCAACCAATTGTTCCTCCAACTTCCCTATGGGCTGACCTATCGATGGACTTTATCACCAATTTACCCCCATCCGGAGCATACCGCTATCCTGGTAGTGGTTGATCGCTTCTCTAAAGGAGTGCATCTAGCTGCCTTACCACGACGATGATTAAGGAGATTTGATTTATATTTTAATTAGTACTTTTATTAGGCAATAATCAAGGGCTAATATCCTTAGGGCTGATTAATGAGCGAGCATGAGCGAATTGGGGTATACTTATGCTCGGCTCATTTAGTTAATGAGCGATAATAAGCGAGTTATGAGTAACTGAACGAGTCATGAATTATGAGCAAGTTAAAAAATAAAAAACTAATTTTTAAAAATTAGTTTTTATTTATAGAATTTAAAAAATTATCATAATCCAATCTAATTAAACATTACATAATTTAACATAAAAATGTCCATAAGCAAATTTATCAATTTTAATTCAGGTTGGAGCACTAGAGCGTCATTTATTAATTTTAATTTTTGGACTGAATCTGGAGCGTAAGTTTACGTTAGGAGATTTTATTTATTTATTCAATTTTAATTTTAATTCAAAGAATTAGAATTAAATGTGACAGAATTAGATGTGGTAGTTCCTTAATAACCAAGTTATGAGCGAGTTGAGGTATACTCATGCTCGGCTCATTAAGTCAATGAGCGATAATAAGCGAGTTCTTAATGAGTTATTAATGAATGAGTTATGAGCGAGTCACGAATTATGAACAATTTACTCACTCCTATATAAGTGTACCAGTTGACAGAGAGGAAATAAACATGCAATATTCAACAATCTCTCTCTCTCTTTCTCTCCCTCTCTCTTATCCTAGATCTCTTCTGTCTTATACCCTCTATTTTGCTAACTCCAGCTCCTACACAGAAATTCTCCTAACAACTCCACTTGATGTACTTCTGGTAACCAACCATGAGATGGGAGATATTTACCTTGGAGAGATGATAAGAGCTGCTGGTGGGAAAACTGCAAAAGAACTAGGCTTCGGAAACTAACATTGCGGAGTGCTCTTCTCCAAATGATGACCGTAAGACCTCACAAGCAAAATAACATTAATTTACATTAATTTACAATTTTAATAAATCGTTGTAATATTTTCTAAAGCCTATTAGATAAAATAACATTATTCTGTATCTTGAAAAGTAACAAGTAAAATTCCATTTCAAAAGAGAATTAGTTTTGGTCTAGTGGAAAAGACAATGCTTTACATATAGGAGGTCATAAGTTCGAAATCCACGAAGAACGACTATCTTTAGTGTATATTAAATAATTAACTTAACCTCCAATCTTTACTCCAAAAAAAAAATTTCCAATATTCCAAAAAATATGCATTAGTTTCTAATATAATTCTAAGTATTTTGTTTTTTGGTAAGCTACATTAATTATTTTGTATTTTCACAAACCTCAAAAACATATTTGTGAAATGGACTTTATTACTTTCTATGTCGCAGACAACAACTTAACTAATATCCCACTTCAGCATGGAAGACCGCATGGAGATAACCATAGTTGATCACAAGCCATAGCAGACAACAACAAAAAAAACCTTATTCTATTGACGTAACAGAAACATCATCACGAACCTCACCTTGAGGAATTCAGAGTAGGTCCGATGCCCATTGGACTGTTCGATGGGCGAAATGATAATTCGATTGTATCAAGATACGTGCTAAGTAAATTAAAATTCGTATAAGTCTGTTTCAATATTCATGCATACTAATCTCAATGTTAATTGTACAGTGATAGAGCTAATTGAACTTAAAAGTAGGTCGGATGCCCATTGGACCTACTACTATATCCACCTAAACACAAGAACTTGTTTTTTGGTCTAGTGACAAAGACACATGGTTCTCATGTGAGAGATGATGGGTTCGAAACCTACAAAGTAGAAAAATCTTCTATAATGTACATAGGAGTTTGAAAGTGTGTTGGATGGCTTGACCTCCAACGCATAATTTCAAAAAAAGATCTCCACCTAGACACATGCTATCCACGCGAAATTCGCATCGTCTGAGATATCTCAAACTTTGCATGACTTTTTGGAATATCTCAATCGTTCAAATACGTTCTGCACGAATCTCAAAGCTCAAATAATACTGGTCCCCGAATAGACACCGGACACGTCGGTCACGCAAAAATTGAGATATCTCAGAGGATACGCACTCATCCGTGTGCGCGCCAACCTAACTGAAAATGCAACGATGTACACGTTTTCATCACAAAATGAGTCATTATGACCCGGCCGTACATTGTTCGGAGACCTATTTCACACAAGATTACACCAGTACCGTTACAGAATATCTTAAGGAAAACAATCCTGAGGAAAATATACGTCATTTTTGTGTATAAGGAAAATGGGCCGAGTATGCACTTTTGGACTTTTTCTGTTTAAAATGGGCCGAGTACACACTTTTTCTGTTAAAAATGGGCCGAGGATGAACTTGTTGTCCATTACAGGACATGAAGGTCGGTGACGATCTTTTTCAAAATAAAAAAATGTTCTTACAAAAATACTATTATTTTTAGCAAGTCTTTGTAGAAATACTCTTTGTAATTTTAATTTATGTCTAAAAGTGCATACTCGGCCAAAAATACTATTATTTTTAGCAAGTCTTGATTAAACAGTGAATATTGAATAAACTAATCTAAATTATGAAAAAATAGTTAAATGTGAAAAACGTGACTAGTTACGTTTGGACACAGCACGCGAACAGTTATGGTACGGGAGTCACGGCGTGACTCGCATGCCAGACAATCCCTCCACATTTTAGTCACGGCACGGCACGTGTAACTGCTTACTTGGTTACGGCACAGTACGAGACCAAAATTATAACGTGTTAGTCACAGCACGACACGGAACAAGACGTTTTGTCGACTCTAGTATTATGCATATTACCAACACTACGTGGCATGACACAACACCACACCACATGTTTTAAAATTTCGACCTATTATCACATACACACCACACAATAGTTCTTTCATTATATCAACCAATTTAACCGCATTAAAAATGGGGTGTTCTTAAATAATGGTCCAATAAAATTGGAGAAATTTAAGTTGTGATAAAGCAGCAGTAGTACCGCACCAACTCGACTTAATTATGATAATGGCCCCATAATTAAGACGAAAGCGTTGAACTCTGCTCGACCATAAAAATATAAATTATAAGGAGTGGCGCCCATTAGAACCACGTGATTTCATAAAAAGATAAAAAAAAATTTAAATCTACACGTTAATACGCCCATCCCTCATACCACCTACCTATATAGAAGTGTAGACAGAACGAATTCGGAGAGCATAATGCTGATATCAAATTTGAATTCTTTTTTTAATGGGCAAATACTAATACAAATACGGATAGTAAATGAATGTCAAAGTGTAAAATCAAATTTATTTTAAATGAATATAGATACGAAGCGCACATTGTAACCTCATTTACTTTATAATATGAACGTAAAATGCATAAAAATGACAAGCACACATTTAGAAAATTTACATTAAGGAAACTAAAATGTAAAATACATAATATGACCATGTGACCCGCAGAGATTTGAACTCAATTACTCAAGTCTTGACAATTATATATAAAAAGAAATTCTTAATTACCGCTAAACTATAAACAAACATGTAGCACTTTATGAGCGAATGGACTATATAATTTAAAAAATAAACTCAAATAAATTTCAATATACATGATTAAAATATTTAAAATTATGAAGTGATCACTAAACATCTCCTGGGTTGACTTATACTCAGTCCCTGTTTACAAAGTGGCTAGAGGAATTTTGGATATAATAACAGATATTCTACAGTGTTGATTCTCTAGCGGCCATCAATTTCGGTTATGGTCAGTTGATCCACAGAGTTGACAGTTGATGAATCATGTTGCTGGATTGACCAATCTGAGAGAAAACCTCTAATTCTTGTACCAAGCCAGGGATTTTTGGGGTCCTGTAACAATGTGTCACTTGATATCATTGTGAAAACAGAGCTCATGAATGGCCTATCATCAGGACATTCTTGCACACACAAAAGTGCCACATGAATATATCTCGTTAGTTCTATTGTGAAGGCTGAGCTTTCCACTGCATCGTCAAACAGCTTTATAATGTTTCCTTCTTTCCATAATTCCCATGCCTACATACATGATGATTTACACAGTTTTAGTATAATATTATGTATTACAAATTGACTTGATTTATATCAGTCTTGATAGATTATTTCTTGGAATTAGAACATGTCACTCACATAAGCAATAAGGTTTTGATTAACTCGATTTTTCTGGCCACTTATTATCTCAAGAAGTAGAACTCCAAAGCTATAGACATCAGATTTAACTGAAATTGTACCCTCCAATATATACTCAGGAGCCATGTATCCGCTTCAAATATTTGAAATAAAAGAAGAAGAAGAATCAACATGAAATTAGTCAAGTGGAACTTATTTATGAAGTATAAAAACTGAATTGGCACATACCGAGTTCCTATTACAGTTTCCGTGTTCATCACTCCCTGATCTCTCTTAAACAATCTTGCTGTGCCGAAATCTGCAATTTTAGAATTCATTTGTTCATCTAATAAAACATTTGCTGCTTTCAGATCCCTGTGGATTACGTTGAATCTTGAGTCTTGATGAAGATAAAGAAGCCCTCTAGCAATCCCAATTACAATTTCTAATCTTATTGTCCAATTTAAGGAGGCACGCCTTGTAGCATCTGTTATATTAGTTACCAAAATATGAAATTGTAAGGGAAATCTAGCTGTAATTGGCGAATTGATGGAAGATGAGGAAGAACTGTAGAATGATAAATTAATAGTGTTTTGAAGTTGAGATGCATACCAAAGATATAAAAATCTAAACTTTTGTTGGCCATGTACTCGTAAATCAATATTCTCTCATCATTCTCAATGCAGCATCCAAGGAGTCTGACAAGGTTCCTGTGCTGTAGCTTTGCGACCACCAAGACTTCGTTCATGAACTCATTTATACCTTGCAGGGATTCTCTTGATAGCCTTTTCACTGCGATTTCTTGGCCACCCGGCAATTGACCCTGCTGACATATTTTGTGAGTGCCTTCTGACTTTAATAACACAAGGGCTGGAAGATGCTTTTAATAAGATGAATAACAGAGTTTGTTTTTGCAGTATTGTTATTTTCCTTAACTGCTTTTCACATTATCTTTTTTTATATATTAATAAGCAATTACATAAAGGAGTGAATCACGTGTATTTCTTCTGAACAAACATGTGAGCCTAATACAAATATAAAGTAAAAAGTACCTTGTAGACAATGCCAAATCCACCTTCTCCTAATTTATTTTTATCTGAAAAGTTATCTGTCACACGTAAAATCATGTCCATGTCAAAGACAGGGAGATCTGTTCCTTTGAACGACTCATTTCGCATCAAATACTTCAGGTTTTTACCTGTGGTAGAAGATATAGCTGCATGAATTACAAAGACTTTCCAAAGCAGAAATTTTTATTTGCATATGCAATCTCTGTTATGAACAGGTCTGGTCATTGAGATTGTTAATCCAATTTTCTATTGTCGGGTTACAAACTTTCCGATCTTTAACTAACCAGTTAAGATATAAAGCATTCAATCAGAGTTCGATGTTAGACGATGGGGTTTTTTGTGAGTTCAGTGGGTTTCATCTTAAAAAATGTTATTTCAAAAAATCATAAGAACCAATAAGATATAATTGGAAAAAGTATAAATAATAATGTTATATACTCTAGCTATAGTAGAGAGTTTAAAATATTTTAATTAACAATATCCACATAATTTCTATAATAATATTACTGTTATATATAGTTATGTATCATAACTTTTCTTCAGAGAAATAATATAATGTGGTTGGGTTTACTCAACCATTTACAAAATACGTATCCAAAATATATTTCCTGGATTTATCAGAATAGGATCCATATCTAAACAATTGAATTCTAAATCAGCAACATTTTGGGTCGGATCGGTTGGGTCATTCAGAACAGTCAGAATAATCAGATTTTAGTTAAAAGCCTACTGTTACCTTGTTTTGAATATCTCATTTTTTTCCTCCATAGTAGACATGCAATTGAAGATATGAGGAGCACTAATATTATGCTACTTGATATTATTCCAATAGTTGCTGCCCTCCGTTTGCTATGATTTGTACCTATATTGAAAGGCAGTTTCTTAAAATCTAAATTGGTCTTGAACTAAACTAGCTAACACACAATATGGAAAGTGAATTTTGTTTCTGATATTAATGAAAAATGCATTAAAACAAATCTTATGAAACTCTTATTTACTGTAACTTGCTATTTCCATAGTTATTAGCTAAAACAGAATACTGTGATTACTTCCAAAGAAAAAAATGTTAAAAGTATCCCTACAAGTTATGAATTCATAAGCAAGATGAAAGTAGAGGGAAAACTCACCAAGCTCAGACTTTGGAACCTTCACATGAAGAACTTGTCCACCATCAATGTACTTCGTATCAGTAAGTACAGTTTGCCACATAACACAGCCGCTCCCCTGTCCCCTGATATCCAAGGGGGCATATGCCATGCATGAGCAATTCATCAAACACTTGCTCCTGCACTCCGTAACACTGATGGTCGCATCAACAGTTGCATTATGCGAATATGGTAGCATCACTCCTTGAATTTCATAAAACCCATCACTATTAGCATTACAGCCTAACGGTAACATGCGTTTACACCCACCTGAAGTGTTTCTCATGTTCCCATCCATTGGTGCCAGTGGCTCAAATCCTCTCAGACAACTACAGGCTTGCTTATCATTAATCTGGCATATACTGAAAGGCCCACACCTTGCGTATTGGCTGCACTCGTCTCTTCCTGCCATGGGGTATCCGATCCAGGATTGATGAGTTTGATCCCAGAGAAAACGTTGAATTATACCAGATTCGTGCAGCACTAATCGGGACATGGTCGAGGTTGATGTAGCTTCAAATCCATATGACACCTCATCTTGATCCCACACAACTATGAAATTAAACATGTTTTGATAATTATAAGATAACATCTGGGGTACCCCACTAAAATATTTTCCATTCCAAATACCAGTACGGCCAATTATCTGCGAACGGTCCAAGACAATAATCTCAGGAGCACCTTCAGTGTCCCAGATAAACCTGTAGTTACCTTCTGATGGGTCATTGCTGCTTTTCCAGGAAGAGAGAAATGTCTCAAAGCCAGTCCTGAAGTTTTTGCGAACTTTCATGCCGGAAAGCAATGTATTCGTTGGATGATCAAAACTTTGCCATATGATACTATTGTTCATTTGATCTGTCAGTATAAGATTTCCAGAATCATTCAACTTCAATATTGGACTGAAATCATTGGCATCACTTGAGGAGTTAGAGCTAGACGACCATACGGTCCTTCCTGCTGAATCATACAGCATTATTGACCCCCTCTTATTTAAGGTTAGTGCGCCTGAGGTGTTGTTCAAGGGACTATCTCTGTTTGCGACCCATACGACAGTGTCTGGCGAGACTGTGAACCATATACCCACGAAACGGTTGCTGGATGAACCAAGGCTGAAGAACCCGAGCTCAAATACGGATTTTGGTGAGACAAGAGTCTCTCCATCTGTAAGATTTTGAGCACTCAGTAAGGTATCAATTGAGATGGAGAAAGGTGAGAAAGAAAGGAGAAAGAGAGTAATTGTGGATATTTTAGAAATCATCTCTTTGTTCATCTCTTCTAGTACCAAAATCAAGGATCAGTAAATTGAAGTTTTAAATTTTAATGCAATGTGTACGCTGTTGATCTGGATATATAATGTAGGGGAAAAAGTACAAGCCGTGAGAAGGAGCAGGAAAAGTAATACAATCTTTTAAAAGAGGTTCCGGGATTATCTACACCATGTTTGATTTGGAAGTAAATGTAAAGCGACCTTCAATAAAGAAAAGTAATGGAATTGAAATTGAATTATGATTTTTCTGATGTTGCGATCTGGTTGGTTGCTAAATTATTTTTATTATTTTCTTTGCACCAAATAGGTGATAAATCATCCTACATGTTAGACAGTTACCCGAGGGAAACCTTCTGGCATAGGTTTCTTAGTTCTGACTATGATTGATGGGGACTTTCTGGTAAGGTAACAACTATGTTGCAGAGACGACATCTATCCAGTCTAGCAAAAAAAAAAAAAGCACTCTATAGTAATACTTTGTGGTTGTGCTAATTATTGCAATTGACTAGTTCAATGAAAAAAATGACATTTCAACCAATTCATTGTTCAATATGAGTCAATTTTATTGATTGATGTAAGTGGTTATGTGGGTGGGTCCTAGATGTCAGTGGGTGGAACATATTGATTTAATAAATTTCTCCAGATGTGCACCTAGTTTAATTAATTCCAAGCCCTGTGCACCACACCAGTCCATTTATTTTAGCCTTTTTCATTTGGTCCATTCATATCTTCTTATTAGACTATAGCACCATGTAACAGCAATTAAGTAAATTGAAGTAAACTTTGTTAGTTAAGTACTTAATTGCTGTTACATGGTGCTATAGTCTGCATCTCATCTTCTGTTACAGTGAATGCCTATAGGCAATATAAATCCTATACAGAGGCTAATCAAGTACTCACTGTAACTAACAAAGTTTACTTCAATTTACTTAATTGCTGTTACATGGTGCTATAGTCTAATACTTCTAGTCATAGCAACTAATTCGGAATGGAGAAAAATATTTGCATGGTTCAGAATTTTACATCACCTAAATCTCGCCTACCCATTAAGCTGGCCTTATAATACGTTAAATTTGTCAAAAAAAAAAAGGATATTTTTTAAGATGCAGTTAATGCTTTTAAATTAAGAGTAAGACTTTAGGTGTCATGGATAGCATAAGGTCTTCTGTGCTATTGTCTCAAAAACCTATAATATAAATTTCAAACTTCGATCTATGTAGCTCAGTAAATTGGTTATATAATAAACTTGCATAATATTAATTTTTACTATTTTTTGAATTTTTTTTTACTATTTTTTATAATTTATGAAAGGAATAAGGCTGGCGTGCTACCTGTAGCATAGTGATATGTCGTGCTACCTCTTAAAAAACCTATTGAGTAGACTTCAAACGATAAATCTAAACCGTTGAAACCGATCTACTCCACCACGAGTGACGTATTTACATATAAAATTTACAAATTTTTATATTCATTTAGTATAAAGTCAAGCGGTCAAAAAAATAATGAAAAATAAATGTATTAAAATTAACTTATAATTATTATTTTTTGACCGCTTGACTTTATACCAAATGAATTCAAAACATTATAATTTTGGCATATAAATACATCACTTATGTAGTAGATTGGTTTCAACAATTTTGGTTAGCCATTGAAACAAATCCAATAACTTTTTGAAGAGGTAGCACGAAATGTTACTATACTACAGATAACATGCTAGCCTTATTCTTCATTCTTTATGAAAGATAATAACAAATGACATAAAATATTGGCAGTATATTTCAGGTCCCATACTCAGATGGATGGTCTGGATCTGACTGACAACATTTAATAAATTCTACTATTATTCTGTCCCAACTACAGCAAATCTCCCGGCTTGATGGTGAAGCCTCATTTATTATGATAATGATATGATAACAAAGAAAACGTCCTGGAGATGTCCTCATTTATTATGAGTCATGAGTCATGACTCATGACTGGGTTTCGGCAACATTTCTAAGGATGTGGACCCTTTCTCAATAATAACCTCACCAGCCTTCATGATGATGAACCTAATTATGCCTGTTAACAATTTATATATTAACTTATAAACCAAAGAGAGAAATAAATCATTTTAAATAAAAATAGTATGTAGGAAATAGATGATTAATTTAAGATACAAAATTCATTTTAACAGTTATGTCTTGTTTAAAGATATAACTGGGACGTCATTAAGAAAATTAAAAATAATAATAGAAATTGAGAAACTATGGATTATATATAACGAGATCTAGTTAAGAGTGGAGATAAGAAAGAGAAGGGTCTAGAATTTTACTCGTTCATTGGAAAGAAGAGGGTTTAGGGTTTCATAACCATTTTTTTTTTAATTATATAGCGTTATTGGCAAAATAAATAAAAAAATTAAAAATGATACAGCACATGTTGGCACAAATTTAGATCCAGTGCAATATGAATCTGATTAGCACGAATTTTGAAACGGATCACCGATATAGATAGGTATGGAAATCCAATCATGATAATTTGTCGTAAGGCCCAGTAAGCGTGAGCAAAATCTGGTCGCGAGATTGTCGACGCAGAAACAAGCCACAGAGCTTTTGAATCTGTTTACTCGGCCCATCTAATTCTAGGCTGTTGGGAAATATATGGGCCCTTGAGAAGAGGAAACTATAATGCATGAAGTCCAGTCTCATTACGGCCCATAAATCTAGTATTTGCTTAAGAGATTACAGATCTTGCAGTGCTCTGAGATGTAAATACGTGTCAGTTTATCACTTGCGAGTATTTCCGAATGAACATCTTGAATGTCAAATATAACGCCGCAGATAATTAAATAAAATAACATAGGTGGCAAAAATATTTAAATCGAAGAATGCAATTGTTAGATTATTTGTTTATAACTTTAAATGCCAGAGCAAAAAAAATTATTCTTTAAGACTTTATATATGGGTCTAATAACGTACTTATAAATTAATTTCTAATTTCCGATCTCGTTTTAATTTGTTTCGAAAATTAATTGTCATAATTAGTAAAATTCGAGTCAATCTGATATGAGGTAGAATTCAATTCATAGGAGCTTTAATATTCAAATAGGAGACACATTTAGATGAAGTAAGAAATAGAGTAAGAATAGAGTTAATCTCAAAATTGAAAATAGAAGCTAACTCAACATTTTGTTGAATTAATAAAATAGTGAGAAAACACACAAAAGACAAACAAATAATTCATATTTACTAAACTAAACACATCCAAACATAAAATAATAATTTGAAATAGTATTAATCCAAATTAGTAACTATTCTTCATCCATCTAAACGCTCCCATAGATTCTAATTAGATGGTTAAGATCCTAATTCAAACTTTGACTCAATTTAACGAGGATCCCCCGAATTCCTATCTTTGTCACACACAAAAAAAAAAAAAAAAAAAAACCTACGACCCCATATCTCATGTAATATAGTGGACAAAAGACGCAACACGCACGAGGTAACAATCACTCAATCTATAGCATTAAAAATGGTGTGCTCTTAAATGTGAGAGATATCAACTTGTGATAAATATTAAAGAGTGCAGCAGTACGCCAGTACCGACATCGACTCGGCTTTTACATACAATTTAATTGATCATTACGCCTGATTCATGACATTAAGTCGCCCATACGACAATAGCGTTCAACTATGCGCGACCACAAAAATCTAAGTAACAAGTAACGGCGCACATCAGAACCACGTCAAATATTAAAAAAAATGGAATAATTTAAATTGTACGTTAATACACCCATCACTCGTACTACCTACCAATTGTAGCAAGTTCCCTTTTTTTCTTTCTGATCAGCGACCAGTCCCAGGAGCAGTTAAGAATCCATGGTAGGCCCCTTTTTTTATTGATTTTTTTTTTATAAATCACAAATATAAAAATTAATTTTAGAAAATCAATATAATTGTTTGAATTTTTACAAAAACTATAAAAACCGAGTTGCCAACTCGGTCGGAACTTTCCTTTTTTACCACAGACCGAGTTGGCAACTTGGTCTGAAGTCATTTTTCAGTTATCACACAACCTACGATGTGACTAGGCATATAGCATGTGCAAACCGAGTTGACAACTCGGTCTGTAACTATTTTTCAACTCGGTCTCCTGTCTAATCGGACAGTTTAAATGATAATTTTCAAAGTGGAAACAACGAGTGATCTTAAGTTTAAAATCTCAAGAGAGTTGATGCGAGTTCAAATGATAATTTCACTTGAAACCGAGACAGAGTTCCCAATTCGGTCTCTAGTCTTTTTTGAATTTTCTGTTACGGGAATGTGTAAACTTGAAAATTGACTCCAGACCAAGTTGAAAATTGACTCCAGACCAAGTTGCCAACTATTTAAAGTTTATAAAAAAAATTATTTTTTATCGATTGCATTAAGAAAAATTAAAAATCAAGTCGGTGTCATTTTTTTAAATAGCAAAGTTACAATTAGAGTTGTTCATGGGTCCGATTCGGTAAAAAAAAAATTTGATAAAAAAAACTTTGATTTAGTTTTCAAAAGACAACCGAACTGACTGGAATATATTTATCAACCGAACTATATGAAGATTAATCATAAAATAAACATTTTTTGTTATTTTTTTATTTTATTTTCTGGCTAGATTTTTTTTTTCATTCAATCTAACCGGCTTTAAACTAAATCAAACAATATATTATGTCATAATTTTTTATTTTATTTTAAATATTTAGTTCAGACAGTAGACAGGTTTAAAAATTTTTGTCGGTTTGGTCCAATCAGTTTTAAAATTTTCTAAACCAAATCGTTCAATTCTAACATCTCGACTCGGTTTAAAACCGATTAAACTAGACCTGACTAACACCCCTAGTTACAATGAATAATGAGGATGATATTTTTTATGGTCACAACAGTTCATTCCGTCCAAGTTTTTTTCAGGCTGCTAGCATTCAAAAAATATTTAGTCCTCCAAGTTAATATTTTTTATCAATAATTTCAATTCTAATTCAAAAAACATATTTTAATTCAAAAATAATTATTTCTGAATTTATTTTTGTAATTTTCCGTAAACTAATCTAACAGTAAAAATAAAGAGGTTGAACGAGATGAACAGTCTCAAACCGAAAAAAAATCTCAACAGGGAGAATCACCGTGAAATCTGCATCCTCTGCATTAAGTCACCAAAAATAATTACTGTGGAACCACCAAAAACTCAGCAGAGATGAATCACCAAAAATAATCACCGTGGAATATGTATCTTCTGCATTAAGTCAAACTCTGAGTTAATGCATTTTGGCTGTCAGATTAGAATCCGGATCAATCCAGTCCAAAATAGAATACACAGGGCTCTTTAATTTTCGTACCAACACGAATTGATTGTTCTGATTCATTCTACATTAACTCAATATTTGATTTAATCAATGCATGTTATGAAAAATCACATTCATAGCATGCCAACATGTTACATTTCTTGCCTAAGTTTAGATGAATCAATATCCCATGCACAGAGCTGCGCGCCTTTGATATTCTTCAGATTTTTTTTTTTTTTATAAAAAAAAGGCTGAGTGTCCATTTCATTATTAAAATAGTTAATTACATCACTATATTGGCCAAGAGGGAAAACCCCCTGGTACCAATGTGTATCAAAACACAAATGACCTAGACAAGTAACCAACAGAATATCCACAGTTTAGAGTTAGATATCAAAAGTAGTCTTAAGCCGCATAACAGCATAACAGAGAGCTGAGGATTAAACTAACTACAAAATATGAAAAATTAGTAACATTCAGTAATCAAAGGTATTAACTCCAGGGATAGACCGGTATAACATGATCTCTTTATTATGAGGAATCACATCCAGTGGGATAGCATCTTCAATAATTGACATCCAATCTTCAGCTGCATCTTTTGCTTTCTTCTTTGCTTTACCTATCCAGTAAGAAACAATAAATTTGATCAATAAAATAAGAGATCTAGCTGTTTTCGAATTACACATAGTAAAATATATTCTTTAGAGTGTGCGGAGGTGACACTGACCAAATTAAAGGTTACCCAAGCAAGATCTCCTGCTTCACAGAAGGACAATCGGAGAGAGAACGAAAAGAAGAGAAAGGAACATAACACTATTTGGAGATGAGGTGTGTATATAGTTTTGACGAAACCATTCACCTCCAAATCAGTGTAAATTTTACTGTACGAAAAAGAGGTGGACTTGGCGTCCTTCCTTTCTCTTTCTTTCTCTTTGTTTACAGTCTACACGCTGTGTCTGTGACTCTGTGGAGCGCGTCCTTAATGGGCCCTTGAGAAGAGGGAACTAAAATGCATGAGGTGATAGTCCAAGTACGACCCTGGGGTCCAATTATTTACCTCAGAGATTACAGATATAAGATATTTTGGTGCTCTGTGATGTGAACACGTGTCAGTCTGTCACTTGCGATCGAGTATTTCCAAACGAAACATCTTCAAGTAAAAGAAGGATGTCAAATTGTCAAGAATGAATGACGCCGCAGAAAATGAAACAAAATAAAATAACTTACATGAGTAGATTAATTTAGGAGTGACCTCATCAAAATAATTAGTACACGATTCAAAATTATGAAACGATTTTTTATGCAAATAATATAATTTAAATCGAAAGAAATTTAGTTGTTAGATTATTTGTTTATATGCAACAGCAATAATTTGATTTTTGTTTTAAGACATTATATAATGTGTCAAATAACGTATTTATATATTTACTTTCTAATTTTTAATCTTATTTTAATTTGTTTTAAAATATCTAACAAGCAACGGTCTCTTTGTTGTAAAGAGGTCAACAAAGCTACATTGCTTTGGCTCTCTGCAAGTGAATGAGAACTCGAGAATTACTTTTTGATCTGATAACCAAAACAATATTTTCTGTGTGAAAGTTTGTAATATTGAAATCTGAATTAGATATTTCTTATAAATATTTTGTGTGTGGGAGGTGGTTTTAATTGTTTGTATCATTAGATGTTAAGAATCTAAGATGTTGATGTTTAGATGTGGATGTTTATTAATTATTGTAGTTTGATCGATGTTGATGATATTCTAAATGTAAAATAATAGATGTAATTTTATGTTTTAAATAATGAAAATTATACTCGACAAAAGTTTAAAAAAAAAATTGATATCCAATTATACTCAAATAAAAAAAAAGTGACGGAGAACTCAAAATATTACCCTCTCCATTAGAGAGAAAATATTTCAGTTATCAACTCATGGTATCTTGAGGCTTGACAGGGTGTTTGCCGACATTTTTCTCTTAAATATATGTCTTTATTAGAGAGATTGTGAATTTGTGATAAAGAGTATACAAAAGCGCTAAACTCTGGGCGACGACAAAAATCTAAATAACAAGGAGCGGTGCACATCAGAACCACGTCAAATATTTCAGAAATGAAGTAAATAAAATTGTACGTTAATACGCACATCACTCGTACTACCTACCTTATTTCTAATAATTAAGTGCCCTTTTCGAACAACCAAAGTAGAATAACAAAGGAAGCCATCGATCGTTCGTAGGTGGCTATCAAAGGCACGGGTTGCACGAATATTAAAAAAGTTACTGACTTACAAATAATGACAAATGAATTATCGTGGATATCCAATGATATCGTAGGTTTAGATTCAAATTTTCCGATTAGAATTCATTGACACAAATAATAAATAAGGCCTCTTGACAGATTGACTCAAATTCTAATAGAACGGTCTGGATCTAAACATAACTAACTCCCAACTAAACTAATATCATTTTGGTGTCTATTTGCCTATACGTACGGTAGGATACGGCACTGGATCAGAAGTCATAACCCAATTATCACAAGCTGATCAATGATATAAAATTACATATATATGTTAGCAAAATTATGCATGCTATCAAAGTAGTTTTTATATATAGATAACCAGATCAAAACAAATTGAAAGTTTAATAACCTAAAATAAATGAGGTCAAATTAAATGGTCACCTATAAATATTTATGATATGTGATAATAAGGATCAAAGAAATGTGTCATTTTATCAACCATTTATATATATTGAGAAAGGATCAAATAATGACTTCTTTTGCATATAAATGTTAATAGTCCCTTGTCTATATAATTAAAAATCTTAATTATAAATGATATTAAATTGAAACCATGCATTGTTCTTCTCCTATGCCACTAGCTATATGCTAGCTTTTTAATTACTGATAATGACAAATTTTAAAGGTCATTTTTCGTAAGTTAATTAAAAGATAAAAATATTAATGCACGGAATTACTTACAAGTTACAACCAATTGTTAATTCTTCGATCTTTTATCTTATAATTTTTGCCCGATTCACATTCCAACGATCAACAACTTAATTGAAATAATGAAATAAATTAAACTACTTTAAATTTACAGCCCTCCATGGAACCCCACCAAAAAATTATAATTGAATACAGAGTCTCTTCTCGTAAAAAGATTAAACTATAAAAGTCACCACCCACTAATCAAAATTCAAAGAAAAAACCAAGAGGAAGAGAACCATTTCCAATGGATACACACAAGAAACCTCATGCAGTGTTTCTTCCCTTCCCGGCAGCCGGGCATGTAAACCCTCTCATGCAACTCGCCGAAATCCTCCACACAAAGGGGTTCCACATCACTTTCGTGTATACCGATAACTTCTACCGCCAACTCGTTAAATCCAAAAGTAGTGATTCGATCCCCAGCTTGGCACCTGACTTTCAGTTTGTACGTCTGCCCGACAATCTGCCCGACACCCTGCCCGACATCGGCACAAAATGCACTCTAACGCACAAGAATTGCACTGAGACATTTACAACTCTGCTGAAGCAACTGATGGAAAAGTCACCGGCCCCGACGTGTGTCATATCTGATGCAGTTATGACGTGTGCTATGCACGCTGCGAGGGAAATCGGGTTGCCAGAGGTGCAGTTTTGGACTGCCTCGGCATGTGGGTTTATGGGAAACCATAGTTTCGAGGAGCTTATCCAAAGAGGGATTGTGCCTTTGAAAGGTAAGCAAGCATGAAATTTATTAGAGCTTTGTTATTCAGAGTTCATCAAAATTAACTATATGTAACTAGCAAAAGCAAATTGCTGTATACTGATAGATAAAATTATTATATGAATTTTGAGAACAGTCGACAAGGATGCTCCAACTATAGTTTGATTAGAAAGGGGATTATAATTTACGATTTAACTAATCTTAACATTAATATGCCGATATCAAAATCATTATGCACAAATTAACTAGCCGTTTCTAGTGGATTTTGAGCTATATATTTTAGCCCCGGATGAAAATACAAGCCCCCAGTTCGTCTGAAAATCATAATCTTTGACAAATTATTTCATAAGTTAATTTAATTATAAAATACGAATAAATTATTTTTTGCTTTATTTTTCCAATAAAAAGCTGAATACTAACAAAAAGGACAACACTTTGCTGTGGAGGTTGTGAATCTTGTGATCCACCTTTCTAGCTAATAAAAAGCTGAATACTTTAGTTCCTTCTTTTCTAAAATTAGAACAAATGGCGTTTGAGTCACTTCTTTTCTTAAATTACCACATATGCGCTTTAGTCCCTTCATTTCTAAAATAATTATTAAAATTTGGAAAGCAAGCTCCTTAATATACTTTTTATACTGTCATATGTAGAAATAAACAAAATAGTTTCACCATTTACATGCTGCCTAATTAATAATTGAATTTGGTTCAGATGAAAGCTACACGAAGAACGGTTATCTCGACACTCCTTTGGATTGGATTCCCGGGATGAAGCATATGAGGCTCCGAGATGTGAGTACCTTTCTCTACACCACAAACCCGAACGATACAATGATCAACTACTGCATTGAACAAATAAAGAATTGCCAAAGATCTGGTGCAATAATCATCAACACTTTATATGAGTTGGAGAAAGATGTGGTCGATGCCTTGGCAAACTACTATCCTCCTATATACACCATAGGTCCTTTAGCCAACATGACAGGTACATTTATATAACTAATTGAAGACATTAATTCATTGATACCTAATTAATTCAAGAGATTATAACTTGAGCATATATATATAATTTCAGATGGTCATTTGAAGGATAACACCCAAAACTTGAGCTTCTTTGAGGAGAACAAAGAATGTTTGAATTGGTTGGACAGCAAAGCTAAAAATTCAGTGGTGTATGTCAATTTTGGAAGTCATGCAAGTATGACATTGAAGCAAACAAAAGAGATTGGATGGGGCCTTGCAAAATGTGGGTTTGATTTTTTGTGGGTGGTCAGACCAAATATTGTGAAAGGAGAGAAGGTGGTTTTGGATGAAGAATTCTTGGAGGAGACTAAGGAGAGAGGTCTAGTGGTGCCATGGTGTCCCCAAGAAATGGTGCTCAAACACCCCGCTTTGGGATTGTTTGTTACTCATGCTGGATGGAACTCCTTGCTTGAGGCTATCGTTGGAGGTAATTAATTAATTTCTCAAAGTTATCATTATGAGTTAGGCTAGGGTACTATGCATAGCACGAATTGATCCGTATTATATATTAATATTTTTTTTTATTATGGTCTAAACAATTGATATGGACCATTCAACATAATCTTCTATGAAAATGTACTTGCATACTAAAATTACATATTTCACATATATTGTTTTATTGTTTATTTATATTGCCTTAAAATCACTACTTTTAATAGTCTAGAATAATCTTTAGATTAATTGATTTTCTACCCATTTGAAAAAATACAAAAAAATACAAAAAATGTAAAATTTAGTATGCAAGTACAATCATACTAAACAGTTCAGATTGACTATTTGAAATTTGAAAATAAAGATGTTGATTTATAGTACAGGATCAATTTGCGCTATTTGTAGTCCTCCATTGAGAAAGTATGATATTTGAATAACATCAATTGAAATTTACATCACACTCGCATCATGTTTTGTGCCGCAGGTGTTCCTTTGATTTGCTGGCCGATAGTCGCTGAGCAAGTGACGAATTGTCGTCAACTTTGTCAGGTTTGGGGCAATGGCATGGAGTTAGACAAGGATGTGAAGAGAGAGAAAGTAGCTGAGCTTATAAGAGAGATGATGGTAGGTGAATCTTGCAAGGAGAAAAGAAGAATGGCACTGAAATGGAAAAGAAATGCTGAGGAAGCTACCAGTGCTGGGGGTTCGTCATCTCTTAGTCTTGACAGACTGGTCAACTATGTCCTGTTAAAGAGTGATTGAATATTGCAAGTATATATAAATTCTTAATTATTGTTGTTCTTTATTTTATTTTGTATGTGGTTCAAGTAGATAATTAATTGTTGTTTATGTGTTAACCTATTCAAGGGAATAAGGGTATGGGTCAGGTCTTTTGATTATGACCATACCTGTTAGTTGTCAATTTCTGAATATAAATTTTTTTGGGCTTTGCTTTTTAATATATTTAGAGCCGCATAATTTATTTATCATCCTGCCGTCCACATGTCAAAAATGAGAAGAAAAAAATGTTCTGACTGTTGAGACATTTGAATTTTGAATTGTAAGTTTCTTTGACGTATTATTGACACTGAACAGAAGATAAAAACAAAAAAAGTTTCTAGAACAGTATTTATCATGTTCAATAAATTCAGACCAAAAAATCTGGTTTTATTGCCGTAGTATGGTCCGAGTCGGTGAGTCAGACTTTCCAAAAAAAATAAAAAAAATAATAATAGTAGTAATAATAGAATCAGATTTTTTAGAAAAAAAAAAAATAATAATAACACTAGTAGTAGTAATAGTAGTAGTAATAGTAGTACTAGTAGTAATTAATAGTAATAGTAGTAATAATAGTAATTAATGGTAGAGTAAGATTTTTCTGAAAAAATAATAATAATAGTAATACTAGTAGTGATAGTAATAATAATAGTAGTAATAGTAGTGACAATAAACAAGGTACGTTAATCAGGACGCTTCTCTTTTAATTCAATTTAACTCAATTTAAATAAGGAGCCACGATTTTTTTTTTAATTTTTTTTCTTTTGGAAGAAAATTTAGGACTCAAGTTAATATAGCTACTTGTTTTATTTCATTTTTGGTACCATTGTATCAAAAGAAGACAAAATCTCAATCCAATACAATTATGAAACCAGTTCTCTTTGGATTCATCAGTTCATCTTCATTTGTATAAATTTTATTAGAAATTTCCGAATATATCTGAAATGTTGATTTCAAATGAAAGAGCAAAGTAGAAAGTTCTGATTATTCATCAACGGACCATTAAAACTGCGGTCAAAACTGATTTATGTAGGAATGTCATATATATACCCTTCAAAAACTCATAATTATAATGGCTAATTTCTCTACTAATAGTTATAACGTACACATAAGAATCTTAAAGTTAAAAAACTCACGATGTGACCAGATACGTTGTTGAGTATTTTAAGTATAGGGTTTTGACTATAATTTTGTACTCGTTTCTTTTAAATTTATAATCATTTATACTCAATGAAGAGGTTGATTGCAAGCGCACAACTTATCAAAGTAGTACTTAGAATGTCGAACCGCAGAGAGAAATATATAATTTAGTTTAAAGCTTTAATGATTAAAATCAGAATTAGTGGTTTGAAAATTCAGTTTATTGTATATTTACTAGTAATCCTAAGGTTGGTGGGTTCAATACCCAAGGAATTGAGAGATTAAACAAAAGTAAAGGAAGAGTAAAATGAGATTAGGGTTTTAACAAAGATTGGAGAATTTAGAGGCTTTCGGTCTACAATCCCTTGTTTAATCCTATCTATTCGGTTTGTTTAAATTCATGTTTGATATGATGGGGTTTCTAACCTAATATGTTGAAAAGAGTCACTTCCGTGAATTAATAACGTGTCTAAATAATTATATTTATATAGACCATGAAGTTCTTTGTTAGTCTATCATCTCCTTAGATATTGGTACTTAATGGTTTAGCTGGCCAAAGCAACTCATACAAATTTCTAAGTTGATTCAAGATATCCCGACTTAGGGTTTTGATTTTACCGGTTGAGACTCGACCTAAACCTTAACCTTAATTACTGTAGTTCCGGTTAAGATTAAAAGATTTGTATACTCTTAACCTAAATTCTAATAGCTTGGTGACATAATTGATACTATCCTATATGATTCATTCTACTTTAAAGTTTAAAAGACCTAAAGCGGGATAACTACAATTCAAGTACAAATTATGAGAACAACAAAGAATAAATCACAGAAATTAACAATCAAATCAAACAATCATCATAAAAACAAAGATCCAAATAGAATAGAATTAAACAAGTTCATGCATTTGACCTACATCCCTAGAGAAGAAGTTAGCCTCTCATAGAGATGCAAAACTTACAAAAAAAATTCATTACAAAAAGGCTAAAACAAAGAGAAATTAAAAGAGTAATAATTACAACCCGTACTACAATGGTGATCTCTTGCCTTCCTTGCTTGCTCTGAAAATTCTGCTTCTCTTCTTCAAATCTAAGCTCTTGATTTCACTTTTTACTCTAAGGAGATGTGGAATATGGAATGAATTTCTTTTGAGCAGAATTTTCCTTCTTTTATAGCCTAGAATACACCCTAGAAACGTGGGGAACAGTGTCCCACACGTTCTCTATAATTGGACCCACTAACTCTTGCCAACCGGGCATGATCTAGCCTTTCAAAAATAGCGAAACTGCATTTTTAGTCTGAATGCGGCCTGCACTGCGGTTAATTAGGACCACACTGGATTTTAAGTTCCGAATTTTGATTTTCTTCCTTCATGAAAGGTGTAGAGTGTCTCGTTAGCTTTCCGAAAAGTGGTCATACGCCCAAAACGGAGTTCGTATGACAAAGTTATGTCCAAAATACAAAACTGTGTCGGAAGCTGAAAAGATGAGTGCGACCCGCACTGGGGTCAATGCGACCCGCACTGCGCTCAGTTTACCCTGAAAATTGCTGAATTTGGCTAAGTACCCAGTGCGACCTAGGGAGGCCGCAGGGCTCAGTGTGACCCGCAGTGTGACCTTGGTCTGTTTTCGCCATTTTCTGCAATTTAAAGCAAACAAAGGCAGTAACTTGATTCCAAGTGTAATATATGACATTTATATATCAAAATACAAGATATTTAGAGTATTTTCAGGATAAGATCTAGATCGAACATGTATAAATGTGTATATATTTTATGTCTATCATACGTCACAATACGGTACAGTTCAATCACAGTACGACACGGTTTCATCACGGCATGACATGGCATGTGCGCCAGTTATGTGTTGTGACTTATGTGTCCCGTGCTGTGATTATTTTTAAAAAAAATTGACACGACACAGCACGTCATATGAAAGATTTTATCACGGCACATGGTCACGTGAGTCACATGTAATTAGGACCGCTAGATCTTGATCGAATGGTGAATCTTGAATAAATTAACCTAAATTATGAACAAACTAACCTAAATCTTGAATAAACTAACCTAAACATGATCAAACATGACTGGTCACAGCAGGACTAACATGTTGTGACAATTCACGTGCCGTGACCATTCACACGCAATGATCATCCTTCCAAATTTAGTCACGGCACGTCACGTGATTCAAGTCACGGCATGACTAATTACAACATGATATATATTTATATCTCTAGTAGCAAATCTTTTTTTTTCTCCTGTCGAATCAGCGATTTTTCTGAGTGGAGTAGCAAATCAAACCGCGTCTTCTTTTTCTTTAATTCTTTTACGCGAAGCAGTCTGGACTAACTTTCTTTCTGCGTAACTTTCTTCTACTTGGCCGTGAATTAAATCCAGAAGTATGCATTGATTCCATTCAGGAGTAGGCACAAGTATAAAAAATATCATTGAGTCTAAAAAATTTTTGAATCCAAGAATAGACAAGTAGATCCACTTTGAATCCGCCAATAAAAATTATTATATATACATCACGAATAAATAAATGAATCATTTCTTCCCACGAACTCTAATTAGAATACTATATATTATTCTATACTACGTAATTTTTAACTTTTAATATAGAAAAAATGAAATAATTATAAATTTTAATGGAGTTTTTATAAAATAAAATAAAAAGACCAGATAAATTTGTGAAATTTCGAATTTTCCAAGGATATTGTGAAATCTTCCATTGATTTGGCCAACCCCAATGCTTGCTTTGTCACTTATCCAAGGAATAGCTATTTAGCCAATGGATAAGTCCAGTGAAAAGGCGCATGAATTTGTCAAACATGGAGACAAAAGCCACCTGTCCATATTTTTGACACGTAGCCTCACTTTTCACATATCCGATGAGAATAAACAATGAACAAACAAACTCCACCTAAAAATAAAAACACTCTAAAAATCATGGGACAAGAAATCCAAATTGAAGAAATAGAAGAACAAGAAGAAGAAAGCCAACAAAATTACAAGCAGGAAAGCCGGTGGGGGAGATGGGTGAGCTCCATGTCAGAAAGGCGGCGATTGTGGGTGCCACGGCGGTGGCAGCACCGGTGGTGGTTCCACCGGTCATTGTATTGTCTACCCTTGGTGGCGCTTTCTGTGTGCCCTTTGGTGTCTATCTTGGCACTGTTGCATTGACAGATAAATTCATGAATTATTTACTGCCAGAGGAACAATTAGAGGAAGAACCAAACGAGGAGTTGGATGCTTGGTTTGATGAAGAAAATGAAAATCATCACGTATTTTTGGTTAATCGCAAGTAGTGTGAATGATTTTTTATTTTATTATTATTATTATTATTATTATTATTTCAATGTTGGTTATGATGTGAAATTTGTTTGTCAGACCGTGCCTTCTTAATTCAAACAAAATAGTCTGACAACCATTTTTTTTAACAATTGTATCATAATTTAGGAATATGAGCATGAGATTGGTTCTAGAGCCCAAGTTTTGTATTAAAATTTGAGTGAGCCTATGGTACTGTGCATAGCACAGATGGGTCCGTACTACGGTTCAATATCTTCGTTTTCAAAATTCTAACGGTCGATCCGAACCGTTCAACATGTTTTCCATATGAATATGTACTTGCGGACCAAATTTTATATTTTTGAGAATTTGTTTACTATTTTTTTAGACAGGTAGAAAATCACTTGATCTGAAAATTCTTGACCATCCAAAAATAGTAATTTTCTACCTATTTAAAAAAATAGTAAAAGAATTCTAAAACATATAAAATTTGGTCAGCAAGTACATATTCATATGGAAAACATATTGAACTGTTCGGATCGACCGTTAGAATTTTGAAAATGAAGATATTAAACCGTAGTACGATCCATCCTATGCATAGTACCATAGGCTCACTCTTAAAATTTTGATATAGGAATTATAAATTGTGTGGAATTGGAGGCCCATTACTATATGGCTCTTATGTCTTTAGCTGTAGTTGCCAAAATGTATAATGTAAATTGAATTGGTCAAGTTTAAATCGGTTTTAATTCTATGATTTACTTAATCATTTTAACAGACAACATGTACTGAAGAGGATATATGGCAACAAATTGAATTGATACGAGCTATAATGGGATACAACGATCCATTGCACACTTCATGTTTGGAAGAACTTCGTGCTGTTTTCATCTTCATCGGAATAGAATTTCCTTTTGATTCGAATAAACTGGTTGGCTGTGATGAACTGAGTGATAATATTCGGCTATTGAAGTCGTTTATTGGAGTCGAGTGAATCAATGATTGCTTGTATTTCCAGTAAATTGCACAAGTTGGATGGATGTTATGTGTTATTGTTGGTTGCATCTTTTTGTGAAAGTTGTGTTGTGTTGAGCTGACCATGTTTCATCCATTGATGATTTTTCCTCGGATAAATTAATCCCTGTTGTTCTCTGAAACAATCTTCTGTATTTTTCGTTTTTTTTTTTTTTTTATGCGATTTGTCTACTAAAATTTAATACAATCACATGAACCCCCTTAGGATGTCTAAAATTCCCCACAAAAACAAAATAGTAGCAAAGAAGATAAGTTTTCAAAATTAAAGAGTCGTTCATTGGTAAATAGAGGGTTAGAGAGACTATTACTGTGCTATCACATTCAAAACTCAAAACAATCCTTTTATTATACTTGCAGTATTTTGTTGTCAATTTTCTTTATTTTTCATTGTAAAACAAGTAGTTCATTACTTTTTGTTTGCTTTTCTTACTAACATATTTCATTTTTTTGAATTTTAGAATGCTATAAAAACGTAAACATGAGAATAAACTGAGATTTTTAGAAATTTAAAAGTATCAATATATAACAAAATTGATGATTGCTTATATTGTAACCTATAGAATAACAAAAGATAAAAACTAATCTGGAATTCAAATTGTTACATCAAGGAACTCGCTCCAGTATGTGTTGCACCGCTGCCTTGATGCCATCCTGGTCTAGTGTGGTTGTCAAGTACACCTCTTGTACCTATATATTATTTTTGCATTATTTACCGATAATTATCCAATTTAGCGAAGAAAATTAGTCACGCTCTTATAGGTGCCGTCACGTCACATGTGTTGGTCACATGACGTATTTCCCTTCAATTAAAAATGGCATGTTATGTAAATTGATCCGATTATGTTACGTGATCAATTTTTTCAACATTATTTATTTATTATATTTATTTTGTAATAATTTCTTATATCTTAAGTACATTATGTTATTATTTTTTATGAACCAACATCAAACCTAAAATTTTTTGGTCACATGCTATGACGTGACCAAGTAATATCATGCTACATTTGTCCTTTGCTAACCGGTATCATGCATACAAGTCAATCAGTTGGTTTGAGATATCAAAATGTATCATATATGACAACAAAAAGTACTGTTTTATTCAAAATCAGAGAGGAAAATGAAACGAAGTCAGAAATACCTGTCTTCCGGCTCGTGCAAGCAAAGTGAACTGATTATCCTTGGCTGGTGCCTAGATATAGTGACAATTAAGATAGATAAGTTGGAAGCCAAATAATAAGGAACTGAGATCAAGTTGCATGGGTAACATACATTTGAAAGCCAAAGCTCGAAATCTTGAGATACAGCTCGCTTCTCGAATCCTTGGCGCCCCAGTTTAACATCTGTTATTCTGTTCAGATATTTAGAAATTGAGTGAGGCCATGATAATATGCATATTACGGATAGACCTGTGCTATGGATCCACATCTCTAATTTCGATGTTTAGATAGTCGATCTAAACCGTTAAACATGATCTCCATATGAAAGGACCTTGTAGACCAAATTTTACATTTTATAGAAACTTCTTTTACTATTTCTTTACATAGGTCGAAAATCACTAATTTTGGATGGTCCAGAATTTCCAAAAGAACAGTAAAAAAATTTGTAAAAAATGTAAAATTTGGTCTACATGTACATTTCAATATAAAGAGAATGTTGAACAGTTCATATCGACTGTTTGGACCTTAAAAACTGATATATGAGTTCATAGCACAGGCTGTTGTGTATAAACAGTCATCATTGAAAAATGAAAATCAACCAAATCCTCTAAATTTTATTATTATCATTACCCATCTTCCTTCAATAGCTCTTCACAGATTTTGTCGAGACCCGGTAGAGGCTCAGTGTTTCCATCAGAATCCGTGCTGAGTTCACCTGATTGGGTAATTACTTTGTCTAATGTGGTGTACAAGGGATCCCTTTCTAATTGCTTTATTGATAGACATATTCGCTGCTTTTCCCTGATAATAATAATAAGTAATTATAAAAAAATAATAATTTCTATCTTCCACTTATTTAACATAAAGGTTGTCTTCCATGTTCATAAAGAAAAGAAAAAAATTCATCCGGGAAATGTATTAGCTATGATCCAGATCTCCAATTTCTCCCCAAATCGTATCACCAAAATATGTATAATGTACAGGGAATAATGAGGATTTTGAAAACAAATAAGGATGTTTATTCTGCATATGTTATGTTTCCAGTACTTTGCACGTTCATGCTGGGTCTTCTAATTTTTTGCAGTGACACATAATTAATACTTATTAAGGGGTTGATGTGAAATTTCCCCCAAAGTTCAACAAAAGATAAAATAATATATCTTAAACCTTTCTACCTATCAATGTCAATAACTTTGACTTTGACCTCATCCCCTTCAGCAAACAAATTTCTCATATCTTGTATCACATCCCAAGATGCCTCAGAGATGTGCACCATCCCTGTCAGATGATATATACCTGCACCAAAAATAAAAGTATACTAAATTCTGACCAACTTTAGGAGACCTTGTAAAATACAGCAATAGAGGGCTTTCATTCAATGTAAAAAATAATAAAAGTCACACTTGAGAGCAAAGCATAATGTTCAAACACCTGCTTTTTCAGGGAAAGTTGTTTTAGATATGTGAGAAAAAGAAGATAACAAAGAGATACCGTCAGGAAAAAGTATATGAACAAATACACCATAGTCGGCAACTGAGGCAACCCGGCCGTCATACACGGACCCCACCTCGAGTTGAGTAGCATACCTGGACCAACTCGCAAGTTTTTCTGACAAGATCAGTGACCTGATCTCCTCATTTGCATCTAACACCTACAATTTCACATAACTTGATTTATTCACAATGCAATAACTTTTAGTTTCTTTTATATAGAAAAGTGAGTGAGGCTATGGACCCAGATTTCTATTTTTAAAGTTCAAACAGTTGATTTGAACCCTTAAACATTATATTCATATCAAAATGTGCTTGTACCAAATTTTATAAATTTTATAATTTTTCTACTATTTTTTTAGATAGGTAGAATTTCGCTCCTTTTGGATGGTCCAGAATTTTCAAATCAAGTGATTTACCTATCTAAAAAAATAGTAAAAAAATAGTAAAATATATAAAATTTGGGATTCAAGTACAAAATATGAATATTGTGTTGAACGGTTCGGATCAACTATTTGAAATTTTAAAAACAGAGATACATGTCCATAGCATAGGCCATTTTGTAATATGCATATTACTATAGCCTCACTCAAATTAGAAAAGTTTAGACCCATTTACCTTTACGAAAACACGAGAGCCTACTAAATCTTTTGCTCTTTGTAGGATAGGTTTAGCAATATCTACACAAAACAAAACAAAAAATTTCACTATGAAAATTAACTAAATAACTTTCAGGCAAGTTACTTTACTTTAATTTGACAAAAATTGCTAACAAATTTTCTAGAGGTACCAGTACAATACCAGATGATTTCAGTCTCAATCAGGTTTTGTGTGTGTTTCAATATTTTTTCCTTAAGTTATTTTTCCTACTGATTATGTTTTGTACTCAAACTTGATTTTTGGTACCAACTAGAATTGTACCAGGACCCTCGTAAAAGAAATTAATTATAAGATTACCTGTACAAAAGGGGGCCTGGTTTAGTTGAGCATAAGGAAGAAATCCAATGAGAGAATTAAATTTTGTCAGAAGGCCTCCACTGTTAAATCCTTCAATTTCTACTTCAAAAAGATCTCCTGTTTCTTTGTATGACCTTGCTTTCTCCCAATCAGCCGATCTCTACTTCTTCATACAAGCATTATAGTAAACATCATCACGACATGATTAATATTCAGAGTTATAATAAATTATTCCATGTAATCCCTATGTTATCCATCAATTGTTAAAACCCCTATATCTTTTCACACTTTTTAAGCCTTTTGTGGAATAAATTTGAAAATTCCCCAACTGCCTGCAATTGTAAGCCATTAACCCTTTTTTTCCATAGATTGAAAATTGATAGCAGTTTTGCAATTTATGCATTCCAGGGGATTTTCATAGAAAATTTTCCATGTTTAAATTATGGCTTTATTCCTCCATATGTTGTAGTCAATACCTATACAGTAAGCATGAGAAATTAAGACTCGATTGAATTCAGTGACCTCAGTTAAAAATGAACTGAAATTTTCCTCTTATCTCCATTATTCAATTGAAACTAAAGATAAGAAATGGTGTTCGTTCGTACCTGTTCCTCGCTAGCTTCTTCTTCAGTCTTTTCAGCTGATGCGGCGTCTTCAGAGGCCGACACGTCCTCCGTGGAGCTCACTCGCGCTACGCGCCTATGTCTCGTGAGAGAAAGCGTGGCAGTGAGAGGAGAGAACCGTAAAGAAGGAATCTTCGGAGCGGGAACAATGGAGGAAGAAGGATAGTCGGGGAGTGAGAAGCGGGAAAGAGATGAGAGAGCTCGAGTAGCGCATAGTGAAGAAATCATGGCGCTAGAGAGCGAGAGAGAAGCGGAAGGGGATAGCCGGATAGGAGAGATTGTGGTAAGGGGAAAGGAAGAGTGGCTTCTGAGTTCGCCACGCACAATCTGAGCTTTTCAAATGGACTCTAAATCTCTAATCCGGATTGAACGAATCACGAATGGATACTTTACACTAAGTTAGGATTCTCTGTTGCAAGTTGAAATGAAAGGAATGTAACAAACGACACTGACATCTGAGACCCATCTAAGATACTTTTTTCTTTTTACTTATTATAGCCATTTTGATGGGGAGCAGCTTGGGTCCGATGCCCATCGGACTCAAACTGGGTCCATTGGATTCCTTAACCGTCCAATTTGCTTTAAAATCTGTGCTCACGGATATTAAAGCAACAAAACACAGATCTTAAAGCGAATCCGACGGTTATAGAACTCACTGAACTCAGTTTGAGTCCGATGGACATCGGACCCAAGCTGCTCTCATTTTGATGATAGTCCTCGTATGTTGACGTTGACTTTCACTGATAATTCCATTGCCAATTTTAAAAATTTATACAAAATATTCCAAAATGTTGAGTTTAGTTTTGCACCGTTTCATCTACAGTGACAAATCAATTATTTGGATTCGGTTCGGCGAGATCAAAATTTTTTTATTCGGAAATAATTCGGGTATAATTTGGAAATGATTCGGTATTATTCGGATCAGAGATCTCAATTCTGTAAAGGAGCAAAAACAAAAAAATAACGAAAAATTACAAATCTAAGAAAAATTTGGGAATAATTTGGAAAAAATTTGTAAAATTCGGAAATAATTCATAAAATTCGCAAATTATTCAGAGATTATTTAGTCAAAGTTCGGTCAACTGAATAATTCGGCGTTCGGTTCGACATCACCAAAAAACCGAATAATTCGCAAATCTTGTCACTATAGTTCCATCAAATTCGAATCAATCTGATCCACATATGTAATGCACGGAGCCTTTAGTATTCGTGTGCAGATTAAATGTTACGGTCCAGATGGACCAGATCTAAACATAAAATTGAGTTAATTCGGGGTATAAGAATTTAAAATGTTACGGTGCGGATTTAAATGTTGTCAATATTTTTCTTTGGCATATGTTCACTATTTAAAAGCAGGCCCCATACTTTTCCATACGTCTAAATGCGTAAAATTAATTTTCATGTTCTTTAATTTGAAATCTGGGGTCAGCATTGCAGATATTTTATTTTTTAGAAGTGGTGAAATATATTTTATGCACAAAGAATTATGGAAACAAAAGTTATCCATAATTATTTTTAAATTTACAATGTATAATATTCATGAATGTTTTATTGAATATGTTTTATTTCAAAACACTTTATTTTTGTCATCGCATTAATAGACATTATATTTCCTCCAACGGCTCCATATGTACTATAAGAGTCTGTTCGTGCGATTTACTGTTCATTGGGAAAAAAAGATTCAGTTGAATTTTTTTTTCACATGAACAGTAAATTGCAGTTCAAATTGGACCTGTTCCTATGTCCATTCTCATTTCTTGAAGGAGGCCGATCAGTTCCTAAAAGAAATGATACTTTTACAAGCTATTTTGAATCCTTGAAATTAAGAGATAAAAATAAAGTGCGAGTTGCATTTGTACCGTACAATAAATTTTGAAGTGCAAGAGGCATATTTCCTATCTAAAATAAGGATAAAACAATTTTTTTCTGTAAAAGATGGAAACATTTTTCCAATCTACAACTAGGATATAATTTTATTTTATTTTGCTTGAAAACGTGAGAAAATCTTTTTTGAGTAGAAAACGTGCGAGAATCTCAAAGAATAGTAATTTGATAGTATTTCATTTGAAATTTCAAAGCCTTTATTTTTCTTATCTTCACCTGCTAACAAGACATATTATCGTTCATAATTTTTATTTGAAAGATTTTCATGGATCGTTCCTGTCAAAAAAGCTCGTACCTCGTGGCTCGCTCGTGACTCACATGAGACTCGATCGGTTACAGCTCGTTCGATAGTGGACCGAGTTCTTAACAAACTGGCTCGCTAACAGCTCGAGCCAAAATGAACAAGCTAAGCTGAGGCCTAACTCAGCTAGGCATCAATTTGTGAATTTGTATGAATTTGTGTGTATTTTATACTGTCGAGCTTGGTCCAGTTCGGTTCAGCTCGGTCAAAAAAGTTTTGTAAAATTTATTTTCTTCTTAAAACGAGATCTAACCAAATCCAATAAGCCAGCTCGTGGCTCGTGAGCTGGCTCGTCACGAGTTGAGCTGAGATTTTAGCTCACGAGTTGTTAACAAACTGGCTCGGTCTAGAATTAACGAGCTGTGCTAAGGCCCAGCTCGACCTGAGCCAACTCATTTACAGCCCTAGATCGTTCTATCGAACTTAAGACAGCTGAAGCTTAATATGATCGTTATGAACTATTATTAAGAAAGAAAAAAAACATTCCTGTGACCATTTGATCAAAATCAGAAGGATCTGATATTACCGAAAACAAAACAATCCGATGCACATGGACGCGTGAAAACCAGTAAATGGACATATCCTGTCGTGATCAACTGTGAAACGAGTTTATTCGTCATGTGTTTTGAACTGTTAGTCTATATATGGCATAATGTCGGATGTATTATTCGGATTCGATTTGACGAGATTAAAAATTCGTGATTCAGAAATAATTCAGATATAATTCTAGAATGATTCGGCACCACAAGAATGTAAAAAACAAGCACAAAAAAACCCAACAAAAATAAAAAATAGAAAAAAAAATCGCATTTTATTCGCGATTAATTAGTAAACAAACGCTTTATTCGCAAATAATATGTAAAATACATTTTTTTCACGTTTTATTCGTTGTTCGGTTCAGAAATGTAAAAAAAAAAAGAAGACATTTTATTCACGAATAAAATGCGAATCTGATAACGATGATATATGATAATTGGTGAATGAAATGCGAATCTGGTGACTATGATATATGGTAGGGTATCTCATTGCACTGAAGGTTACAATATTGATTGGACTAGGGATCAAACAGATCCGGATTTAACGGACCAAATCTGCTCCGTATTCTGTTCAAATCCGAAGTCGGATAAAAAGAGACCAAGAAGAAAGAATGGGAGAAGCAGAAGCGAAAACCATTTCAGAATTCTCCGACCTCTCCGCTTACTGGGAGCGCGAATCGAGCTTCGCAGGTGAAGGTGCATAACGTCCTGAATTCTTTTACAGCGGCCTCTTTCATTTTCACATAAAATATTGTTTGAAATGAACTATCTCCACTTCTTTCTGCGAACGAAAAGCTAGCAATCTCTACTGGAGCGGAAATAGCAATCAAAGTCACCGTCAATGAGAATGTTAACGTTTGTATTGAATAAAAGGATGTTTGTTTTCATTATCTATTGTAGTGAAATCAAACTTCAGTTGAGCACCAAGAAAAATAAAATTCACAATTAATTAGCTTACATTTGAGATAAATGCAAAAGATCAAAGTTACAAGAAAGATTTGTATACCCTAAAATTTTGGGTTAGTGATTATTTAATCAAAGTTTAATCAAGATTTGTTTTATAATTTATCTAGAGATGTGTTGAAGGATACGAAATAAATTAACCTTGTTTCAATAGTGGAATGATTCGGGCCCATTAACCAAGCTCTGTCCGTTCAGGTTGTACTTGTCTCAAATCTTGTAAATTGGGCTTATGGAAGGCCCAATAAACTTTGAATCATGCTTAAATTAGGCATGCCTCGTTACAGATTTATTTATTGGAGATTATATAAACAAAGAAAAAAAATTCTTTATTTGAAACAATGATTAAACATACGAAATAAAAGAAAAAAGAAAATAATAACCCCACATAACCATTATTGACACGGTGACACCTGCTCCTCTAAAACATGTATTTTGTATGCAATATAATTTAAATCCCCTTATGATTTATGAAACGAGTCAAACAATTATTGATCGCTCTGCCAATTTGCTGCTCTTTCAAACCCATTCTTCCCCATGTAATAATCCTCCATTGCCTGCTTGATCTCAGCTTTCGAGTTCATAACAAACGGCCCGTGTTGCACCACAGGCTCATTCAATGGTTGTCCTCCAACTAGCGCGAATCTCAAAGCGCTTCCCGATTTATTCCACACCTCGATCCCATCCCCAGGACCAAAAACAATGCAATGGTGACTTTTAATAGGTTCTGAGTTTTCATTTCCGAAAATACCCTCGCCTTCTATTATGTATGCAAAGGAGTTCCAATTTTCAGGGATAGGTAGCTGCAGGTGGGACCCGGGTTGCATTGTGAAATCCATGTATAATGTCGGGGTCCGTGTGTAGACTGGCGAGCGGGCACCAAATGCCTCACCAGCTATTATTCTAACAAAAACACCATCTTTTTCGGCTTCGGTTATGTCCTTGCTTTGGAGCTCTTGGTATCGTGGTTCGATCCTGAAATTAAAAATATAAAAAAAGAAGACTTAATATGATAGTAACAATAATCTCAGAAAACAATTCATTAGTAGAAGTACTCAATACATTTTATCCTTGGAGGAGAGGTTAATCCAAAGTTGTAAGCCCTTTTGTACACCTGGTCCAGCCGGCATTTCTGAGTGAACTATCCCACGACCAGCAGTCATCCACTGTAACAATAAAATAAAATTAGTTTTGCTATTTAACCGAAAGCTAACAGTATGAAATTTAAAAGGGTACTGAGCAAGTATACCTGGACATCTCCAGGTCTAATGGTTCCCTTGTGACCGGCAAAGTCTTGGTGAGTGAATGCACCCTGTTTTACCCAAACAAGCATTTTCACAAACAGTTTGTGAGCATTGATGAATTTTCCAATTGTCATAGCATAAATGCAAGTGCAGGAAATAAAAGTGTAGTTGTTGTTTGCATGGTATTTATTGATTACCTCTAGCATGTATGTAACAGTCTCGAAACCTCTATGAGGATGGTCGGGAAAACCAGCCGGCGGTGAAACTACACAACATGAAAAACAATATTAATTTTGAGCAAAATTATAATGTTGTTGTTAAAGTTGTGAATTTAAGAACTCAAGACATAAATTCAAATGTCAGAATTACCTTGAAACTCATCCAGAAGTAGAAAAGGATCTAAGCTCTTGAGCTCTGGCCTGACAGAGAAACACCAAATATCAATTTGTTTAGAAATACATCATAATGTTTTAAAATAATTATGAAATTAATCTTGATTTTTGCTCTCTGAGAATGTTTCTCATGACATCTAAACTTTGCATGAGAAAAAGAAGGATCACACTATTCAATATTTACACATCAGACCTCTGAAGTAATGGTTTGAAATTAGACCCCTGAAATCATTCAAAAAGGTACTATTTTCAAAATTGCCTAAACTATCCGAAGTAATGAAATTGGCAAAGGCAAATCAGGGCATTGCTTTCTATCAATTTCAAAATGTATCAGTTTATTATTTCCCCTAAATTGAAACAAAATTCAATAAGATCCAAATCCATTCCAGAATCAACCAATAACTCTACCAAGCACTTACAAGGTTAAATAAGATATTAATCCATGAAAATTCGACTATTACCTTCCAATACTTCTTCTGACTTTGGCACCGACGCCTTCATCCTGCAGCTCGGAGAGAAGCTTCTTCACCACCTGCCTAGGGTTCTTGATCTGATCTAAGGTTTTGGTCTCGCCGTGATCATGTGACACAGTAGAAGAAGACATCAAGGAGGTACTTAATTGGGGTATTTGCGGGAAAAGAGAGAATTTAATGTTTTTTGTGGGTTCAAATTGATTTTTGAAGACAAGTGGGGAGAAACTGTGGAGGATTTTAGTATAAATAGGCCTCATGTTATCAGTTCCTTTTTCGTTGATTATTTCTGGAGGATTCTTTCCTTTATTTTTTCATTTAATGGAAGATTTTGGTAGTTCCATCGCTAATCTTGTATGCAGCATCTTGGGTTGTTAAGTGTGCAACAGGTCGATTAAACTTTAGTTTAAACCCGCTAGAGAGATGTATACAAATGTATCATTAGATAGAATCCAAAGATTGTGGCGTTGACCAGAATCAGGGCTGCTGAGAGAGATCGAGGTTTTCATCAAAAAAAGAGAGAGAGAGAGAGAGAGAGATCGAGGTCCGCGTGGGGAAACTTGGTGATGACGTCATGGTTGTGTCATACTGATGCAACGTTCGGGTGGACTTTTTGATAACGTCATTGTGGCCATTGGTTGACGTCATCAATGAGGATTATGCAAGTCTCAATTCCCCTGACTGCATTTTGCATTTCAGAGGATTGAAAGTGATTGTTGTCTTGAGCGACCGGTAGCTGATTCAAAGTTTTTTTTTTGTCCCTCCAGTGATGAGATGGGAGTAGGTCTGAAGGCCATCCGACATATTTTTAGGTTTAATTAGCTCTAGCACTGTACGATTAGCATTAAGATTGGTGCACACAGAAATTGAAATATACTTGCATGAATTTTAATGTAGCTAGTACGGATTTACTTTGAATTGAATGATCTTTTCACCCATCGAACCAAAATAGGTCCCATGGACATCGGACCTACTCTGAATTCAAGTACTAGAGATTTTGATTTGATGATGCTTAATGACTCATTTTTTACTTCTCCAAATTGCCCGTTGTGCATTTTTTTTTTTTATGAATATGCATTTTGTGAATATTATCCAATCTGTTGATAATTGCTTGTTTAGCATTGTGAGGGACTGTATATTGCCTTTGGATGATTTATACTCCTGTAATTTTGATTTGAATTTAGTGAGCAAGAACTAAGTGCTCTTATTGTGTGTCAATTGTTGGGTTTTTCAAGGTATATTTCGATAAATATTTGAATATTTTGCTCAGGTTTTCTTTTGCTGCGCATTCACATAGTTGTTGTACCAGATTTTGGAAGTTGAAAGTGACACATCACTGTTCTATTTTTATTTTTCAAAACACAATAGGTTCAGAATTTTTTTACTTATAGAAATTCATTAAAAAAAATATAAGGAAATGGATAGATTGTGTGAGAATTTTGGTTCCATAAAAGGAGTTTGTTATTTTTTGTAAGACAAGAGAGATTAAGAAAACAACTTATTATTGCAATCTTATTTTTAGATTTACATGTGTCTCTATTTATAGAAGAAATAAAAAACTAGTTGTTGCACTGTTAAATACAACTATCAACTACTATCCACTAATCACTGTCTCCTAATTTATTAATTACAAGACACTATTATCTAAACTAGCCATTACAATTCAAAATGAAAATAACTGTTATTTTTTAATACTCCCTCTCAAGCTAGGAATATATATATTGTACAATCCTAACTTGTTTGTGATTTTTTCAAATGAATCCGAATCCAAGCCTTTAGTGAAGATATCCGCAAGTTGATCCTCACTTTTTACGTATAGTGCTTCAATTTTTTTTGCTTGAACATTTTCTCTAATAAAGTGACAATCCACTTCTATATGCTTTGTTCGCTCATAAAACACGAGATTTGAAGCTATATGTCGTGCCGAAATATTTTCGCAATACATTTTCATCGGAACTTGAGTTTTAAATACCATGTCTAATAGGAGTTGTTTGATCCAAGTTAGTTCACTTGTGGTTGATGTCATGGCATGTTATTCAGCTTCGGCGCTTGATCGTGCTACAACATTTTGTTTCTTACTTTTCCATGTGACTAGATTTCTGCCTACAAATGTCCAAAAATCGGTTGTCAATTTTCTATCGAAGCTTCCTGCTCAATCTGCATCGGAATAGCCACATATATCATTAGAATTATTATTTTTCATCCAAATACCCTTATTGGGATTATTTTTTAAGAACCTTAAAATTATATTTACCGCTTCTAAATGTGGTGTTCTTGGTGAGTGCATGAATTTACTAATTTGGCTTACAAAGAATGAAATATCTGGACAAGTAACCGTCAGATAGATCAATTTTCCAAAAAGTCTTTGAAATTGATTTATGTATTTTAAAAGTTCACCATCTTCACTATTTAATTTGCATTTGTTGTACCTTTTCGGTCCGAGATTAGGATACAAGAACCCACGATCTCGGGTATGGCCCTCTTTTTTGCAATTTGAACAACTATTGGAATTGCTTTGGTGATTGGTGAGACCAAAATTTTGTGTTATGATTGTTTGATTTTTTTCGGGAAAGATATATATATATTTATAAATAAAAACAGTTTTTTTTTGTGTGTGTGGGCTTTACCGATAAGAAAAAATATTAAATTTTTGTTACCGGTTTTCTTGTATGTATAGAGAGATAATTTCTTTGGCTCTTTGGCACTTACTCTTTTTTTCTTCTTCGCTAATGCTGACTAGCTTTGCTAGTTTAGGTGGCACTTGTGTAGAATTTCAAGTCTATGGCTCTGATATCATGTTATTTTTTGTAAGACAAGAGAAATTAAGAAAACAACTTGTTATTGCAATCTTATTTTCAAATTTACATGTGTTTCTATAGAAGAAATAAAAAACTAGCCGTTGCACTATTAAATACAACTACCAACTACTATCCACTAACCACTATCTCCTAATTTATTAATTACAAGACACTATTATCTAAACTAGCCGTTACAATTCAAAATGAAAATAACCGTTACTTTTTAACAGAGTTGAATGAGTAATTTGATTCCTTCTATGATGACATAGTCTATCAAATGAGAATAATAAGAAATCTAACAAATACATCTAGAAAACACTTGAGGAGCAAGTTTCTGACAAAAGAGGAGATAAACTCAATTTAAATTATAAAATTCGTATTAATTCATAAACTGCCGTACAATTTTAATTTTGACTTCTTTTATATCCTTACTATACCATTCAAAAGTCACATAAACATTAATATTTTGTCAACTACATTTCTTACTCACAAAATACTCTTAATTATTATCTACAAACACTCAAAAGGCCCTACTAGAAACTCACAAAATAGTCATCATTATGGTAGCACAGCTGGTAGTGGCATAGTCTTTCAAAAAGAAGGGTATATGATTGAATCCCACTTGGATGGAATCTTGGGGTTTGTGTGTGTTGAGCCTACGGACCTCTGTCCAAAAAAAAAACTCACAAAATATAGGACAATTCAAACATACTTTGACCACATTAAAAACTCACATCTAACTAATTAATGACATCGATCAATCTTCAAAAGTTAAAACGTAATTATCACATCATTTTAACTATGTTTCATTTTAGTTTTGCAATAATATTTCACATATGCATGATGTTGTAGAGAATGTTTCCAGCTTTCTGTAGAACTTTGAATTACATTAATTGGAGCTTGTATAAACAAGGAACTAATAGAGATAAAGAAGAGTATTGGTTGATTGAAATGTGATTCAATTGATATTATCAACTGTTGTAATTACATAGTCTTATATAGACGCTATAACAAAATTATTTACATGAAGCATCTCCAGCTAATACACCTATACTAATATCTCCAATACTGATAACACTAAGTATCTCCAACTAATGTGTCTATACTATTATCTCCAATATTGATGATTGTCTGACCAAAACACTAAGGCGTGTCAATAGGTGAAATTTTAGACGAACAATATTGTTACTACTGGAATCCGTTCATCATTTTTTTCTCATCTTAGACGATGTCATATGACATTAAAATACCAACATCATGTATCTATTTCTCTATATATTTTTTAATTAATTCATAAATATGAATTATTTTGGAATATATCCAATTGTTACATAGTGTTATTTATTTCTCTTGTTGGTATTTGGTCTTTGGATCCGACTCTGTGTTGTTTTTTTAAGAGAAAAACAGAATCCTGCTTTTCCGATCCCAATCATTCAAATTTGTTGAAATTTGTGCATAACAAGTTTTTTTTATTGAGATACGTGAATAGAAAATTTGAATGGTTAAGATTGAAAAAGCAAAATCCTGCTTTTCTCTTAAAAAATAGCAAAGTCGGATCCTTGGCCTTTAATCCCTCTCTTTTGAGCACACCTCCAAATAAATATGGATCTTAGGCCTATGTATCTGTTATTTTTTCTTTTTCAGTTTTCAGGATTAGTTATTAGGTCAATGAATTCATTGCTTTAAAGTTTAAATTGACACTTTTAAAGTTTTGTGGTTTTTGTTTCATGCGAAGCACGTGAGTAGAGATGTATCGTATTCGATAAAACAAATACGGGTAAGTTTTTATTTTTCTTTTAGTAAGTCAAATATGGATAATGTAATTTGTTCTCATTAACATAATGTGTAAGGATATAAAAAATACTTCCACCCGACATATTCCGTATCTACTCTCCTAGTAATGTGAGGGTTAGAAAACATCCATGTTTTGTGCATTTTTTTCATTTGAAACCAGTAGGTACTGTGAGTCCGTGCTTAACACATTGCTACTACTATTTCAAGTACTTTTGTGATTATGAAATTAGATCTGTTTGTGTTGGGTTTTATTAGTAAAATTCTTTTATTTAATTTGATTTGCTTCATAAATTTAGGAAAGTTGTAAATTTATGCATTGTTATTTTAATAAAAAAAATTAGTTTGCTCCTCTATTAATAAATATTATATTTGTTTAATTAAATAATAAATATGTCACGTACGTTCTAAAATTTATCTCAATTAATATTATCTTTTTATTAAATTCAGTCCCCACTATTATAAATTTCTGATTCCGTACCTAAATATTGTAGGGTACTGTGTTGTGTTGAGAATGGATTTAGAATTTTTTTTTGGTATTGGGTTGAACAGTAATGGGTGTATGTCAATTAACCTGCTGGAAGATTTGTTTTTTTGTCAAACAGACCTGAAAAATGGTTATTTGAACGTTTCTGTTAGAAATTAAATCCTTTTGTCAGATATTGTGGAAAACAAAAACTGTTACCTACTTTATGGTACAACACTACAATATGCATGGTTTGTTTGGTCATTTTTTTAATGTTGGCTATTTGTCTGTTTCGCCCACGAAATAGTTGAAAAAATTGTTATTTTGCATCTCTCTTTTTGTTATTTTTTTTTCCTTTTAGTAATAAATAAATTGAACTGTGGTTTCTGTTTGTTATTTTTAATTTGGTTTTTCCTCTGAGGGAAAGTGGACATGGAATCTTAATTAATGTAAGAAAAAATAATGTCCTCTGTTACATTGCATGGGTAAATACTAGTTACATAATGGAAGTCAAAGGCCAGTGTTTGCTAATTCTGGTGCATAATTTTTTGTGTTAATCTAAATATATTTCATTTATGCTTGTAAGGATATAATCTAAACATAATTAATTGTGGAATTAATTATAAATCCTCATATAATTTTTGTAATCAACATGTTTGAGTGAAATAAATTTTTTATTCTCCTCTGTCTTCTCGCTCTCTATCTCTACCGTATATTGTTTTCTATTATCTTTACCATGATAACAAATGAATTATTCATATTCGGTTCGGCAGGATAAAAAAATTGTGATTCGGATATAATTCAGAAATGATTCGGTCCCACAAAGAAGCAACAAAAAATTACCTCAAAAAAATAAAATAAAATTCGCATTATTTCATATTTTTATTTGTGAATAATTTGTAATTCGCGTTTTATTCACTAACAATTTAGTTAGTCAAATACTTCGTCATTTAATTCGGAAATCCAAAAAAATATTTTATTCGCAAACTATTTGCAAATAAAACGTAAATTATGTCACTATGCTCTCTGCACTCTCTTGTATCCATTTTATATCAAGATAAAAAAAAACAAGTTCCAGAATTCACTAAACAATTCTCCAAATTGCTCTCAAATTGTCAAGACCTACTTTTTATTTTGAGTCATGATAGGGTTACAATCAAAAACTTTTACTGAGGTTATGTTATGTCCAAGACGTAATAAAGCAACAAAGAATGTAAATTGAACAAGAATAAGAAATAATAATTTTTTTTTATTGAATATAAAAGAAATGGGATACAACGGCCTTCGGTGAAAACGTAGCTAGAACACTCGATTTTCATAATAATAATCTAATATGATAGTATAGATCTATTCCTCTTATATAGGCGGAATAAGATTTGGTCTAAATGATTGGACATGACACCGTTTAAAACCTCTAAAAATTTGTACGATTAAAATTTGAACAGTTGATCCAAACTGATCAATATGATTTCCATATTAAAATGTGCTCAAAAACCAAATTATATATTTTTTGGAAATTATTTATTATTTTTTTAGATACGTGCAACTAGGGCTGCACAAAAAATTCGTAGTTTGTTATTCGATTCGAGTTTGATTCGAAAAAGTTCGTAAAAAGTTCGATTCGAAATAGTTCGAAATTAATTCAAATCAAACTCAAACTGGACCTGGTTCGTTTGAAATAGGTTCGCAAACTATTCAGATTCGAATCTCAAAGTAACGTGAACCGTTAATTTCTGCTAATGATTTATGTTCACTGATGACTTAAAAGTTAAAACATAAGGCCGACCTACCATAAGTCATAACTCGTAAGTTGTAACTCTCGCTCTCAGTTATGAAATCCTAGACGACTTTCACCTATCGCTTTCGATGACTTTCCTTGTCATAAAAAAAGTTCGTAAAAGATTCGAAATTGAGTTCGTAAAAATTTCGATTCGAAATTAATTCAAACCAAATTTAGTTCGAAATTAATTCAAATCAAACTCAAACTGAGGTAACTTCGATTCGTTTGCAGCCCTGCGTGCAACATCACTTTATGAACGGTAAAAAAACTATGATTTTGCACGTATCTAAAAAAATTGTAAAAATATAAAATTTGGTCTCTCAGCACATTTTAATATAAAAATCATGTTGAGCGGTTCGAATCAACTGTTCAAACTTTAATCGTACAATTTTTAAAAACTTTGAACGGTATCCAATCTAAAGTCATTTGGACCAAACCTCATATATAGGCGGTCCTAATTGTACAAGAAAATCAAGACATGATGAAATGGTGAAATGGATTGTTGGAATGCTTCGCGGTGCGCCATCTGTCTTGCCATATCAGCGATCATTTGTTCGAACAGTTCGCTTAATATGCTCATTTCTTCATCTCCAGTTCTCAAGAACTGCTCGTTTCCATACCTAGACCGCGGGACCCATTCTTCAGTGAATCAAACTCCTCTTCGGTCATGAACCTCATTATTCGACGGGCCCAGCTGCAGAGTTACGTCTTTTAAACCAATACTCGACTGCACTGCACATCTGCCCTGCCCAAGGGCTCGTCTCCTTCAATGGGCCGGGCTTATTCTTTTGCTTATTCCATTACAGGCCGAGAACTTTGCTAGAGGTCTTCTATAAGCCACTAATTGATTCAAACCCACCTCGAAAGGTTGATGTGCACATCAATCAGGAGGAAGCTTAAGCTTGAACCTAATTCTATATTCGTTTTATCTTGTAAAATTGGGATTCTGTACTTTTCTCCAGGAGACAAGGCCGAGAATATTGATTGTGCATGGATAAAGGATAATTTGACCATAATCTTTTTGTATCCACTTGCGCACACATAAAGCAAAATTTATCCATGTGAAACAAAATTGTACTTAACGGTCCAAAAGTTTTAAAATTTCTGCAATACACCAAAAATGTAAAGTGTGTGACGGGAAATTGCATGCAATTGAGACATTATTTCCTCCTTGAAAGAAGTTAGTGTACCCAAAATGATTGCTACCGTTTATCATAGTACATTTAACTTTATCACTGTAAAAAATAACATTTATAATATATAAATAAAGTAGCTGATGAGATTGCTAGCTAGTAAGCTACCTATATAAACCTAAAAAAAAATTTGATCTATCTTTTCACAATTTTTTTCTCCATAACCCATGATTCTAGCTTTTTCTAAGGAAATTTAATTTACATCTCTTAACTTTGAATTACAAGAAATTGTAGATTATAGAGGTGCGATGTAAGTCTTGCTACCATGAAATATTATAAAGGCACAAAGAATATCTATAAAAACTGGCATGTTGAAACTTTGGAAAATTCCATCCTTGACAATTGAAAATAACCTCTTATTGATATGTAATAATTTTCTTCATGGATCATGGTTAATTTGCCACTTCAAGTCAAATTTTACTAAATAGGAGTAAGAGGCCGTCATGTAAAATACCTTTCAGCTAATAGTCATATAATATTTTTACCTCAAAAAAGAAAAAAATAGAAGCTTTTCCATGAAAAAAGCATTAGAAGATAAGTGGCTTGGCCATTTGAGGCAGTCGGGTTAATCACAGAGTTCTTCTATTATTTACAGAAAAAATGGTTAAATGGGAAAAAAAATATCCATCATGTTTCTATGTCAATTGAAGTATACTCTTATAATCATGCATGTTCATGTAAAACTCTCTCTCTCACATATCTTTAGTCATGCAGAATTAAGAAATACATAGTAATTTAGTCCAACTGTCCAAGTTAAGAAATAAAAACCTTTGATGAGAAGGGGATATTTCAAAACCTTAGCAGCCACCATCCTTCCTCCTCTTTTCTTTTATCCTCTAGTTTGTTTCTCTCACTCTTCTAGATTTTACTTCTGATATAGCTTCTCCTCTCTCTCATGGCTCTACTTTCTTGAGTGGAGAGAAAAATGAGAGAGGGGAGGGCCCGAAGCCAAGCGGAGCCGATCGGAGTCGAGAGTGTGGTATTGTCGGAGCTCAGAGTATTGAGTCTCTACGTCATCTAGATTGGAGTACGGGTGAGTAGATCCGGATGTCATAACGCGGTGACTGTCGAAAGAGTGAATCTGGTCGTAGAGAACTATATAATTTAAGGTAATAGAGTAACTATGAGTGTATATAAGTGAGATTAGAAGATTAGAGTTATTTAGAGAAATTTGGAGAATTTTGTAAGAATAAAAATATAGATTTTTGTATTGGGGAGTCATTTGACTCGTTATAAGTTCATTTTTCTTATTAATGATATTGTTAGTTGACATTTAAAGTCACTAATCTTCAAAGAAAACCTTTGATGCTTTGAGGCATCATCCCAGGCAGAAATTCAAGGTACTTCAATTTCTAAGATGTATATTCCTACTCCAGATATCTTACAAGGCCAAATGATTCTATATGACCAGGTCACATAGGCTAAGAATGAGATAATCTTACAAAGCCAAGGAAATATGCCCAACACCATATTGAGCATTAATTAAGGGCGTGTTTGGTTGTCACTGTTTTGTCCATTCAAATTGAATCCGAACCTAAGCCCATTTTTATTTTCACTTAGCAGCTGAACACACCTTAAAATATTAACTATGTCTCAATAAATAGCTTGTAGGCAAACCATCCTTGGCTATCAAAGTAACATCTTATTGCAATGTAAGCAGGCTTCTACCAAGACAATAAGTGATCAAATATAAGAAATCCTAAATGAACAATAAGAATTCTCTTCTTCGATCGCCCATACTATGTAAAATGGAAATTAAATAAGTGGTACTTACATAGCTAAGGAGATTGCCCATGAAACCACTATGAGAGATCTAAAAAGAAATAATTACTTCTCTTGAAGAAAAATATCATAGGCAAATCATCCTTGGCTATCAAAGTATCCGCTTATTGTCGCGTAATTAACTTCAGTCGATATATCTAGCTTGTTACCTGTTTATGTATTTTAATTTGGGTTTGTGGGTACTTATATATACATATACAGAGAGAGAGATAAAAGTAGGAGAGAAATTCTGCACACCTTGTGCGTTTGAAAACAAGATCATGTCAAGGAGAAGCTCTAGTTTCCCTTTCAGCTATCAAGGGAATATTATTTGACCATGAAGAAAGATAAGATGCTTAAATCATGTAATCTGAAAGGATTTTCATTTGTCAAGGCCATGTGATTAATTTGGAGTGCCTTAGAAGCTCTTCAACTTGTATCCATGCACGTGGTCCACTTGAACTGAAATAATTTGTTCTCTTCAAGTTGGTTTGTGACTTTCGAATCAAGGAATCAAAGAAACAATTTCAACAGAAACATAGAAAGCAACTGTTAAACAAATTAGTACTGCCTTTTCTGGCAAGTAGCTCAAAGTTCACCAAATTTTTTGACCAGATTGTTGGTGAATATTATGTTTCATATTGAATTAGACGTTCTTATTATCTTTCAAATTATCTTTGGAAACTTTGATATTTTATTATTTTTTTGCTAATAAAGCAGCATAAATTTTTGTATGCGTGCCTTCATTGTCATATTAATTAAGTGTATCAAATTTTGTTTTTATTCTGTAACACTCCTCAACTTTTTCTTCATTTTATTCTCTCTTTCTCTCTCTTTGTTATTATTTTTCTTTGTGAATTACAAAGCAATTGAGAGCAGCATTTGACCCAAACTAAAACTAAAAACATCAACATGGTTGTGTTTCAGCTAGTATAATAATGCAATAAACATTCTGTGCATATATTGGAAAACAAAAAAAACCTTGCAAGTTGTATGAAATTTGGTATTATTCCCCATTTGTAATGATGGTTGCAAGGGTCAAGAGAAGAATATTGACAAAAAAAGATGTTGCAAGGCTCAAGGGAAGAATATATATTGACAATTAATAAAAGACCTCAACCTTTATTCAGGAGGAGCTTTGGCACAACTATTGGTCTAATTGCCAAATTGACAAACCAATTCCTGTTTGCACAAATTGTCTATCAAAATCTTACAAGTGCTGATTCTTACCTCAACAATCCTGAATCATTTATGATCAATTAGAAGAAAACTTCAGATGTTATATTCCACATGAATTATATCTCAGTTTAAGCTACATTCACAATTCAAGCATTTTTCCCTTGTGATCTGATTATTCCAACACATAGGCCGACAAATAGGGGCATAGTCAGGAAATAGGATAGGATGAGGCAAAATTTTCAGCCGAAATTTTTATTAATATACAAATTAATAAATTAATTTAACAATCTATACAATTTTTATAAAGAATTTGAAAAATATCCAAACCGATGACAGTGGAATCGGTTTTAGGAGATCAAACCGATCACAAACTCATCGGTCACAGAAAATTAAAACCGTTGGTAATGTCACCCAACCAGAACCGATGACTTTGTCATCAGTTTCAGAAGCTAGAACCGATGACAATGTCATCGGTTTTCATCCAAATTATTATTAAAATAATTTTTCATTTAATTATTTTATTTAATTAGAAAATATTATAATTTTTTTATTAAAATATTAGAAATATTTTTATATATTTTTTAATTAGATCGAATACCATATAATTTGATTTATTAGAAAAACTTAAACAAATAACTCAGATCAATATTTTTCAGATTGGATTTTTTGTGGCTGTAAGAAAAATTAAAATATTTTTTGTGTGTTATTGAAAAAAAATAAAATATTTTGAATCTGAATTATTGATCCCGGTTCAAAAGTCACTTCTAGGTAAATACAGAAAATATTATGTTCTTTCTATTTTTGAAAAAATAAATTTAGCAAAATTTTTCTACAACTATGTAATCATTACCTTTATTGTTTTAATCTGAGTCGTTTGTTGTTTTAATTTGATATAATTCTCGCATAAAAAAGTGTGCATTCTGCATCAAAAATCGTGCATAAATATATTATCCAAATTTTTTTTGAGGAATTGGCTGAAACCGATAACATTATCATCGGTTCTAGCTTCTGAAACCGACGACAATGTCATCGATTTCGATAGATTTCGAATTTCATCAGAATATTGTATAGATTGTTAAATTTATTATTTCTTTTATAAATTAATAAAAATTTCGGAATTTTCAGGGTAGGGAAAAATTGTATAATTATTTTAAAGACAAGCATATTTATGTAATTTTTCTTCAAAAAAACATTACAAAAGAAGCATATATTTGAAAGAAAATTTGGGTCCGAAGCAGGCAAGTGCCCCACCTTGGGCCCACACTAGTCGTTTAGCTAGAATCAATTATTCAGGTGAAAAAAATACTGCACTTGCTTATTGCCCATGCTGCAAATGTTGAAATAGCTTGGGTTTTTTTAAATAAAATCAAACCTTCATCCGTTAAAGATCAATAATAAGATGATTAGATGGTACATATATCTGATTCTAATAACACAATAAAGACCAACTGATATCATGAATTCATGAAACCTCTTAGCACAAGTGATATATGCAGTAAATATCCCGCATATCTCTAAAATAGTATATTACGTCCAGAGACAAAAACTAATCAGGCAAAATATAGAAACATCTACTAAAAGTAAGTTTTTTTTTAGAGGTAGGCAATTTGCCTGTTTAAGAAACATCTATATACAGGGACGAAAGGCAGTGTTGGGGAAAGGGTACTAAACAGTAAACATCCCCTATAAATTCAAAATTTGTAATTGTGTCCATTAAATTTTGCCCCTCCAATCACAATTTTTCTAGTTCTGCCCCAGCCTATATATAACATTGTTTTTTTTTTTTGAGATAACCCTTAATACAACATTAACATCTGTTAATGACATCAAAAGAAAAAGAGAAATACTTTGTTTCTCAAGCGCAGTGTGCAAAATGCAGAACGCCAAAACAGAGACACTCTTTATTGATCAAAAATTAAAGTTACATAACAGATTTTTGTTCAACAGTAAGAAATAGTATTGTTTTTTGGTCCTTCAAAATTAAAGTCTGTATTGATCTGATCCCTTCTTTCTATTGTCCGGTATTTGCTGTTCCCTTTTGTTTTCCATTTGGTTTTCTTTTTGGGTCATTTAGTTATGACCCTTTGTTTGTAACTCTGTTACTTTTAATGCAATTTGAGAGGTTGAAATTTTTTTCTTTATTATTGAATGAAAGAATAACAAGGTTCAACACTGATTCTGCCAGGAATTATTCTAAAGCCATATACAAACATTTTGTTTTGTCTGTTATTTATTAAGCAGGAATTTCCATTCAATAATTCCCCTCTTTCCCAAATTTTGCAGAACACATAATATGTTACTTGATTAAAGATTTCTATACTTGTACACTTCATTAATTTGCACAACACATAACCTTTATTTATTTTATATAAACATTTTGGAATAAATACAGGACTATTAGCAGTAAAATTTCTATCAGCACTTTTATAAGCCAATTTTACAAAGGAGCATCGTGAATGCAAATACATTATAACCATTAAAAATTAAATTAAAAGTAAATTAATGAAGCAAGCAAAAAATGTAAGGAAACTTTCTTGTTATTATTAAAACACTCAGCATTTACTAACACAATCTCGATTTTCTACGTTACATCTGAAGATTAATATCCTTCTAATGCATAAAAAGAAGGGGAAAAAACATAAACAAAACTTCATCTAGGACAAATCCTAGAAACATGTCTCACTCCATTAGCCTACACCAATCAGACAAACATGTCCGACTCCATGGGCCCACCAATCAGAGAAGTTCAACCGCCATAACCAGAACTACCAGAACACAACCACCAGCCCCGCCCGCCCAAAGAAAAAAAAAATTAGGCGCCGGCTGCAGAGCGCAGAGCAGGGAAGTTGTCGGTTGAATCCAAATCCAAACTGAAAGATGGTTCAACAACATTTTGCTTGATAGTTTGGAATTGCGGGCGGGGCCCATCTTGGTAACGGCGATTATTTTGTCGTTCAGAGAAGTTAATACCCTGGCTTTGGGACCCACCAATTGTAAGGAGCTGTAATAATTTTAAAAATTAGAAGAATTTCATCAGAAATATGATACAATTCCTTTTTAAATATGAGTTTTTGTTAAGCAGCTTTATGTGGCACAAAACATGAGAGAATAATTATGAACTTATTAAAGTTATAATATTATACCGGAGCTTTCTTCTTTATCCTTTGAGCTTTCTCAGTTTTATCAGCTTCAATGCTCTGCAAATATTAACAGTAAAGTAAGATACAAACTCTTTTAGAATGGGTTAGAATTTATGAATAAATTACATTACTATTGCCACAGTATAATAAATGAATATCATACCGGCTTATTTACAGGCATTACAGATAAACTTTCCTCCTCTAAATCCTTTTTGGCAACAACCGCCACCAAACCATCAAAATCTGAACTCTGAACAACTCTTCTCTCTTCTTTGGTAACTCCAAGAGCTTTCCTTCTCTCTTCTTTGATCTTTTCATACTCAGCAAGAGTAATTTTCTATTTTGAATAAAAAACGACAAGCTTAATTAGATAACTAGTTTCTTACCATAATACTATCGATCTTTAAAGTAACATTTTCATGTCACAAAAAAAATTACAGAAATTAAAAATTAAGAACCTTTGCTTTTGATAGTTTAATATATTCCCTAGCTTTTTTCTCTTCAGCCTGAACTTTCTCTATCTCTTTTTCTGCCTTGTCAAACTTATCCTGCAACAACATAAGAAAATATTCACATATTAATACTAAACAAAACAGAAAATTCAGTAACATATACAAACAACCATATATCCAAAATTTCCATGTTGATGTTCAGGAATAGATTACACTGTTACGCTAAAAAAAATGTCAAGAAAATGAATTTATTACAAAACTTACTTTTACTTCACCAGTTTTCTTCTCTTCCTGGTGCAAAGCTTCTAACTTTTGTAGCACAGCGTTTTTCTCTAGTATAATTTCTCGATACTTCGCAAGGAATTTATCCTATTTGATAGAATTATAAACAAAAAAAATGAGAAAGAGCCAGATATTAGGAAACATATCTAACAAAGAAACCATTCAGATATAGGAAATAAAAAAAATATACTTAGTATATAATTTTACCCATTTCTCCTCCTCTTGAGGATCATATATAAATTCCTTCAATTTTTTCTGAAATGCTTCTTCTCTTAGCTCCCTGACAATAAAAATATAATTGGATTATCCCAATTAAATAAACCAATTAAGAATTGTTCAAAATATGAAGAAAATATGACCAAATAGATACCTCTCAGATTTGACTGAACTCCTCTCAGCCTTGTCACTAGCACCATCTTCAGGGCCATTACTACTACGAGAGGAACTTTTAGCACCATTAACACGATACCAACCATTTTGGTACCGATTATTATCACCTCTCTGGCCATTAGCTCCGTTTTGGTACTGATTGTTATGACCGATAAATCCACCTATTTGACCGGCACCTCTCTGGCCATTAGCTCTGTTTTGGTACCGATTGCTATGATTGTCGGAACCACCTCTTTGAATGGCACCTATCTGGCCATTAGATCCGTTTTGGTACCGATTGTTATGACTGTCGGAAACACCTCTTTGAATGGCAACTATCTGGCCATTAGATCCGTGTTGGTAACAATTGTTATAATTGTCGGAACCACCTCTTTGAATGGAACCTCTCGGGCCATTAGTGTTGTTTTGGTACCGATTGTCAAAACTGCCTCTTTGAATAGAACCTCTCTGGCCATTAGTGCTGTTTTGGTACCGATTGTTATTAAGGTCAGAACCACCTGTTGCACCGGCACCTCTCGGGACATTAGCGCCATTTTGGTAACAAGAGTTATTCGGGTTGACACTCTTTGAATTTATGTTATTTTCTTTGACAACTGTATTTACTTTCTCATCTGAAATTTCAAAAATTGCAATAGATTATTAGAAGGATCTTTTTTTTCTTTTGAGATTAGATTATTGGAAGGTTTTTACAGCCGATTACAACCCTCCTCCTGAATGCCTTAAACAATACTAAATTAGTTTTGCCTCCATTGACAGAAAAAATTGAAATAATTTTTTAGTAATTTCGCTTGCAACGTTTGGTCCCAAAAAAAAAATATAATAAAAAAACTTAAACATGCTTAAACGTATGTTACTGAAAAAACAAACTATAAACCCTAATAAAGACCAGATTAGAAATCCATAACAAATAGTATAGGTTTTGCCTGACCTAAAAATTGGTGAATTAAATTGCAATAGGACCAAAATTGGAAATTATTTTTCTTACTAATGTCGCTCGGAATTTCTGGTCCCAAAATGAAAATATTATGAAAAAAACTAAGACATGCCTAAAGTAATGTTATTGGCAAACAAACTAGAAACCCTAATTTAAAACATATTAAAAATTCATAACAAATAGCAAAGATTTTTCTAACCAAAAAATTGCAATAGGAATAAATGAAATTTGCAGTATACCAATTTTCGAGCTCTTGCTCTTCTTGGTTTTATCGGAATTAGACCCGTTTGATGTCTCCTTCAATTGCTTTAATTGTTGAATTGCATGGATGATTACATCGTCACCACAATCTTCATCAAAAAGTGCATCAAAAGGATTTGACGCTGGGACCTTCATTTGACCTGTATTTAGTAATTCAAATCATTAAAATAATTGCATAATTAGATTAAAAAATAGGAAAATAAAAATAAAAACTAGTTAATGTACAAACTTTTAAAGGCTTTTCAAATGAAAATAAGAAACGAACAACAGGACAAAGATTTAACCAGTTATTGAAATTTGTTTATATTATTATTTGCTCTACAGTAAGAAAATAAACATAAATTGAAAAAAAGGAAGAGTAGAACTATTTAAGTAAAAACAATTAAAAAAACTTCAATATTTAAATGCGGACAATAAATTGTGAAATTAAATGGAGAATTTACAGAATAACCGAAGTAGTTTACATAAAATTAATATGATGATTCATTAAAATATGCTTTTAATGAATCCTGAGATATAATTTATTCTTAAAAAGAATAGGAAACAGATTATGAACAATATATAACAATTCAAAAAGGGCAACATACTACTAATTAGAAGTCTAATTAGGGGTTTAAGAAAAATAAAATAGAAAAATAATGTTGTAACACGCTGTAAATAAAATTAAGAATACCTTTTGTTTCCATGATCAGATCTTCACTTTCTCTCTTTCTGTAAAATTTACAGATTTATCAAAATTCTCTTTTGTAAATTCTTTCTCAAATTCCCTCAATGGGGAAGGATGGAGAAATGAAAAGCGCAATAGGGCCTTTAAATAGGAAGAGAGAGGTCAGTGGCGTAGGAACTGGAGGCGGTTTCGGAATTTTCTAATAAAATAAATTTGTTATTTTTAGGAAAGCATTATTTAAATATTTTTAGAAGGTACTGAAAAAGATTTCAATTCAATATTGCTTTATTTACTGGGCGAAGGGGATAGAATATTATTTTTCCAAAAATATCGATCCTGTAAATTTAACATTGTTTTTTCTTATTTCATAATTATATGTAACAATTTTATTTCGGATGGGGGCATCTAACTAGGATTAGCATACATAAATTACTTAACTACTCACAAAAATTCAATTAAATAAGTGTAGAAAAGAAAAATAATAATTATCATTTATAAAAACAAGTAGTTGACAAACTCTAAATGATGGAGCTTTTTAATATGTATAAAAATAATTTAATTCAAATAATATAGGTGAAATAAAAAAATTAATTTATGTGAAGTGACAAATTTAGATTATTTGAGCATGATAGAAAGATATACGATGTGAGAATCATTGCGTATCTAGTTGTCTATTTTTACATCTAGCTTTTAATCTTTCCTAATTTGAAACTTTCTGAATAAATATTTTTACGGGACTAATTTGGGATTTCGTGACTGTCAAGAAATTTGTTTTAATTAGAATTTCGTGCTCCGTACTCCTCGATAAACTAATTCAAGTTTTTGCATGCACGCGGTGTACTGCCGTAAAATTAAACTCCTTTCACTTACACCCGTAAGAGAAGATAGAATCATGAAAAATGTCTGCTCTTGATTAGTATGTAATTTTAATTTTTTAGAAGTATATTTTTTTATGGAAAATATTCAAATATTTTCTTTAACAAATTAGAATGCACAAGTTGAAAATTATTCACAATATCGTACATTATTTTCTATAACAAATTATGTACAAGGAAAATTAAAAATGTGATGATATTTATGTACATAATATGTACATGGAAAATTATATATATTAACAATATAATGATATTTATTCACTGGATTTATTTCGAAAGAAACAATTTTAATTCATTTTCACTAACTAAACCGAAAAAAATACAATATCGCCATTTTTTGTAACACAATAAATTAAACTTAAAACATCAGAATTTTATGTTTATTAAAATAACAAGGTTCACTCCAGACTACACAACGTGAGAAAGCATAAGGAGGTAAGCGTTCTTTTATTGGGTTGCACCTGGAGCATCAATTAAAATTACCAGCATTGGATAATGGTTTGCATTCCTCCTCCACACCAAAATGTCAACGTCTTCTGGTTCGTGATGCATCATATCATAGCTCAATAACTCATTATCGCAACGGGATGTGTGCGTCATATTCGAACTGGAAATCTGATAATAATCCACCCTTAAACCCTAAACCCTAAACCCTAAATACTAAACCCTAAACTAAAAACCATAAACCCAAAACCGTAAACCGTAAACCCAAAATCCCAAACCCTAAACCCAAAACCCAAAACTGTAAACCGTAAACCCAAAACCCAAAACCCTATAAACCCTATACCCAACACCCAACACCCTAAACCCTAAACCCTAAATAGTAAACCTTAAACCCTAAACCCAAAACCCAAAACACTAAACCCTAAACCCAAAACCCTTAGCCCTAAGCCCTAAACCCAAAACCCTAAACCCCAAACCCTAAACCATAAACCCTAAATCCTAAGCTCTAAACCCTAAACCCGAAACCCTAAACCCTAAACCCTAACCCTAAACCCTAAACCCGAAACCCTAAACCCTAAACCCTAAACCCTAACCCTAAACCCTAAATCCTAATCACTAAACATAAATCCTAAACCATAAACAATAATCCCTAAATCCTAAACCCAAAACCCTAAACCCTAAACCGTAAACCCTAATCCCAAAACCCAAAACCCTAAACCCAAAACCAAAACCCCAAAACCCTAAACCCTAAACCCTAAACCCTAAACCCTAAACCATAAACCCTAAACCCTAACCCTAAACCCAAAACCCTAAACCTAAACCCAAAATCAAAAACCGTCAAAACCTAACCCCAAACCCCTAAGCCCTAAACCCTAAACCCAAAACCCTAAACCCAAAAAATTAAATCCAAAAACCGAAACCCTAAACCCGAAACCCTAAACCCTAAACCCTAAACACTGAACACTGAACACTGAACCCAAAACCCAAAACCCCAAAACCATCAACCCTAAACCCTAAACCCTAAACCCTAAACCCTAAACCCTAAACCCTAAACCCTAAACCCTAAGTCCTAAATCCAAAACCCTAAACCCTAACACCTAACCCCTCAGCCCTACACCCTAAACCCTAAACCCTAAACCCTAAACTCTAAAACATAATCCCTAAATTCTAAACCCCAAACCCAAAACCCAAAACCTTAAACCCTAAACCCAAAACCCAAAACGCAAAACCCTAAATCCTAAACCTAAACTGTCAAGCCTAAACCCTAAACCCTAAACAATAATCCCTAACACTAAACCCTAAACCCTAAACCCTAAACCCAAAACCCAAAACCCAAACCCAAAAACCCAAAACCAAAAACCCAAAACCTAAAACCGAAAACCCAAAACCCAAAACCAAAAACCCAAAAGCCAAAAGCCAAAATCCAAAAGCCAAAAGCCAAAACCCTAAACCCTAAACCATAAACCCCAATCCCTAACCCTAAACCATAAACCCTAAACACTAAACCCTAAAACCTAAACCCTAAGCCCTAAACCCAAAACACAAAACCCTAAATCCTAAACCCTAAACCCTAAACCCTAAACCCAAACCCTTAAACCCTAAACCATAAACCCTAATCCCTAAACCCAAAACCCAAAACCCAACACCCAAAACCCAAAACCCAAAACTCTAAACCCTCAACCGACACCCTAAACCCGACACCGTAATCCCTAAACCATAAACCCTAGACGCTAAACCCTAAACCCGAAACCCTAAATCCCTAACAATAAACCCGAAACCCTAAATCCAAAACCCAAAACCCTAAATCCTAAACCCTAAACCCTAAACCCTAAACATAAAACCCAAAACCCTAAACCCAAAACCCTAAATCCTAAACCCTAACCCTAAAATCATCAACCCTAAACCCTAAACCCAAAACCTGAAAGCCGAAACCCTAAACCCTAAACCATAAACCCTAAACCCTGAGTCCAAAACCCAACATCCTAAACCCTAAACCCTAAACCGTAAACCCTAAACCCTAAACCCTAAACCCTAAACCCTAATCCCTTAGCCCTAAACCCTAAACCCTGAACCCCAAACCCTAATCCCAAAACTCTAAACCCACAACCCAAAACCCAAAACCCTATACCCTAAACCCTAAACCCAAAACCTAAAAGCCCAAACCCTAAACCCTAAACCCTAAACCCTAAACCCTAAACCTAACCCTAAAGCCTAAAGCCTAAAGCCTAAAGACTAAACCCTAAGCCCTACACCCTAAACCCTAAACCCTAAACCCTAAACCCTAAACCCCAAACCCCAAAACCCAAACCCTAAACCCTAAACCCTAAACCGTAAACCCTAAACCCTAAATGCAAAACCTAAAACACTAAACCCAAAACCAAAATAAAAAACCCAAAACCCTAAACGCAAAACCCTAAACCCAAAACCCAAAACCCAAAACCCTAAACCCTAATCCCGAAATCCTCAACCCTAAATCCTAAACCCTCAACCCTCAACCCTAAACCCTAAACCCTAAACCCTAAACCCTAAATCCAAAACCCTAAACCCTAAACTCTAAACCCAAAACCCTAAACCCTAAATCCAAAACTAGAAACTCTAAACCCTAAACCCTAAACCCTAAACACTGCACCCAAAACCACAAAAACCCAAAACCCAAAACCATCAACCATTAACCCTAAACCCAAAACCCAAAACCCTAAACCCAAAACCGAAAACCCAGAACCCTAAACCCTAAATCCTAATCCCGAAACCCTCAACCCTAAATCCTAAACCCTCAACCCTAAACCCTAAACCCTAAATCCAAAACCCTAAACCCTAAAACCAAAACCCTAAACCAGAAATCCTCAACCGAAACCATAAACCCGAAATCCTAAACCCTAAACCTTAAAACCCGAAATCATAAACCATAAACCCGAAACCCTAAACCCTAAACCCTGAGTCTAAAACCCAAAACCCAAAACCCAAAACCCCAAACCCAAAACCCTAAACCCTAAACCCTAAACCAAAACCCTAAACCCTAAACCATTAAACCCTAAACCCTAAACCCTAAATCCTAAACCCTAACCCCTAACTCATAAACCCTAAACCCTAAACCCTAAACGCTAAACCCTAAACCCTAGACCCTAAACCCTAACCCAAAACTTAAAACCCAAAACCCAAAACCCTAAACTCAAAACCCAAAACCCAAAACCCAAAACCCTAAATCCAAAACCAGAAACCCTAAACCCTAAACCCTATACCATAAACCTTAAACACTGAACCCAAAACCACAAAAACCCAAAACCCTACACCATCAACCATTAACCCTAAACCCTAAACCCTAAACCATAGACCCTAAATCCAAAACCCTAAACCCTAACCCCTAACCCTCAGCCCTAACCCTAAACCCTAAACCCTAAACCCTAATCCCTAAACTCTAAACCCAAAACCCAAAACCCAAAACCCTATACCCTAAACCCTAAACCCTAAACCCAAAACCCAAAAGCCCAAACCCTAAACCCTAAACCCTAAACATAACCCTAAAGCCTAAACCCTAAAGCCTAAAGCCTAAACCCTAAGCCCTACACCCTAAACCCTAAACCCTAAACCCTAAACCCCAAACCCCAAACCCTAAACCCTAAACCCTAAACCCTAATCCCTAAACCGTAAACACTAAACCATAAACGCAAAACCTAAAACCCTAAACACAAAACCCAAAACCCAAAACCCAAAACCCTAAACTCAAAACCCAAAACCCAAAACCCTAAACCCTAAACCCTAAACCCTTAATCCTAATCCCGAAACCCAAAATCCTAAATTCGAAACCCTAAACCCTAAACCCTAAATCCTAAACCCGAAACCTTAAACCCTAAATCCAAAACCCTAAACCCAAAACATGAAAACCTAAACCCTAAACCCAAAATCCAAAACCCAAAACCCAAAATCCTAAACCCTAAACCCTAAACCCTAAACCATAAACCCTAAACCCTAAACCCAAAACCCAAAACCCAAAACCCAAAACCCAAAACCCTAAACCCTAAACCCTAAACCGTAACCCCTAAACCCGAAACCCAAAACCCAAAACCCTAAACCCTAAACCCTAAACCCGAAACCCAAAACCGTAAACCCGAAACCGTAAACCCAAAACCCTAAACCCAAAACCCTCATTTTTCCTTGTTCGTGTTCTTGACAACCTCAATTGTCGTTGTTCTTATGATTCTTAACCTCTTTTGCCCTTGCTGTTGAGCTTAGCAACATGATTTACACTTGTTCTTGTGCTTACCAACCTCATTTGCCGTTGTTCTTGCGCTTTGCAGCATAATCTTCCCTTGATTTTGTGCTTATGAACCTCATTTGCATTTGTACTTGTGCTTAGGAACCTCATTTTCCCTTGTTTGTGTTCTTAACAACCTAAAATAGCGTTGTTCGTGTCCTTAACAACCTCATTTGCATTTGTACTTGTGCTTAGGAACCTCATTTTCTCTTGTTTGTGTGCTTAACAACCTCTTTTGCTCTTGATATTGTGCTTATGAACATCATTTGCAGTTGTTCTTGTGCTTCGGAACCTCATTTGGTCTTGTTCGTGTGCTTAACAACCTTAATTGTCGTTGTTCATATGCTTGTTAACTACTTTTGCCCTTGTTCTTGTGCTTAGCAACATCATTTACACTTGTTCTTGTGCTTAACAACTTCTTTTGTCGTTGTTCTTGCACTTTGCAACATAATATGCCCTTGATCTTGTACTGATGAATCTCATTTGCATTTGTTCTTCTGCCTAGAAACCTCTATTTCCCTTGTTTTGTGTGCTTAACATCCTCAATTGGCGTTGTTTGTATATTTAACAACCTCTTTTGCCCTTGATTTTGTGCTTATGAACCTCATTTGCATTTTTCTTGCGCTTACCAGCCTCATTTACCCTTTTTCGTGTGTTTAATAACCTCAATTACCATTGTTCTAACGTTTAGCAACATCATTTACACTTGTTCTTGTGCTTAGGAACCTCATTTGGCCTTGTTCGTATGCATAACAACAACAATTGTCGTTGTTCATATGTTTCTTATCTTTGTTTGCCATTGTTCTTATGCTTAGTAACATCATTTATACTTGTTCTTGTGCTTAACAGCCACATTTGTCGTTGTTCTTGCGCTTTGCAACATAGTTTGCCCTTGATCTTGTGCTCATGAACCTCATTTGCATTTACTCTTGTGCTTAGGAACCTCATTTTCCTTTGTTTGTGTGCTTAACAACCTCAATTGGCGTTGTTCGTATACTTAACAACCTCTTTTGCTATTGTTCTTGTGCTTATCAACCACATTTGCATTTTTCTTGCGCTTAGGAAACTCATTTGCCCTTGTTCGTGTGCTGAACAACCTCAATTGTCGTTGTTGATATACTTCTTAACCTCTTTAGCCCTTGTTCATGTGCTTAGCAACCTCAATTGTCGTTGTTCATGCTTCTTAACCTCTTTTGACCTTGTTCTTGTGTTTAGTAACATCATTTACACTTGCTCTTGTGCTTAGGAACCTCATTTGACCTTGTTCGTGTGCTTAACAACGTCAATTGTCGTTGTTCATATGCTTCATAACCTCTTTTGCCCTTGTTCTTGTGCTTAGAAACATTATTTACACTTGTTCTTGTGCTTAACAACCTCATTTGTCATTGTTCTTGCGCTTTGCAGCATAATTTGCCCATGATCTTGTGCATATGAACCTCATTTGCCTTTGTACTTGTGGTTAGGAACCATTTTCCCTTGTTTGTGTGCTTAACAACCTCAAATGACGTTGTTCGTGTGCTTAACAACCTCTTTTGCTATTGTTCTTGTGCTTATGAACCTCATTTGTATTTTTCTTGCGCTTAGGAAACTCATTTGCCCTTAATCGTGTGCTGAACAACCTCAATTGTCGTTGTTCATATACTTCTTAACCTCTTTAGCCCTTGTTCATGTGCTTAGCAACCTCAATTGTCGTTGTTCATATGCTTCTTAACCTCTTTTGCCCTTGTTCTTGTGCTTAGTAACATCATTTACACTTGCTCTTGTGCTTAGGAACCACATTTGGCCTTGTTCGTGTGCTTAACAACCTCAATTGTCGTTGTTCATATGCTTCATAACCTCTTTTGCCCTTGTTCTTGTGCTTAGCAACATTATTTACACTTGTTCTTGTGCTTAACAACCTCATTTGTCGTTGTTCTTGCTCTTTGCAGCATAATTTGCCCTTCATCTTGTCCATATGAACCTCATTTGCCTCTGTACTTGTGCTTAGGAATCTCATTTTCCGTTGTTTGTGTGCTTAACAACCTCAAATGACGTTGTTCGTGTACTTAACAACCTCTTTTGCTATTGTTCTTTTGCTTATGAACCTCATTTGCATTTTTCTTGCGCTGAGGAAACTCTTTTGCCCTTGTTTATGTGCTTAGCAACCTCAATTGTCATTGTTCATATACTTCTTAACCTCTTTAGCCCTTGTTCATGTGCTTAGCAACCTCAATTGTCGTTGTTCATATGCTTCTTAACCTCCTTTGCCCTTGTTCTTGTGCTTAGTAACATCATTTACACTTGCTCTTGTGCTTACGAACCTCATTTGGCCTTGTTCGTGTGCTTAATAACTTCAATTGTCGTTGTTCATGTGCTTCTTAACCTCTTTTGCCCTTGTTCTTGTAATTAGCAACATTATTTACACTTGTTCTTGTGCTTAACAACCTCATTTGTCGTTGTTCTTGCGCTTTGCAGCATAATTTGCCCTTCATCTTGTGCATATGAACCTCATTTGCCTTTGTACTTGCACTTAGGAACCTCAATTGGCATTGTTTGTATGTTTAACAACCTCTTTTGCCCTTGATCTTGTGCTTATGAACATCATTTGCAGTTGTTCTTGTGCTTCGGAACCTCATTTGGCCTTATTCGTGTACTTAACAGCCTTAATTGTCGTTGTTCATATGCTTCTAAACCACTTTTGCCCTTGTTCTTGTGCTTAGCAACATCAGTTACACCTGTTCTTGTACTTAACAACTTCATTTGTCGTTGTTCTTGCACTTTGCAACATAATTTGCCGTTGATCTCGTGCTTATGATCATTGGCTTTGTTCGTGTGCTTAGGAACCTCATTTTCCCTTGTTTGTGTGCTTAATAGCCTCAATTGGCGTTGTTTGTATGTTTAACAACCTCTTTTGCCCTTGATATTGTGCTAATGAACCTCATTTGCATTTTTCTTGCACTTACGAACCTCATTTACCCTTGTTCGTGTGCTTAACAACCTCAATTATCGTTGCACATATGCTTCTTAACCTATTTTACCCTTCTTCTTGTGCTTAGCAACATCATTTATACTTGTTCTTGTACTTAACAACTACATTTTTCGTTAATGTAGTTGTTCTTGCGCTTTGCAACATAGTTTGCCCTTGATCTTGTGCTCATGAACCTCATTTGCATTTGTTCTTGTGGTTAGGAACCTCAATTTCCTTTGTTTGTGTGCTGAACAACCCCAATTGTCTTTGTTCGTGTGCTTAACAGCCTCTTTTGCTATTGTTCTTGTGCTTATCAACCTCATATGCATTTTTCTTGTGCTTAGGAATGTCATTTGCCATTGTGCGTGTGCTTAACAACCTCAATTGTCATATTTCATATGCTTCTTAACCTCTTTTTCCCTTGTTCTTGTGCTTAGCAACATCATTTACACTTGTTCTTGTGCTTAACAACCACATTTGTCATTGCTCTTGCACTTTGCAACATAATTTACCCTTGATCTTGTGCTCATGAATCTCATTTGCATTTGTTATTGTGCTTAGGAACCTCATTTTCCTTTTTTTGTGTGCTTAACAACCTCAATTGGCGTTGTTCGTGTACTTAACAACCTCTTTTGCTATTGTTCTTGTGCTTATCAACCACATTTGCATTTTGCTTGCGCTTAGGAAACTTATTTGCCCTTGTTCGTGTGCTTATTAAGAACATCAATTGTCGTTGTTCATATACTTCTTAACCTCTTTTGCCCTTGTTCTTGTGCTTAGCAACCTTAATTGTCGTTGTTCATATGCTGCTTAACCTCTTTTTCCCTTGTTCTTGTGCTTAGTAACATCATTTACACTTGCTCTTGTGCTTAGGAACCTCATTTGGCCTTGTTCGTCTGCTTAACAACCTCAAATGGCGTTGTTCGTCTGCTTAACAACCTCATTTGCTCTTGATTTTGTGCTTCTGAACATCATTTGCAATTGTTCTTGTTCTTCGAAACCTCATTTGGCCTTGTTCGTGTGTTTTAACAACCTTAATTATCGTTGTTCATATGCTTCTTAACCACTTTTGCCCTTGTTCATCAGTTACACTTGTTCTTGTGCTTAACAACTTCATTTGCCATTATTCTTGCAATTTGCAACATAATTTGCCTTTGATCTTGTGCTTATGAATTTGCATTTGTTCTTGTTCTTAGAACCTCATGTACCCTTTTTCGTGTGCTTAACAACCTGAATTCTCGTTGTTCATATGCTTGTTAACCTCTTTTGCCCTTGTTTTAGCATTTAGCAACATCATTTACACTTGTTCTTGTGCTTAGGAACCTCATTTGGCTTTGTTCGTGTGCTTAACAACCTCAATTGTTGTTGTTCATATGCTTCTTAACCTCTTTTGCCCTTGTTCTTGTGCTTACCAACATCATTTATACTTATTCTTGTGCTTAACAACTACATTTATCGTTGTTCTTGCGCTTTGCAACATATTTTGCACTTGATCTTTTGCTCATGAACATCATTTTCATTTGTTCTTGTGGTTAAGAACCTCATTATCCTTTGTTTGTGTGCTTAACAACCTTCATTTGCTTTGTTCGTGTGCTCAACAACCTCTTTTGTTATTGCCCTTGTGCTTATGAACCTAATATGCATTTTTCTTGTGCTTAGGAACGTCATTTGCCCTTGTGCGCTTAACAACCTCAATTGTCGTATTTCATATGCTTTTTAACCTCTTTTTCCCTTGTTGTTGTGCTTAGCAACAAAATTTACACTTGTTCTTCTGCTTAACAACCACATTTGTCGTTGTTCTTGCGCTTTGCAACATAATTTGCCCTTGATCTTGTGCTCATGAACCGCATTTGCATTTGTTCTTGTGCTTAGGAACCTCATTTTTCCTTGTTTGTGTGCTTAACAACCTCAAATGGCGTTGTTCGTGTGCTTAACAACCTCTTTTGCTCTTGATTTTGTGCTTATGAACATCATTTGCAATTGTTCTCGTGTTTCGGAACCTCATTTGGCCTGTGCTTAACAACCTTAATTGTCGTTGTTCATATGCTTCTTAACCACTTTTGCACTTGTTCTTGTGCTTAACAACTTCATTTGTCGTTGTTCTTGCACTTTGCAACATAATTTGCCCTTGATCTTGTGCTTATGAATCTCATTTACATTTGTTCTTGTGCTTAGGAATCTCATTTACCCTTTTTCGTGTGCTTAACAACCTCAATTGTCGTTGTTCATATTGTTCTTAACCACTTTTGCCCTTGTTTTTGCATTTAGCAACATCATTTTACACTTGTTCTTGTGCTTAGAAACCTCATTTGGCCTTGCTCGTGTGCTTAACAACCACATTTGTCGTATTTCATATGCCTCTTAACCTCTTTTCCCCTTGTTGATGTGCTTCTTGTGCTTAACAACCACATTTGTCGTTGTTCCTGCGCTTTGCATCATAATTTGCCCTTGATCTTGTGCTCATGAATCTCATTTGCATTGGTTCTTGTGCTTAGGAACCTCATTTTACTTTGTTTGTGTGCTTAACAACCTCAATTGGCATTGTTCGTGTGCTTAACAACCTCTTTTGCTATTGTTCTTGTGCTTACGAACCTCATGTGCATTTTTCTTGTGCTTAGGAAACTCATTTGCCCTTATTCGTGTGCTTAACAACCTCAATTGTCGTTGTTCATATGCTTCTGAACCTCTTTTGCCCTTGTTTTTGTGCTTAGCAACCTCAATTGTCGTAGTTCATATGCTTCTTAACCTCTTTTGCCCTTGTTCTTGTGCTTCGCCACATCATTTATACTTATTCTTATGCTTAACAACTACATTTGTCGTTGTTCTTGCGCTTTGCAACATAGTTTGCCCTTGATGCTCATGAACCTCATTTGCCTATGTACTTGCACTTAGGAACCTCATTTTCCCTTGTTTGTGTGCTTAACTACCTCAAATGGCGTTGTTTGTTTGCTTAACAACCTCAAATGGCGTTGTTCGTGTGCTTAACCTCTTTTGCCCTTGATATTGTGCTTATGAACCTCATTTGCAATTGTTCTTTTACTTAGGAACTTCATTTGCTTGTTCGTGTGCTTAACAACCTTGATTGTCGTTGTTCATATGTTTCTTAAACTGTTTTGCCCTTGTTCTTGTGCTTATGAACATCATTTACACTTGTTTTTGTACTTAACAACTTCATTTGTCGTTGTTCTTGTGCTTTGCAACATAACTTGCCCTTGATCTTGTGCTTATGAACCTCATTTGCATTTGTTCTTGTGCCTAGGAACCTCATTTTCCCTTGTTTGTGTGCTTAACAAACTCAATTGTCGTTGTTCATATGCTTCTTAACCTCTTTTGCCCTTGTTCTTGTGCTTAGCAACCTCAATTGTCGTTGTTCATATGATTGTAAACCTCTTTTGCCCTTGTTCTTGTACTTAGTAACATCATTTTCCCTTGTTCTTACGCTTTGGAATATAATTTGCCCTCGATCTTGTGCTGATGAACCTGATTTGTATTTGTTCTTCTGCTTAGGAACCTCATTTTTCCTTGTTTGTGTGCTTGACAATTTCAAATGGCATTGTTCGTGTGCTTGACAACCACTTTTTCTTTTGATCTTGTGCTTATGAACGTCATTTGCATTTATTTTTGTAATCAGGAACGTCATTCTTCCGTGTTCGTGTGTTTACCAACCTCACTTGTCATTGTTCATATGCTTCTTAACCTCTTTTGCCCTTGTCCGTGTGCTTAGCGACATCATTTACACTTGTTCTTGTGCTTCGCAACCACATTTGGCCTTGTTCGTGTGCTTAACAACCAAAATTATCGTTGTTCATATGCTTCATAACCACTTTTGCCCTTGTTCATGAGCTCGGTAACATCATTTACACTTGTTCTTGTGCTTAACTACCTCATTTGTCGTTGTTCCTGCGCTTTGCAGCATAATTTGCCCTTGATCATGTGCTTATGAACCTCATTTGCATATGTACTTGTGCTGAGGAACCTCATTTTCCCTTGTTTGTGTGCTTAATAACCTCAAAAGGCGTTCTTTGTGTGCTTAACAACCTCTTTTGGTCTTGATCTTGTGCTTATGAACATCATTTGCATTTATTCTTGTGCTTAACAACCTCACTTGTCGTTGTTCGTATGCTTCTTAACCTCTTTTGCCCTTTTTCTTGTGCTCAGCAACATCTTTTACTCTTGTTCTTGTGCTTAACAGCCTCATTTGTCGTTGTTCCTGCATTTTGCAACATAATTTGTCCTTGATCATGTCCTTATGAATCATATTTGCATTTGTTCTTGTGCTTACAAACCTTATTTTCCCTTGTTTGTGTGCTTAACAACATCAATTGGCGTTGTTTGTGTGTTTAACAACCTCTTTTGCCCTTGATCTTATGCTTATGAACTGCATTTGCATTTTTCTTGCACTTACGAACCTCATTTATCCTTGTTCGTGTGCTTAACAACCTCAATTGTCGTTGTTCATATGCTTCTTAACCTCTTTTGCCCTTGTTCTTGCGCTAAACAACATCATTTACACTTGTTCTTGTGCTTAACAACCTCATTTGTCGTTGTTCTTGCTCTTTGCAACATAATTTGTCCCTGATCGCTTATGAACCTCATTTGCATTTATTATTGTGCTTAGGAACCTCATTTTCCCTTGTCCGTGTGCTTAACAACACCAATTGTCGTTGTTCTTATGCTTCTTAACATCTTTTGGCCTTGTTATTGAGCTTAGCAACATCATTTACACCTGTTCTTGTGCTTAACAATCTCATTTGTCGTTGTTCTTGCGCTTTGCAGCATAATTTGCCCTTCATCTTGTGCTTATAACCCTGATTTGCATTTGTACTTGTGGTTTGGAACCTCATTTTCCCTTGTTGGTGTGCTTAAGAACCTCAAATGGCATTGTTCGTGTGCTTAAGCACCTCTTTTGCCCTTGATCTTGTGCTTATGAACATCATTTGCAATTGTTCTTGTGCTTAGCAATGTCATTTTTCCTTGTTCGTGTGCTTAACAATCTCACTTGTCGTTGTTCATATGCTTCTTAACCTCTTTTACCCTTGTTCGTGTGCTTAGCAACATCATTTATACTTGTTAATGTGCTTCAGCACCTCATTTGTCCAGGTTCGTGTGCTTAACAATCTTAATTGTCGTTGTTCATATTCTTCTTAACCACTTTTGCCCTTGTTCTTGTGCTTACCTCATTTGTTGTTGTTCTTGCACTTTACAACATAATTTGCCCATGACGTTGAGCTTATGAATCTCATTTGCATTTGTTCTTGTGCTTAGGAACCTCATTTTCCCGTGTTTGTGTGCTTAATAACCTCAATTGGCGTTGTTTGTATGTTTAACAACCTCTTTTGCCCTTGATCTTGTGCTTATGAATCTCATTTGCATTTTGCTTGCACATACATCCTTAATTGTCGTTGTTCATATGCCTCTTAAGCTCTTTCGCCCTTGTTGTTGCGCTTTGCAACATCATATACACTTGTTCTTGTGCCTAACAACCTCATTTGTCGTTGTTCTTGCGCTTTGCAACATAATTTGCCCTTGATCTTGTGCTTATGAACCTCAGTTGCATTTGTTCTTGTGCTTAGGAATCTCATTTTTCCTAGTTCGTGTGCTTAACAACATCAATTGTCGTTGTTCTTATGTTTCTTAACATCTTTTGCCCTTATTCTTGAGCTTAGCAACATGATTTACACTTGTTCTTGTGCTTAACAACCTCATTTGTCGTTGTTCTTGCGCTTTGCAGCATAATTTGTCTTTCGTCTTCTGCTTATGAATCTCATTTGCATTTGTACTTGTGGTTAGGAACCTCATTTTCCTTTGTTTATGTGCTTAACAACCTGAATTGGCGTTGTTCGTGTGGTTAACAACCTCTTTTGCTCTTGATCTTGTGCTTATGAATATCATTTACAATTGTTCTTGTTCTTAGCAATGTCATTTTTCCTTGTTCGTGTGCTTAACAACCTCACTTGTCGTTGTTCATATGCTTCTTAACCTCTTTTTCCCTTATTCGTGTGCTTAGAACGTCATTTAAACTTGTTATTGTGCTTCAGAATCTCATTTGTCATTGCTCGTGTGCTTAATAACCTTAATTGTCGTTGTTCATATGCTTCTTAACCACTTTTACCCTTGTTCTTGTGCTTGGCAACATCATTTACACTTATTCATGTGCTTAACAACCTTATATGTCGTTGTTCTTGCACTATGCAACATAATTTGCCCTTGATCTTGTGCTTATGAATCTCATTTGCATTTGTTCTTGTGGAACCTCATTTTCCCTTGTTTGTGAGCTTAACAACCTCAATTGGCATTGTTTGTATGTTTAATAACCTCTTTCGCTGTTGATCTTGTGCTTATGGAACTCATTTGCATTTTTCTTGCGCTTACGAACCTCATTTACCCTTCTTCGTGTGCTTAACAACCTCAATTTTCGTTGTTCATATGCTTCTTAACCTCTTTTGCCCTTGTTCTTGTGCTTTGCAACATCATTTGCACTTGTTCTTGTGCTTAACAACCTTATTTGTAATTGTTCTTGCGCTTCGCAACATAATTTTCCCTTGATCTTGTACTTATGAACCTCATTTAAATTTGTTCTTGTGCTTAGGAACCTCATTTTCCCTTGTTCTTATGCTTCTTGACATCATTTACACTTGTTCTTGTGCTTAACAACCTTTTTTGTCATTGTTCTTGCGCTTTGCAACATAATTTGCCCTTCATCTTCTATTTATGAACCTCATTTGCATTTGTACTTGTGGTTAGGAACCTCATTTTCTTTTTTGTGTGTGCTTAACAACCACTTTTGCTCTTGATCTTGTGCTTATGAACATCATTTTTCCTTGTTGTGTGCTTAACAACCTCACTTGTCGTTGTTCATATGCTTCTTAACCTCTTTTGCTCTAGTTTGTGTGCTTAACAACCTTAATTGTCGTTGTTCATATGCTTCTTAACCACTTTTGCCCTTGTTCTTGTCTTAGCAACATCATTTACACTTGTTCTTGTGCTTAACAGCCTCATAATTTGTGGTTGTTCTTGCACTTTGCCACATAATTTGCCCTTGATCTTGTGCTTATGAATCTCATTTTCATTTGTTCTTGTGCTTAGGAACATCATTTTTCCTTGTTTGTGTGTTTAGCAGCCTCAATTGGCGTTGTTTGTATGTTTAACAACCTCTTTTGCCATTGATCTTGTGCTTATGAATCTCATTTGCATTTTTATTGCGCTGACGAATCTCATTTACCCTTGTTCGCGTGCTTAACAACCTCAATTGTCATTGTTCATATGCTTCTTAACCTCTTTTGCCCTTGTTCTTGCGCTTAGCAGCATCATTTACCCTTGTTCTTGTGCTTCGGAACCTCATTTGGCCTTGTTCGTGTGCTTAACAACCTCAATTGTCATTGTTCATATGCTTCTTAACCTTTTTTACTCTTGTTCTTGCGGTTAGCAACATCATTTACACTTGTTCTTGTGCATAACAACCTCATTTATCGTTGTTCTTGCACTTTGCAACATAATTTGCCCTTGATCTTGTGCTTATGAATCTCATTTGCTTTTGTTCTTGTGCTTAGGAACCTCATTTTTCTTTATTTGTGTGCTTAACAACCTCAATTGGCTTTGTTCGTGTGCTTAACAACCTCTTTTGCTATTGTTATTTCGCTTATCAACCTCATTTGCCCTTGTGCGTGTGCTTAACAACCTCAATTGTCGTTGTTTCTATGCTTCCTAACCTCTTTTGCCCTTGTTCTTGCGCTTAGCAACATCATTTACACTTGTTCTTGTGCTTAACAACCTCATTTGTTGTTGTTCTTGCACTTTGCAACAAAATTTGCCCATGATCTTGAGCTTAACAACCTCAATTGGCGTTGTTTGTATGTTTAACAACCTCTTTTGCCTTTGATCTTGTGCTTATGAACCTCATTTGCATTTTTCTTGCGCTTACGAACCTCATTTACCCTTGTTTGTGTGGTTAACAACCTCAATTGTCATTGTTTATATGCTTCTTAACCTCTTTTGCCCTTGTTCTTGCGCTTAGCAATATCATTTACACTTGTTCTTGTGCTTAACAACCTCATTTGTCGTTGTTTCTATGCTTCCTAACCTCTTTTGCCCTTGTTCTTGCACTTAGCAACATCATTTACACTTGTTCTTGTGCTTAACAACCTCATTTGTTTTTGTTCTTGCACTTTGCAACATAATTTGCCCATGATCTTGAGCTTGTGAATCTCATTTGCATTTGTTCTTGTGCTTAGGAACCTCATTTTCCCGTGGTTGTGTGCTTCATAACCTCAATTGGTGTTGTTTGTATGTTTATCAACCTCTTTTGACCTTGATCTTGTGCTTATGAACCTCATTTGCATTTTTCTTGCACATACAAACCTCATTTACCCTTGTTCGTGTGCTTAACAACCTCAATTGGCGTTGTTTGTATGTTTGACAACCTCTTTTGCCTTTGATCTTGTGCATATGAACCTCATTTGCATTTTTCTTGCGCTTACGAACCTCATTTACCCTTGTTTGTGTGGTTAACAACCTCAATTGTCGTTGTTCATATGCTTCTTAACATCTTTTGCCCTTGTTCTTGCGCTTAGCAATATCATTTACACTTGTTCTTGTGCTTAACAACCTCATTTGTCGTTGTTTCTATGCTTCCTAACCTCTTTTGCCCTTTTTCTTGCACTTAGCAACATCATTTACACTTGTTCTTGTGCTTAACAACCTCATTTGTTTTTGTTCTTGCACTTTGCAACATAATTTGCCCATGATCTTGAGCTTGTGAATCTCATTTGCATTTGTTTTTGTGCTTAGGAACCTCATTTTCCCGTGGTTGTGTGCTTAAGAACCTCAATTGGCATTGTTTGTATGTTTAACAACCTCTTTTGCCCTTGATCTTGTGCTTATGAACCTCATTTGCATTTTGCTTGCACATACAAACCTCATTTACCCTTGTTCGTGTTCTTAACAACCTCAATTGTCGTTGTTCATATGCTTCTTAAGCTCTTTCGCCATTGTTGTTGCGCTTAGCAACATCATTTACACTTGTTCTTATACCTAACAACTTTATTTGTCGTTGTTCTTGCGCTTTGCAACACAATTTGCCCCTGATCTTGTGCTTATGAACCTCATTTGCATTTGTTCTTGTGTTTAGGAACTTCATTTTCCCTTGTTCATGTGCTTAACAACATCAATTGTTGTTGTTCTGATGCTTATTAACATCTTTTGCCCTTGTTCTTGAGCTTAGCAACATCATTTACACTTATTCTTATGCTTAACATCCTCATTTATCATTGCTCTTGCGCTTTGCAGCATAATTTGCCCTTTATCTTATGCTTATGAATCTCATTTGCATTTGTACTGGTGGTTAGGAACCTTATTTTCCCTTGTTTGTGTGCTTAACAACCTCAAATGGCATTGTTCGTGTGCTTAACAACCTCTTTTGCTCTTGATCTAATGCTTATGAGCATCATTTGCAATTGTTCTTGTGCTTAAAAACCCTTCTTGTCTTTGTTCATATTCTTCTTAACCTCTTTTGCCCTTGTTCGTGTGCTTAGCAACATCATTTACACTTGTTCTTGTGCTTCGGAACCTCATTTGGCCTTGTTCGTGTGCTTAACAACCTTAATTGTCGTTGTTCATATTGTTCTTAACTACTTTTGCCGTTGTTCTTGTGCTTAACAACCTCATTTGTCGTTGTTCTTTCACTTTGCAGCATAATTTGCCCTTGATCTTGTGCTTATGAATCTCATTTGCATTTGTTCTTGTGCTTAGGAACCTCATTTTTCCTTGTTTGTGTGCTTAACAACCTCAATTGGCTTTGTTTGTATGTTTAACAACCTCTTTTGCCTTTGATCTTGTGCTTATGAACCTCATTTGCATTTTTCTTGCGCTTACGAACCTCATTTACCCTTGTTTGTGTGGTTAACAACCTCAATTGTCGTTGTTCATATTCTTCTTAATCTCTTTTGCCCTTGTTCTTGCGCTTAGCAATATCATTTACACTTGTTCTTGTGCTTAACAACCTCATTTGTTGTTGTTCTTGCGCTTTGCTGCATAATTTACCCTTCATCTTGTGCCTATGAACTTTATTTGCATTTATACTTGTGGTTAGGAATCTCATTTTTCCTTGTTTATGTGGTTAACAACCTTAAATGGCGTTGTTCGTATGCTTAACAAACTCTTTTGGTCTTGGTCTTGTGCTTATGAACATCATTTGCAATTGTTCTTGTGCTTAGCAACGTCATTTTTTCTTGTTCGTGTGCTTAACAACCTCACTTGTCGTTGTTCATATGCTTCTTAACCTCTTTTGATCTTGTTCGTGTGCTTAGCAACATCATTTACACTTGCTTTTGTGCTTCAGAACCTCATTTTGCCTTGTTCCTGCACTTTTAACATCCATTTGAAATAAAATAAAAATTTTGTTGGTGGCATATGCTAAAAGCATTCGAATGGATTCAAGACGAGCCACGGGTGCGAAGGTTTCTTCGAAATCAATACCTTCTTGTTGTTTGTATCATTGGGCCACTAACCTAGCTTTGTTACGAATGACATTTCCATCTTCGTCCTTTTTGTTTCTAAATACCCATTTTGTTCCAATGATCATGCGATCATTTGGTCTAGGCACTAGTTCCCAAAGTTTGTTCCTTTCAAATTGAGCAAGTTCTTCTTGCATGGCACAAATCTAATTTGGATCGACATTTGCATCTTTAAAGTGTTTAGGCTCAATGTTAGATATAAAGGCACAATGACCAATCATTTGGTTCAAACTTGACCTAGTCCTAACACTTTCTTTAGGATCACCAATTACATTAGAGAGAGGATGAGAGGTAACTTCTCTTAGATCTTCGGGAATTTGATATTCGTTTTGTGAAGATTGTATTTCTTCGGATTGAACCGGATCATTTACTTGATTCACCTCATCATTTATTGGTGAAGGATGTTCCTCTTCGGTTTGCACCGACTCGTTCACTTGATTCGCATTATCATTTGTATGTGTTTCAAGTTGAATCGGCTCGGATTGATTTTCAATGTTGTCGGTTGGAGTAGTCATGTCATTTCTCTCTACAAATGACATCTCGAGACCTACAATTTGAATACCTTTCTCGACCTTTTGATTAGCATCTTCATCAAATTTAACATTTATAGATTCAATTACAATCTGATGTAATGCAACGTAAATTCTATAGGCTTTACTTGACGTTGAATAACCAACAAACATCCCTTCAATTGATTTAGAATCAAATTTGGTTATTTTAGGGGATTCATCAAGCACAAAACATTTGGACCCAAATACTCTAAAGTGAGATATTTTTGGCTTACCCTTCCATAGCTTATAAGGTGTTTTATTTAATATCGACCTTATGCTAGTGTGATTTACCACATAGCATGCCGTATTAACCGCCTCGGCCCAAAGGTGTTTGGGCAAGGAGTATTCATTAAGCATGGTTCGGGCAAGCTCAACTAATGTTCGGTTCTTCCTTTCAATAACCCCATTTTGTTGAGGTGTACGAGGTGTATGAGGAGCCGAATATTCATGCTTATCCCCTTTTAGAGCAAAGTTCATCAAATTTTGCATTTTCAAATTCCCCCCCATGGTCACTTCGAATTCGAATGATTTTTAAACCCAAAACATTTTCAACTTGATTGCAAAATTGGATGAAATTTTCAATTGCTTCATCTTTGTGTTGGAGAAATAATACCCAAGTAAAACGACTATAGTCATCTACAATTACATATGCATATTTCTTTTTGGCCAAACTAGGTACACTAATTGGTCCAAATAAGTCCATATGCAACAATTGCAAAGGTTGATCGGTTGATACCATGTCCTTAAATTTAAAACTACTTTTGGTTTGCTTACCTTGTACACAAGCATCACAAAGTCCATCAATTTCTAATTTGTGTGTAGGCAAACCCCTAACAAGATCTAGTTTAGCCAATTTACGAATGGTGTCAATGGATACATGACCTAACCTTCTATGCCATAACCATGAACCGGTTGTTACGGCACTTAGACATGTTTCACCGGAAATCAAAATGGGCAAAATACAAATAATAAATATTTTTCTTTCTCTTACCCGTATATATCAATGCATCGTCCGAAGACCTAACTAAGTGACAAGCATTAACATCAAATTTAGTGTAATATCCGGAGTCACATAACTTACTAACACTAAGTAAGTTATAGTTTAATCCTTCGACAAGGTATACATTAGATATGGTCAAGTGTTGGTTACCAATTGTGCCTATTCCAATAATAGAGCTTTTTCTTTGGTTATTACCAAAGGTAACCGTACCACCATCATGAGGTTCTAAAGATTTAAAAATAAATTTATCACCGGTCATGTGGTGTGAGCATCCACTATCAATGATCCAAGCACTTTCTTTTTGAGATGTAATCAAACACACCTACAAGATTATATATTAGTTATTTTTTTTTTAGTTAGTAACTAACATATACATTGTTTTAATCTCCCCCTTAGTCTTTAGAAATTTAAATAAATTGGGGAGATTAAGTATGACATCTAAGCTAGTTTAGCTTTAGGAACCCAAACAACATTTGATTTGTTGCCTCCATTCCTAAACCTACACTCTAAGGATGTATGACCTAGTTTGCAACAATAATTACAAAATATAATAGATTGCTTTGGTGTGGTTGAACCAGTATGAAAATGATATTAGTCTTAACGTTTGGTCCTTGAACCTTATTGTTACTTGGTTTGCGTGTGACTCTAGATGTAACAATTTTATTTTTGTTGGAGTTAAATCTATTTTGATGTTGGGGAACATCATTTCTCAAACCACTTCTTTGAGTTTGATTTTGCATGGTACTTGTGTTTTTAAATTCATAAAACCATCCATCCGGTCCTTTGAAATACGTTTTGTTTGACCCTTGTGGATTAAATGTGTTATAGTTGCTATGTTGTCTATTACTTTTCTTTTTATAATTTTTATTGTTGTACTTATACCTAAATACGTAATTTTGAGACTTTTTATCTTGTTTAGCATTTGAGGCAAGTGTTGACTCCTTTTGCAATGGAGTTTTACCCTTTTTAGTGTAAAATTAAAAAGTTGAGTATGCTTCACTATTCAATCCTAGTTTATTTAAGTGTTTTTGTTCATCATTTTCATTTGATTTTTGAGTATGTTCCCCTTTTTCTTTTGGGTCATTTGAACGGTTGGATTTGAATGAGGATTGACCCTTCTCAAATCCGAGTCCTTTCTCGTCTACTTTGCCATGACGTAATTCATAGCAATAGTAAGGATCCACATTAGTGATATTTGAAAACTCACTAGGTGACCTTAATGCCCTTAGTTCCGTTTCTAAAGTTTGAATTTTACTTGTAAAATACAAATTTCACCGATATGCGAAGAGCATGCGTTGTTCCCTTGTTGTGTTTGCAATTGTACAATTTTAGATTATAAATTCTCAACCTTGAGACCTAAGATTTTATTGATTGCATTTGAAGCTTTTAAGTTTTTATTTTGACATTCTAACGTATAATTTTCAAATCTCAATTTTTTTATAATACCTTCCTTTTCAAACAACATTCTATTGGATTCATCGAGAAGAGATTGCAACCTAGGTTCCTCATCGTACCGTGTTAAAATCTCATTTTCAAAAGTGCATGATTCATTTATAGCAATTGGATTGGTATTCAAGTCATTTTTCACCATTTTGAGGAGTGGAATCAATTATTCCACTACACTCTTCACCACCTTCCTCATTATCGGTTTCAAAATCGGAATCAATATCATTTAGGGTTAGAGGTACCTCATTAGCGGAGCTCGTTGAGGTTTCGCTTTTATTTTCATCCAATTTTATGTTCTTGGATCTTGCAATGTCCAAGAGAATGTCGATGGTAGTTTGGTCGGTGATGTTCTTGCTTGCTATGATAGAGTCCACATCAATTGATAGTTGCGGTGTACTCTCATCTAGAATAGCCATCAAAGCAAGGTCGATCTCTTGCTCATTTTCCGATCCCGTGTCGGATTCTTCTGCATCACTCCCATCGGAGAATAGCTTTCGTGGCTTGAGCCTTCTTCTTGTTCTTGTAGCCATCATATTTTTGTCTTGGCTTTCGTTCTTGTTGTCCATCACCATCCGAGTTCTTCATGTGAGGAAATAGTTTGAAGCACGTTTGGATGGTGTGACCTTCTCAATGGCATGCGAAGCACATCACTCGCTTGTTCTTCTCTTCGCGTTCCTTGTTGTACTTTCTCTCAAAGTCAAGTGATATCTCGTTATTTTAACTACATTTCCGACCAAATCTTTTACCAAAACCTGTGTCCAAAACTGTAAAATCATGTTTATTACATAGATTATCTGTAGAATATGGTACTGCTGCGCTTTTGTTTGTTTATTGTAGGAAACGGGCGAAGAAAGGGTGAAATCCAACAATCTGGACTTCCTACACGGGCCGAGTCACAATCCACACGGACCGTGTCATACCCTACTCGACCCCCTACACAGGCGCTGCACGACCCGGACAAGAGACACAGGCACACGGTCCGTACAGAATGTCACACGGACCGTGTCAGACAAATCCGGCAGTTAATCTAAATTTACAGATTATTGCCTAATTAAAGATGGACAGTTATGGAGAATAAAAGGACGACCCCAGGGGCCAGAAAGGCAATGAATTCATACAGAGACCAATTCTAAGGGAGTTCGACAACAACCAACTTGGAGACGAAGTAGAGAGGAGGAAATCGAGAGAATTCCGACGAATCTTCTTCGTATTTTCGGTTTTTGCAATGAATTGTTTATCTTACTTTTGTTATTCTGTTTTAGAAACCATGCTTGAGTAATTTATTTAGTTTCTTGGGAACATGATGTAGTCGAATACTTTGTTTACTTGCTAGTTGTTTGATTATGCGTGATATTTCGTGTTTGCTTGTTTGTGTATGATTTTAATTGCTTTTCTGTGTTGTTCGATTGTTATTTGGTTCTTACCATTAGGCTTGGCCACGTCTAACAAGGTACTGCGTCCAATTTCATCTTTCAACCAGACCAAAGTATTTGAGGTAAGTCGATGAACCGAGAGGGAAGACTAATTAGTAGCCGAGAGGTAAACTTTTCAGCAATCGAGAGATGTTGAATACCTTTAGTAAACCAAACAAGTAACTTAGGCCATTCAAACCAATGAACGAGAGTTTAGGTTAGAACCCTAAAAGGATTGAATTGTATTTCCATTATCGAGTTTATTTAGCCAACAAACGAGAGTTGAGGTTTAGAAACATCGGGTATGGTCGGTTCATCCTACACGGAATGAATCGGCGCGGAAACCAGGACAACTGCGGTTTCACTCGAGTCGACACGGACCGTGTAGGAGACTACACGGGCCGTGTGACATGGGCTGTGTACGAGAGTACACGGGTCGTGTCGAGCAAGAGGCGAGTTGCGGATGAAATCGAAACCCAGGGAAACGCTTGTTTTAAATTAGTTTTGAATTCCGGTTTAGTTTATTTGCAACCTTATAATATTGTTAACCAAAATTTCAACCAACTCAAACCTTTTCAACACTTCTAGTTTGAAGATAAATTAGGTAAAAATCTAGTTAAGTTATTGAACCGATCTCGTGGATCGACACCCGATATTACCAACGATAGGACTGTACACTTGCGAGTCTGAATCAGAAGTAGAATCGAGGTTTAAAAGGTACAGCTTGCTGTACTGAAACTTTGTAGTACACTGTTGTGTGAACATCAAGCATGCCTTGGAACATTTTAGATAAGAGAAGGGTGTCTTTAGAGGATTCATGATCAATTTTGTTTATAAATTAATCATTTGATAGACGGTTATTTGAGGAGCTAGGGTGGTTTCGGTTTTGTGCCGGAAAGGCTACGGTTTTGGATTTTGACTCATGCTTCAACTCTCCGGATTGTATAAGTTTCTCTTCGAAACTTCTAAAGTGCGCATATAGCTCATCCGAGGTAAATGATGTATGTGTCCCTTGAATTGCTTCTAGAGCACTCACTAAGCCTTCCCATCTTGGCTTCCATAGCATAACTCGAAGAAGCTTTTCTACAATTTTATCGTTAGAAAGAGGTTCTCCCAATTCAATAAATTTGTTTTGGATAAGCATAAGTCTATTATACATATCCTCGATGGATTTACCATCTTCAACCTTAAAGGTTTCAAGTTTGGTTTCTAAACCGGTAATTTTGGTTCTCTTGATTTGGGTATTACCCTCATATCAGTTTATGAGGGCGTTCCACATGTCTTTTGCGCTAGTTGTATCTCCAAAAATTAATGCAACCGACTCGCTTACCGCATTAAATATAGCATTAATTGCAAAATTATTGTGTCTCTTGTTGCATTTTGAGTCATAGGTTTCAACCTTATCATCTTCGGTGGTATATTCCGTTGTATACCATTTTACTACTACATTCCATACCTCAAGTATGTTTAGGTAGTTAATCATGGTTTTCTTCCAATGACTAAAGTTTTTGGTGTTGTACCGAAAATTGGAAGTTGCTTTGCTAATCTCATGGGTGACATTTCGATTTAGATCGCTAAGACTCGAATTAAGTGGGTATTAATTTGAGTAACTTGCTCTGATACCACTTTGTTATACTAAATGCACAACTTAACCTTCTAGTTGAAAAATAATTGCAAGTTAAAAAGTAAATAGAAGAGTTTAGAGAAATTTGACACGCGGGATGTTAACGGAGTTCGGCAAAACAACGGCCTACGTCTCCGGGGCATCGCAACCAACTTCTTGGTGCGCCTTTCTATTACCCAACTTAGAAAGAGTTATAACTTGTGAATCGGTGATCTTAATTTTGAAAGGCAATTGATACACTTGCAACTGCAAAAATGAAAATGAAAACCTAATTTTGTACAATGAACGATAAACTACTGGAAAAACTGAGAAAAGAATATTGAACAAAATCCAGATTATTAATTTAGATTCAGTGAGCGATGAACTACTTACTGATATCGCCTTCAGATCAGTAAACCTTCGATTATATTAGATGATTAAACCTTTGATTGTATGATATCGCAATTATATGATCGTCAGATGCAACGCCCGCAAGAAGATGATATCGCGCAAAAATGGAAGAAAATCGGAATCGCCAAGAGATGGAATCGCACAAAAATACTATAAGATAGGTAAAACAAAACTGCAACAAAGGTAAAACAAAACTGTAACAAGTGGAAACCAATACTGTAACAAATGTAAATCAATACTACAACAAATCTAATCTAATACTGTAACAAATGAAGAACAATACTGTAACAAAGGTAAAATAAAACTGTAGCTCACGCGATTTGAATCCATCTTCGGCGATCCGTTCGATCCAATCCGAACAATCGAACAATCATTCAGGAAGTTACGAATATGTGTGTCGTTGAACTGTCGAGGTGGATAAGTCACTAAAAATAGGATCTAGTGTGTATACATGGAGCGATCTGATAAATTGTGCTCAAATAATAAGAACAGATATAGCGCTTTATCTGTCACCAAATCAACCCCTCGTTCTTCTCTCTCAAAAGAACTCCTGGATAGAGATCAATTCAGGTGAAGAGGACTTCGAGATAAAGATCGAATTAGTTGAAGAAATCTCTTGCTTTATTATTGAGGATTAAGCTGATCAATATCATAAGTCCGGCCAAAAAGCAAGGCGAAACTGCTTCCACAAGGTCCGCTGCGGCGCTTCCGATGGCGATGGAGACGACGGAGGCGGTCAGGAGGAAGTTGTAATGGTGTCGTCTCTCTTGCGGCGAGAGGAGTCCGAGTTCGGATCTTAAAAAAAAAATCATTTTGGTGAAGGGAGAAGACAGATAGGGTTTGAGAGAGATATCAGGAAGTTTGAGAGAGATGGGAATGAAGAGGATAAGGCTGATGGTGGGTCCGACACCCTAGGCACTATGGCTTAAATATTAGAGATTTGAGAGAATCGTTAAAAGCAGTTTGGAAGACAGACTGGATAGCGTGGATAAAAACTGGGTACAAAAGATTGGGTACTAAAATCTTTTCTCTATTAAAAACATTGTACTTTAGCGTCTGTGTTGGCGTAGCTTCCCCTATATAGCCAGAGGCGGAGCTACAGTAGAACAGGGGTAGGCAACTGCCTGGAAAAAAAAAATTATTTGGACCACGTTATTTAGACCACGTTATTTAGTGGGCCTTGCCTACCCAGAATTTGATTTTGCCTACCCTGGCTTTGTGGTCCAGATATTTTTTCGGCCCGCTAAGAAACAACTTCTTATAACTCCAGCAATATCAGACACTGATATCCGCACGTATCTGTAATCTATAACACGCTCTTTTTTATTCTCTACGGTTTGCGTTGAGTTGATATATAAAGCTCCCACTGTGATAGCAATTGTGGGACTAAAGTTTTGAGTTGCATCCAGACTCCAGAGCGACTCTAGCTTGATATCCGAAATCGCTGGGACTATAGTTTGGCAGGCCTAGGCCTACCCAGGCAGCGACTCATTTGTTTTATCAAGAATAAATTTTACAACTTTATTTATATGTAATTCAACAATTAATTAATTAAATGTTCCCTTAATTGCTTCAAAATAAGAATAGTTTTAATCATCTCCATTTAATTTGGCAATCGATAATATTATCCAAATTGAGAAAAAATAATTCAAAATTTGAAAATATTTTTTTATGTCTGGTTCATAAATAGTTTAAATGCAACTCATTTAATTTAATTTGATAATATTTTTGTATATAATCCTTCAAAAGTGAGAGAACAAATACAAATAAGAATATGTAATTTTGAATATGTACCAATTTGTGATTTGTAATTTAGAAAGTGTTTAGAATCCAAATCCACTAAGAATCTGAACCCGTTTAAAATAAGAACCCGAATCCAAATTTTGCCTACCCCTGACTCAAATCCTAGCTACGCCACTGTATATAGCAAATATTCTGTTCGAATAGCTTCAATCTGCTGGTTTCCAATTAATTAAATTAGCAAACTAACCTCTTCTTCTTTCTTCAATTAAGTATCAGAGATCTCCCAAGTTCAATGGAGATTTTTATAAAGACTGCCATTGGGATGGCTCTTTCTTTGGAATGCTATAGTCCACAGACACAATTGCCCACTTTAAAGCAAAAGTCCAAGATTAATAAGAAGGTGTTCTACTGGATCAACAAATTCTTATTTATGAACTAAAATAATTAATTGACGGCAGGATCTTGGATGCGGTACTAGGAATTTGAACAATTTTTTTTCTAATTACGAAGTTACAGCATGAAGGAATTTATGTATATTTTATCTTCATTTAATTGGCGACATAATCTTCAGCTTCGATGTACATTTCATATTTTGAGTTGCAAGGATGCATATACTTAATTAAGCAAGGAGGGATGACATACTCTCTTGATCCACCATCTCTCATCACAAGAATCAGAGGTTGATCTCAGTGTATTTTAGCGATTACTAAACTACTACAATAATTCTAAATTTTTTTTATTATGTATATAAAAATTTATTTGAATGTTCTTCTTCTTTAAGATTTTTATATAATTCAACTCCCTTTATATATAAAATATCAAATGTTTTTACATTTTATTTTTAATCCCCCATATCTAAGTTGCTCGATGGACTCAACTCCCTTTATATATATGCTAGCTAGCTGCTTTTGAAATGTAAAAGCGTGTTAATTGTTAAAAATTGATGAAGTACAAAGAAGCTGCCATAGAATATTTTATATATAGCTAGCACCAAAATCTCCCCCATGGTGTTTAGAAAGAGAGGTGCCCGATGAGATTGGTCATGAAGAACATGGTTTAGCACCATCCATTTTTGAACGAACAAGGAGATTATGAATGTAGGTCGGTTTTGAAAGGTGAAGCCTGGAAGGAATTGAAGTGACTTGAATCCCTAGAAAGTAATGCAAGGGTCTAAGGTCTTGAGAGAAAAGAGAGAGGCAAGGGTTGTGACTAAGGATGAGGTGCACTTTGACATGGAACTTTTAATGATGATATCATCAACATATACAAGAACAATCGTGATGGAAGAGGATATGGCACAAATGAAGAGTGACGTATCGGATTGGGTTGTTTTAAAACCAAGACAAGCAAGAGCGGAAGCAAGCTTGTGAAACCAAGCACGAGGGGCTCATTTGAGACCATACAACGCCTTCTTTAATCGGCACACATGAGAACGATGGTGAGGATCCGTAAAGCCCGGTGGTTGAGCTATGTAAACACATTCGTCAAGATCACCATGAAAAAATGCGTTGTTAAGTTGACGCATATCCCATCCATGTGTTACGGCTAGAGAGAGAATTAAGCGAATGATGGTTGGCTTGACAACATGACTAAACGTCTCATGGTAGTCAATATCTTCCTCTTGTGTATAGCCTTTCGCCACGAGACGTGCCTTAAACCGTTCAATTGACCGATCCGATTTCTTTTAAATCTTGTAAATCCACTTGCACCCAATAACATGCCGATCGGAAGGTAGAGGAAAAAGATCCCATGTATGATTTTGTGCCAAGGCGCTAAGTTTATTGGCCATTGCTTTGCGCCATTCGGGTTGTTTATTGGCCATAGTAAAACAAGTCGGTTCTATAAAGGAAGAAGAAGGCAAGGGATGTTTGGTAGAAATAAAGGTGACATGGTCTGGAAATTTTTTCGGACGAGCAGAATTTGTTTTGAGTCCGGTCAGCATAAGGTGATTGTTGATAGGAGTAGGGGTGAAATGTGCAGACTCAGGTGTCTGGTTCTGAGATGAATCTGATTCTATCTGGGATTGATTTGCTCGGCCTAGAGCTGCTGGGCTTTGAGAAAATGTGGAGTGCTCTGGAGCTGCTGGACTTTGAGTAGGAGTATTTACTGTTGGCCCGCTAGGAGAAGAGGGAAGTGCTGCTGGGCCGTGAGAAATAATAGGCAGATCAAAGGCCTGAGAAGGAATCAAAATTAATATTTTAAAGTATGTTGTTTACTATTACAATGAAATTCGGTAAGAATCATCAATATTGGCTGAGAATTCTGTAAGGATGTTAGAGTGCTGATTGGTTTGATCTCCAATTTTTTTTTTTTTTTTTTTTTTTTGAAAATCATCGTAGAAGCTGCGAAATTGTGAACGAGGGAGAGAATCGAATTGTTTCTCAAAAGCAAAAACTTTAGATATAGCCATTGCTTTTGCTATACTCTGTTTTTTTTTTTTTTTTTTTTTTTTCAAAATGTTCATCTCGCAACATTGTTCAAACGATATATAAAACATTGATGTATTATTCACAATTTTTTTTAATAGGATTTCCACAATGAAATGAATACGTATTATTATTGCATATTCGCTCTCCTATTTTTTTGTATGATGTATACATATTTGCTCAAGTAATCTAAATCTGTCCCATTATTAAACGCATTCCAAGAAATCACATAAATTATTTTTCTTGTTTGGCCAATATAAATTAAAAAAGATCCATTTATTGTGGCAACACTTTTTATTATTAATGACAAATATTATTTTGCTTTTATGCATTTAATTCAAATGAATTTCTGTACAGTGTTAAAATAATTTACATATGCAAAATTTTAGTGACCTCATTTATTCTATCATCCTGTCAAATATTTAATATATTAATTATCCAAGAAATCCTAGATGCCCGCCACCGCAATACATTTTTGCAGGTAAATATGAAAAAATATGTTAATTTTAAATAATAAATTAGAAAATAATATTCTCGTTCACCTGGTAATAAATCATATTTGAACTAAAACATGTTTCATGACCATTTACAAGCTTTGGCAGGAGAAGAGTATGGTCTGGCAGCTTTGAAATTACAAAACTTTTTTTTTGTGAATTTTTCTTTTAATAATTTTTTTCAATGCTTTCTTGAAAACGTAAAAAATAATTCTTCAAATGCTGTTAAATTCACTGCAAGTATTATTTTTTATATTATTAGGTATGAATACTTACAATACTTGATATAAATACTTTCAAACGTAATTCAATATCATAAATGAAAAAAAATATTGATAGAATATGTTGGATACAAACACTTAGTACATGAAGGTCCTGTTCGGCAGCTCTACTGTTCCCACGGGAAAAGAAAAATTCAGTTCAACTGAATTTTTTTTCCCACATGAACAGTAATTTTTAGTTCAATTCCCGCACTCATGCCCATTCCTAATGGTCTGCCGAACATGCCTGAATTGTTCATATTTGCATGACGAGGTATGAATACTTGTAATATTTGATATTGAATTTTTAAAACGTCCTACATTGGCATGAGGAAAAAAAAATAATAGAATTGGTTAGATATAAACACTTGATACATAAACTATTCACATTACTTCATATTATTACTTTCATCATCTAGTGCCATATAGAGAAAATATTTGATACATGTGCTATTCACACATGCATGACAAAGTATGAATAATTGCAATACTTGATATTAATACTTTCAAATATCATCTAATGTCACAATAAAAATAATTAATAGAATATGTTAGATTCATAAATTATTTATACTTGCATAACGATGTATGAATACTTGCAATATTTAATATTAGTGCTTTCAAACATCGTCTGATGCCAAAAGAAAAAAAAAAACTATTGATAAAATTTTTTAGATAAAACATTTGATACATAAACTATTTACATTTACATGACGAGATATGAATATTTGCCATATTTGAAATTAATACTTTCATACATCATCCAGCGTCATATGGAAAAATAAAAGAAAAATCCATAGATTTTGTTAGTTACTAACACTTGACATATGAACTATATACACTTGCATTATGATATATAAATACTTGCAATACTTGATATTAATACTTTCAGATGTTATCCAGTGTCACAAGAAATTTTTTTTGATAGAATCTGTTTGATACAAATATCTGATACATGAACTATTTACACTTATATGACGAGGTATGAATACTTGCAATACTTGATATTAATACTTTTAAACATCATCCAATGCAACAAGAAAAAAATATTGATGGAATATATTTGATACAAACAGTTGATACATAAACTACTTACACTTGCATTACCAGGTATGAATACTTGCAATAATTCATATTAGTACTTGCAAATGTCATCTGATGCCATAAGAAAAAAAAATATTGATGGAATCTGTTAGATACAAACACTTGATAAATAAACTATTCACACTTGCATGATGAGGTATGAATATATATAATACTTGATATTAATACTTTCAAATGTTATCTGATGCCATAAGAAAAAAAATATTGATAGAATGTACAAGATACAAACACTTGATGAGTAGAACAAAGGTGCACCTAAGAGTACCAAGTCCTTTTATACTCTTAACTCTAAAATCTATCGGATTAACTTCGAATGGTAAATCCAAGTCGTTAAAATCCTTCTACCTTATGAATGATGCGTCTACATGTGTAAATTTTAAAGTTTCGAATTAATTTATTATAAAGTCAAGTGGTTAAAAGGCTTTCAAAAAATGAATGCATTAAAATTAATTCAGAAACCTTCTAATTTTGACCACTTGACTTTATATTTTAAATTAATTTATGTTGGATGGAGTGAGACACAGCAAGCTTATTCATGATTTATCTCCTTCTAATTGTTCTTCTCCCAAAGGAGATTTGGGAGGATAACTGGAGCCTTACAAGAGGACATAATTTTACATGTTTCATAAACTAACGATCAATCGATAATCTTATTTTTTTATTAAAAATGTAAATTTCAGTTTAATTAGCTAATGATCATATAAAGTGGCCCGCTTGTTCTTATGTTATCATTTCATTTTACTTTCATTAATCCTTAATAGATGACATACCTTGAGATTCTCAAGAAAAAAATACTTCTACTCCATAAAAGTTCCTGCGCGAAGTATTTATGTTTTATGTTTTTTGTCGACAGGAGTATCGGTGAAGATACCGTCGGCAAAAAATATTTTTACTCAGACGAATAATGAACAGTTTTGTAGTGGTGGTCGGTTGAATCATTCCAAAAATAAATCTCGATAGAAGAGCAAAAAAGATTAACTTCAATTACATATATTTTTTTGGGACAAGCTTGGGTCCGATGCCCATCGGACTCAAACTGGGTTCGATGGGTTCCATCACCGTCTGATTCGCTTTAAGATATGAGCGCATGTATATTAAAACGAATGCTCGCAGATATTTTAGCAGTGTGCACGGATCTTAAAGCAAATCCGACGGTGATTAAACCCATCGGACCCAATTTCATTGAAGTTATAAATTTGAGCTTAATAATTAGCTAATGATCATATAAAGTGGCCTGCTCGTACCTATGTTATCATTTCATTTTACTTTCATAAATCCTTAATATATGAGAGACCTTCAGATTCTTAAGAAAATTACTTCTACTCCATAAAGCTCCTGCGCGAAGTACCTATGTTTTATGTTTTTTTGCCAACAGCAATATCCGTGAAGATACCATTAGCAAAAAACATTTTGATCCGCACGAATAATGACACATTTTGATAGTGGTGGTCGGTTGAATCATTGCAAAAATACAACCCGGTAGAAGAGAAAAAAAAATTAACTTCAATTACATTTTTTTTAGGTAATTATGGCAATAATATAAATTAATAAACAGAATATTCATGGCTTTAGTTTCTGAAGTTATACTCCAGCTAGTTTTGTTTTTGTGGTTCTTGGGATGGTTTGGTTTAAATTCAGAGGGCAAGAATTTCAAAGTGTATTGTTTCGATGGATTGTATTTTTGTGGGCATTGATAATTTGGGCTGCACTACTAGTTAGGCAATTTCTAACTTTTACATAAGGATTCATGGATATTAGGATAGATGGTGTATTGTAAATTAATAAATGTTGTACTGTAGGAAAGAAAGTGTCAGCTATTGACGGCTGTTTAATTTCGTTGAGATTATTTTTTTGTTAGAAATGCTGAGATCCAATTTCTTTAAAACTAGAGAAACAATTTAGTTACAAATGGTAATCCTTAGATAGAGGTCACCTGCTTCTCTCTATTTCACATTTTTTTCCCTATTTGTTCACCTACTGTTGTATTTTTTTCTCACTGATTGCTACACTGAATTGGCCTCTTTATTCTCTTCCAAGTAAATGACATCTTAATTGCTAGGTTATTTTAAACAAATTTTCTTTATGTTAAACCATGCTTGTAATATGCTAACAAATTTGAAAACAAATAATTAACATTGATTATTAATTATTTTTGGGCACATAAATACAAAAATAATGTAAAAGGAATTATTATAATTAATGAATATGATAATGAAGAGAAAAATCATATACTTGTATTTGAATAACAATTAAATTATCAATTCTGACCTACTATATATGATATGAACTTGAATGTATATGAGTAAATATATAGATATATTATTAGGTTTGAACCAGATTTAAAACAAAATTATCTTTTGAGCCCCAAGATTTGGTGAGATTTTATTTAAATGAAACGTCAATTTCCATGGGTAAGTACATCCTGCACATGAGTCTGACATATGAAAGGTCCGAAGCAAAAGAAAGGAAATATTTTTTTTTTTAGTATATAGATAGTACAATACTGAAAGGCTAACGTATCATAATGGTAGACGACTGGACGTCTAGACGGTGCGTAGTGGTTACTATGCATCTATCGTTTCATACTATCGTTTAGTACAATACTGAAAGGCTAACGTATCATTCCCACTCATACTCTTTTCTCAATTATGAAAGTTTCGTACTCAATTCTTTGAATTGAACCGTGCTCTTCTCATGGCCGGCTAAACTATGGATAATCACCTAGTCTGCTTCCTCTCACCTCTCGAGGAACATATGTACTTGACCTAGAACTACGGGTGAAAACGGAGCGGATACAGAGCTAGTGGTAAAATTATATCCATATCCATATTTCAAAGAGCAATTACGAATACGGATACGGATGCAAATAATAAATGGATGTCAAAATGTAAAATTAAATCCATCTTAAATGGATACGGATATAAAGTGGATAATCTACGAATACGGATTTGAATACGCATATAAAACGAATAATTGTCGAATAATTGAGTTATATGGACTTTAAGATATAATAATAATTAATAAAATTTAAATATGACAATAAATGAATAATTGTAAGTTAATGGAAAAATTGATATTGGAAAGATGATAGATATAAGATATTCTATTGATATAATATATAAACAAAATATTGCATGCGGCTGAGAGTGGTTGCAATGCGGTTGGACATTCATCCGCCTGGAATTCCTGTGTTGCGCTATTTTTCTCTGTTGCAGTGCACCTTATATGCATTTGGCGGCCTCCACTTGCATGCGGATGGATGGGCAACCACATGGTTGTGACCTGTTGTAAAGAGTTTCTTTGGAAAAAATGCCGGCAGGAGAGTAAGTCACCCTTCCTTGTTTAAACTCAATAACATACTTCCTCTTGCAACTCAAAATGATATATATGCTAGCTAGCTGCTTTTGAAATATAAAAGCGTGTTAATTGTTGAAAATGATGAAGATCAAAGAAGCTGCCGTAGAATCTTTTATATAGCTAGCACCAAAATCTAGGGCAACTATCCTCTGCGGAGTTTTTAACTTGCGAAGCTGATTGGACGGTTCAGATTTAATCTCAGCCGGTGAGTGCTCGGATGATGGAGGGGGCAGTATTAATTTTTCTTTGAGATTTGTGCCAAAATCTTATTTGATCCATCCGATAAAAAATGAACGGTCCAAATTAAAAGAACTGCACAGCTCCGCAGGTAAAAACTCCGCAGAGGATGTGATTCCCCAAAATCTCCTCCATGCGTAACTTTAAGGCTGTGCTCCACAAAATTAAATAGAAAGGGAAGGAAGGAGACGGGAGAGAACGGGAGACACAGATCTGGAGCATAGTCTAAATCGAACGGTACAGATTTCACAATTTTCAATTTTTTCACTCTACTTCCCTTCCCTTCCCTTCCCTTCCCTTCCCCTACCCCGTCGAGAGCACAGCCTAAAAATTATCTAAATTTTTGTTGAATTTTATGTTGGATGGAGTGAGACAGCAAGCTTATTCATGATTTATCTCCTTCTAATTGTTCTTCTCCCAAAGGAGATTTGGGACGATATCTGGAGCCTTACAACATAATTTTACATGTTTCATAAACTAACGATCAATTGATAATCTTATTTTTTTTATTAAAAATGTAAATTTCAGCTTAATTAGCTAATGATCATATAAAGTGGCCTTCTCGTTCCTATGTTATCATTTTACTTTCATTAATCCTTAATAGATGAGAGACCTTGAGATTCTCACGAAAATTACTTCTACTCAATAAAAGCTCCAGCGCGAAGTATTTATGTTTTATGTTTTTTGTCGACAAGAGTATCCGTGAAGATACCATCGGCAAAAAATATTTTTACTCGAATGAATAATGAACAGTTTTGTAGTGGTGGTCGGTTGAATCATTGCAAAAATACATCTCGGTAGAAGAGCAAAAAAAATTAACTTCAATTACATTTTTTTTTGGGACCAGCTTGGGTCCGATGCCCATCGAACTCAAACTGGGTCCGATGGGTTCCATCACCATCTAATTCGCTTTAAGATCTGTGCACACATATATTAAAACAAATGCACGCAGATATTATAGTAGTGCGCACGGATCTTAAAGCAAATCGGACGATGATTAAACCCATCGGACCCAGTTTGATTAAAAATGTAAATTTCAGCTTAATAATTAGCTAATGATCATATAAAGTAGCCTGCTCGTACCAATGTTATCATTTAATTTTACTTTCATAAGTCCTTAATATATGAGAGACCTTCAGATTCTCAAGAAAGTTACTTCTATTCCATAAAAGGTCCTATGCGAAGTACTATGTTTAATGTTTTTTTGTCAATAGCAGTATCTGTGAAAATAGTAGGGGTGTAAACGGTTCATATATTATCTGATTTTATCCGGATTCGAATCCGAATCTGGGAAATTATGAATTTGGATATTATCGGATACAGATCCGGATAATATTATAGTGGATACAAATCCAGATACGGTTTTGAATTTGAAACTGGATATGGATCCGGATAATTATTCGTATCCAACATTTGAATTAATCCGGATATCGGTATCGGATCCGCGAAATTAACTCCACACCGAGAGAGTGGATGACGTCTGGCGGTCTGGGCCGGGTGCGTATCCTCTGAGATATCTCAATTTTTGCGTGACCGACGTGTCCTGTGCCTATTCGGGGAACTGTAGGGGGGCGATATTATTTGGGCTTTGAGATTCGTGCGGAATGTATTTGAACGATTGAGACTTTTCGATTGAGATATTCCAAAAGTCACGCAAAGTTTGAGATATCTCAGAGGATTCGAATTCGTCTGGGTCTTGGCCTGACTGAGGTCGCTTTTTGTTTATAACTTTACACTGTGTTTTGCTTAGTATATAAATACTTTGCTACCATGTACTATTTTATTGTGGGACTAATTGTTATGGGACTAAGAAAAATCCGGATTTCGATGATTCTTGTTGAGTTTTTAATCCGCAAGTTCTGACTCTTCAATATGAATAAAGTATCAATATGATGCTCCAACCTAGGTAATATTTGAGTTTGACAAAATGTATTCCGAGTATTATTTTTTTTTTATAAGCACCGTAACATTTTTTTTCCATTATAACTCCAACCTTTAATCACAGTATTAATCTACACAGTTGCGTTTCAAGTTTGAACATTTTTTTGTACATGAGTAAATAATGTTTGGTATCATCCGAATTACTAATGCTTGGTATGATCGGACAGTTCCATTTTCTGAATTATATTCTTTTTTTACTGTACGTACCAATATTATTTATCACAGTTACAATTTTATTTTCAGAAAATATTTTAAACTAGCATAATTTTGTTTTTAATTATCCGAATTATATTCATATCCGTATAAGTATCCGTCCTATATCCGATCTGTATCTGTATTTGTTTAACATTCGATCCGTATCTGTATCCGAGACTATTCGTATCCGTATTCATATCTGGAAAAATTTAGCGGATAATATGAGAATACGGTTTGGTCACTATCTAATCCGTATCCGACCGTTTACACCCCTAGAAGATACCATCGGCAACAAATATTTTTACCCGCGTGAATAATGACACATTTTGATAGCGGTGGTCGGTTGAATAATTGCAAAAATACATCCCGGTACGTAGAAGAGAAAATTATCTGCGGACCCCACCACGTAGTCTACGCGTAAGTGAGAGACAATTATCTGCGTAATATTTAATAATTCATCATAATTCACTGTTTCATTTGTTCTATCCGTGAATTCTGAGTGTCTTTTTTCTCATATTATATTTCCCCCCTATTTGTTCACCTCCTGCTATCTTTTTTTCTCGCTGATTGTTGCACTGAGTTGGCCTCTTTATTATCTTCCAAGTAAATGACATCTCAATTGCTAGGTTATTTTAAACAAATTTTCTTTATGTTATAAATCATGCTTGTAATATGCCAACAAATTTGAAAACAAATAATTAACATTGATAATTAATTATTTTTGGGTACATAAATACAAAAATAATGTAAAAGGAATTATTATAATTAATGAATATGATAGTGAAGAGAAACATCATATACTTGTATTTGAATAACAATTAAATTATCAATTCTGACCTACTATATATGACATGAACTTGAATGTATATGAATAAATATATAGATATATTATTAGAGGTTTGAACCAGATTTAAAACAAAATTATCTTTTGGGCCTCAAGATTTGGTGAGATTTTATTTAAAGGAAACGTCAATTTCCATGGGTAAGTACATCCTGCATGAGTCTGACATATGAAAGGTCCGAAACAAAAGAAAGGAAATAATATTTTGTAGTATATAGATAGTACAATACTGAAAGGCTAACGTATCATAATGGTAGACGACTGGTCGCCTAGACGGTGGTGCGTACTGGTCACTATGCCATAATCGACAAAGAATCTAATATATTATCCAGAAAAGCTCTGTCATGCTTTTGGTCCCTTACCTAGCTAGCTTAGTTACATTACATGATACTTTTATAGTTTCATGACATTATAACTAATATTTGAGCTGCTACGTACTAATTGGATCACTAGAGAGAAAGAGATATGTGCCTTGATCAATGATCAGATCTGATATTCTGGTACTGTTAGCCCATAGGCCATAACACCGGGTAAATTTTAAAGTACTCATTTTCTGTAATATACACCACGTACGTAAATTACTACTAAATTCCAAATGTTCAATTTTAGCCTTCAATTTGAAGAATTCTGACCACTTTAGTACCGCATACTTACTGCTACTTTGTCAGTCCGACATTCTTTTATTAATGATTTTTTTCTTTTAATATCTCAGGACTTGAATCAGTAACCTTCGTTTGAGCACTAATACAAAACATAAATTACACACATTCTTGCAATATATAGCTTGGTACTTAAAACTCTCAAGCAAATGGAAGAATGAATGAGACAAGTACAGAAGCGCTTTTGAGTAGATGAGGGCCAGAATTGATATCTTAATTAGTTCTAATTGATAAAGCATATTGGTCTGCAAAATCGGTCGAGTTTGATAGAAATCGGGCAACACGTACCTAACTGATTTTTGAATGAGTTATGCAGCTAGCTAGGGTTCTGAATAACTGACGTGCTGTGGCCTACCGTACTGCGATCAAATTTAAAAAAATGATCACGGCAAATTAGTTATGCACGCACTGTTTGATGACCAGTACTAGAATTGCTCAAACATACATATATATATGCTTACATGCATGCCAAATTATAGTACCTTTTTATATTATTTCTTTTTGTTTGGACAATTCTGAGCCTTAAAAAGCACTGGCATGGGGACCCTGGGCATAGCATTTCTTTAATTTTGCTGGGAACTTTATTTACAGTAATTTCAGTAGTTTCTGTAATTACTAAAAGAGAAACTACACATCCATTATGCATATATGGACTGCATATTATGTTGAACCATGCAATATACATGTGTGTGTGTGTTAACGTCACCAACCAAAATTAGACCTGTTATATTTGAAGTTACGTTTGTATAATAACAAGACACGTAGTCCTAAAGCATTAAAATACACAAATCCATCATTCTTATCCCAGAAAATTGAAGAAAATAAAACTAACATCTCATAAAAAAACTACTAATTTTTTAGGTCATATATAACATCAGTTTTGAGAAGCTGGCATGCTATCTTGAAACCACATCATCCCATTTTCACCATTTTCTGTAGATCCCTCCTGCATGTTATTAATATAATAGGCCATATTAAAACTTCAATTATAATTTCTCTCCAAATTAATAAACCTTCAATAATAAAGTTGAAAACAATCAGCATAGTTTTCAGAATTTCTTTAAACACTCCAACCAGCAAAAGAGGATAAGATCAGATAGAAATTAATAACCAATTAGAAGCTACACAAAATTAATATTCAGATATAGTAAACAATTCATGTAAATTTGATTAGTGGATCATCATGAAATTCAAGTGAGGGGTATCAAGGCATTTTTCACTCGCTATTAACTATTTATAACCTGTACATATGTGACCAACCCTCATGATCTGGTTTAATTGCTAGAGCTGTTCTTTTACACTCTGGCAAGTGAATCGTCTAGATCCTTGTATCCTATATGCATCATTCAATTGAGCAGGTATTTTAAATAATGAAAAGGAAGGCTATAATTAAAGGTTTAATGAGAAAAACCTTTTCTTGAAGAAAACTGGGCAGTACTTCTTGCTTCCTAGACTGAAATACAGGTAAATATATACACACACATATATTAAAACAAGTTTGATTTGGCAACTATAACAGATAAAATTTGAAGCAAAAGGAGAAAACAAGTCTTAATAGCACATTCACCGGCCTTCGCCTTTTCCTATTAGGTCATGGCATCATAACTTTGATAAAAAAAAAAGCACAACAAACACAGTTGAAATCATACACGGTACAGAATCAGATACAACAGAAAATGGGAATGGGCTATCAATTAATGATCATAAAATTTACTGCCTTTTCTGATCATCAAATTAAATAAAATAAATCCAATCCAAATCACTCTGTATTAGAATGATTTATTTTCTAATATGCCCCTCCTTAACTAATAATCAGGTCATCTACACAAATCATCTAACTGGTGCAGTATGGATGCTTCAGTAACCCATAGACATATTGAAATGGAAAGTCTAGTTCAGTTAGCATAGAAACTAAGTTGTACTTTTGACAAAATTAATAAATAAAAAATAAGAACTAAGTTATACCGTGGTAGTATGCTAATATGGTATACACCGTTTGTAGAACTGTAAGTGCCAAAAGAGAAACACCGGCTGTAAGAGAAATAACTGTCCACGGACTGTTAAAATATTCTCTTTTCAATGTTGCCCTCCACCTACGCCAATCAGAACGATAGTAGCGGGTTACATCTTCATAGACTTGCTTGAGGTAGTGTGTATCGTAGTCCATAAAGGAGCACTCTGTTAGCCAGTTGAAAAACGAAACTAGTTCTTCATCTGTGGCCAACAGATTGTCGACTATTCTTTCCTTTTGAAGCAGAGTGACATCTCTTGGTGTTTGAAATAGGCAACCCATGAAGGTCGCGTAGCTCGTCAAATTGTACAGGTTATGGCTGCCTGTATCACACTGCTCGAAGGACACTAGGTTTGAAAGGTGGCATCTTCGTATCTCTTCTATCGAGATAAAGGGGATCTCGAGGGTGCCATTCTGAAATCTTATATCCAGGAAATTATCTGACCTACTGCACTGAAAGATTACACCAGCTTCGTGAAGCTGACTAGCGGAAGGAACTGTTCCAGGAGGCCTTCTATTAATCGGCCTGCTTCTTCTGACGAGGTTTAACCATCCTGTTCCTGTTCTTGTTCTCGGTGGACTAGGTCTGCGCACGTAATAGAGATAATAAATGTGAAGAATGTGCTTCATCTGATCTTGTGCCACATTACTCTTTCGAATATACTCGTACGCTCTTTCATTCCTATTTGACACGTACTGTGCCAGCATTTGAAGAAGTGGGTCAATCTCCATAGTAGGAGTATAGAGGAGGTCAAACAATTTCTCAATGACAAAGAAGGGAAGTTGATTTTCCAACATAAGAAGATCACTCCGAATAATTGGTTTTGCCCAACCCACATTATATATGGGATTCTTATCTTTCTTAATCCATTTAATGAGGAATTCGATGATGAAACACCCATCAAGGAGCATCATCTTTACAAACTCCTTGCTCGATATCGTCACATCTTCAAAGTAGCACGCTCTTGCTCGCGGTTCCAAAATAATCAATTCACGGACGCATTTCTCCATGTTATTTTCGGTATTCCGTGAAAGATAATTTTGAAGACAGATACGTTTATGGCTTTCCATGGCTCGGAGAGCATCACTGCCATTGAAGTATGGGCCAACCGAAACCATCCTTGGCTCATACAGCTCCTTGTTCTTGTTCCGTATATTTGCAGGCAATCTAAAGATAGTAAACTCCTGCTTTTGATTTGCATCAGAAACCTTAACATTGTTCTGGATTTCTGCATCAGAAACCGGAAGATTGTCCTGGATTTCTTCTACCAAATTTCGGATGTCTTCAGAAGCAGTCCCATCAAGGTTACGGGCACGATTGGTCATCTCCATGAATAAGTGGCCACTAACTACATTGTTGTAATAGACAAGATAAAGAAAGTTAGGATATACTGTCCTTGAGATAGATGCTATTTATCTAGATTAGCATATATATGTGTGTGTGTGTGTGTGTGTGTTGAATTTTCTACTTAATTATGGCAATAAAACCATATACTTGTCTGAACCAGATCAACTCAGGCAGGGTGCAAAGTGAAAAAAAGAGAAATTAGTAAATCTGAGATCCTCTCGAGTTCAGAGAACCCAGAAGAATTTACTTGAAACAAACAGTGAGGCTGGAGGACAGAGGGTGGTTGTTTTGCTGGTAAACCCTTTAATGGCTTAGAAAAAAATTCAACAAAACATGTATTGAATTTGTGGACTTTTTAAATTTTAATTTGCACTGCGTGTAAGCAAGCATGATTAATTAACTAACATATTGACAAATGATCAATCAAGAGAGGTAGAACAGGTAAGAAATAGATTGCCAATTTCATAAGTTCAAAAAAATTAAAGGGAGCAGAGCAGAGCACTTACCGATTAATTCTAGAGAGGAGCAGGGAAATTAAAGGAAAAGGGAAAGGGGAGAGAGGCCCTCAGAGAGGAGAGAGATGCAGACGCCCCACCTCCATCCTCCATAGAGAGGCTGAGAGAGGGAGAGCAAGTCCATTTTCCATCGGCTATTCGGCTGGGTTTAATTTAGGGTTTAGACGATTGAGAGACTGAGACTGAGACTGAGACTGAGGGGTAACGTCTGCTAAATGGGCTACTTAACTGGCTATAAAGAGGCCCAAATTAATACACTTTTTTTTCCCCACAAATTGGACACAATTCGCAAATGCTTTCAAGGCTGATGATTTTTTTTTACTATGCAATAATTAGTCATGTCTATTAATTTGGAAACATGTGACATGTCACAATTAATGAGATTTTTTTACAATTTTTTCAAAGTTCAGTACATTGAAATATTTTTTTTTTTCAGTTCACTTTTTAATTTTATTTAACTGTCCGTATTCCAACTAGCTTATAATTTACATGAATTTTGTTTTATCTTTTATGTTATTCTTTTTTCCCCATTAATTCCCTTTTTAAAGAAGAGAGAACATAGAGAGAGAAAGAGAGAGATGGACCCTGGTGAGTTGTGAAGTAAGAATATTATTTTACTTCACGCTCATATTTTCATTTTTAAAAATCAAACATTCAATCCGTATCGCTTAACAAGATTGACCGTTTTTAATATGAATATCTTGTTTAGCGGTCCTGCTGTCTTCTTGTTTTTTGTTATTATTTTCACAGTTGCTTCACGTGTTAGCTGTAACAAAAAAAGGTCATGGTGCCAGCTTCCTCCTTATTCGTTATCTGATTAGTTGAGTGTGTAATGCAACGTACCTAATTCGTCTTGTGCTTCCATGGAAAGATATATCAGTGTGTAATGCAACGTACAACTGCTTAGTTGAGTGTAGTATCAGTGTTTATTGCAAATTTATACAGCTGTTGTAAGCAATCCCTAAAGATACTAGTACCCCACTTATGATCCCACAAGGTGATGGTGCAGCCGTCTCCTGAAATCCATCTTTGTAGAACAATCAAAGAATCCTACTGTCTCTTTTTTAAGAGCTTAAAACACTGTTGTTAGTGGTCTACCTTGAGTAATTTGTGCAGTTTGCCTAAATCATGACTTCCAAAGCCTGTGCCCTTGCTCGAACCACCACTAAAGTCATTTCAATAGCAGTGCCTCATTAATTATTTTACAAAACCGTTGTTTTCAGACCGTTGAAATTTGTACCTTAATTAATAGTTAAAAAATTAGAAATAATGTAAAATTTGAAATTCAATCTTATTTCACTGCATAGATTATGTTGAATGGTTTGGATTCACTGCTTGAACTTTGAAAAATCATGTTGAAATTAAAATGACTACAGATTAGCGTTGCATGTAATTAAGTGTATCCCTCTAAACTATACACATAAATGAGAAATTAAACAAACAAACTACATATCATATCTGATGATATTAAAATATCTCCTTATAGTATGTTCTTGGTTTTTAAGTGTTTTGTCTCCCATGCAAAAGATTTCATAACGACCAATCAGGAACCATTCTTTTGGGCCAATAAGACCGAGTTATATGCTCTGTTGTTGGGTTATAGCAGGCAACAACCCGAGTTACTAGAAAATTATATCATAAGACAAAACGCCCAATTATATATGTATATATTATGTAAAATTTTCCTTCTGATCGACATCCTGTATTGCGGGGGAAAGCAAAGACAAAAAAAAAATAATCAATGCTCTTAAGTTGCCAAAGAATATTCTCACTATTAATATTACATCCCTCGTATAGAATGCAAAGAGCATTCGATTGTGCTATTAATTTAACCATATTCACGACCACGTGATCTACCAAGTTGTCATAACAACATATACTAGTTTTAAGTTAGTTTCCAAAAAAAAATTAGAGATATATAATAATTCAGTAGAAATATGAGGGGTTGTGCTCACCATAGGATTTTGTGAGCATAATTTTTAAATTTATTGAATTAATTTCAAATGGCAGATGAATTCAAACTGTTGAAATCAATCTACTTCACGAGTGATGGGTTTACATACGAAATTTTGAAAATTTTGAATTCATTTAGTCTAAAATTCCTGCTTTTTCAAATCTAACTGTTCAATAATTTCGTGCACATATCTCAAAACAGATAATATTTTCTTGCACGAATCTCGAAACAATTTAACAGTTGGATTTGGAAAAGCAGGAATCGTAGGTTACTGTTCATGAGTAAAGAATCGCAGCAGATTCAGATCCAATAGATGGTGTATTGTAAATTAAAAAATGTCGTACTGTAAGAAACAAAATGTCAGCTATTGGCGGCTGTTTAATTTCGTTGAGATTTTTTTTTTGTTAGAAAGGCTGAGATCCAATTTCATTAAAACTAACGAAACAAATTTAGTTACAAATGGTAACCCTTAGATAGAGGTCACCGGCCTCTCTCTATTTCACATTTTCCCCCCTATTTGTTCACCTCCTGTCATCTTTTTTTCTCACTGATTGCTACACTGAGTTGGCCTCTTTATTCTCTTCCAAGTAAATGACATCTCAATTGCTAGATTATTTTAAACAAATTTTCTTTATGTTAAACCATGCTTGTAATATGCAAACAAATTATATGCAATACCATTCCTCATATGCTTCTAGTACTGGATCCAAACACCAAGAATTACATGTATTTCTGATCGTTACAGCAATTTTTAACCACCCAATTTTACCGAATTATTGAATATTTGAAAAAAAAAATTCATCTGATTTTTAAACTACCAACAACCCGAGTTACTAGAAAATTATATCACAAAACAAAACGCCCAATTATATATGTATTATGTTAAATTTTCCTTCTGATTTTTGTAAAATTTTCCTTCTGTATTGCGGGGGAAAGCAAAGACAAAAAAAGAAAATCAATGCACTTAAGTTGCCAAAGAATATTCTCACTATTAATTACATCCCTCGTATAGAATGCAAAGAGCATTCCATTGTACTATTAATTTAACCATATTCACGACCACGTGATCTACCAAGTTGTCATAACAACATATACTAGTTTTAAGTTAGTTTCCAAAAAAAAATTAGAGATATATAATAATTCAGTAGCAATAGGATCGGTTGTGCTCACCATAGGATTTTGTGAGAATAATTTTTAAATTTATTGAATTGATTTCAAACGGCAGATGAATTCAAACTGTTGAAAACAATCTACTTCACGAGTGATGAGTTTACATACGAAATTTTGAAATTTTTGAATTCGTTTAGTCTAAAATCAAGTAGTTAAAAACGAATGCTTGCTGATATTATAGCAGCTTGCACGGATCTTAAAGCAAATCGGACGGTGATTAAACCCATCGGACCCAGTTTGATTAAAGTTGTAAATTTCAGCTTAATAATTAGCTAATGATCATATAAAGTGGCCTGCTCATACCTATGTTATCATTTCATTTTACTTTCATAAATCCTTAATATATGAGAGACCTTAGATTCTCAAGAAAATTACTTCTACTCCATAAAAGCTCCTGCGCGAAGTATCTATGTTTTATGTTTTTTGCTGACAGCAGTATCCGTGAAGATACCATCAGCAAAAAACATTTTTATCCGCACGAATAATGACACATTTTGATAGCGGTGGTCGGTTGAATCATTGCAAAAATACATCCTGGTAGAAGAGAAAAAAAATTAACTTCAATTACATATTTTTTTTAGGTAATTATGGGAATAATATAAATTAATAAACAGAATATTCATGGCTTTAGTTTCTGAAATTATACTCCAGCTAGTTTTTTTTATTTTTTTTTTGTATGGTTCCTGGGATGGTTTGGTTTAAATTCAGATGGCAAGAACTTCAAAGTGTATTGTTTTGATGGATTGTATTTTTGTGGGCATTGATAATTTGGGCCGCACTACTAGTTAGGCAATTTCTAACTTTTACAGAAGGATTCATGGATATTAGGATAGATGGTGTATTGTAAATTAACAAATGTTGTACTGTAAGAAACAAAATGTCTGCTATTGGCGGCTGTTTAATTTTGTTGAGATTTATTTTTTGTTAGAAAGGCTGAGATCCAATTTCATTAAAACTAACGAAACAATTTAGTTACAAATGGTGACGGGACTGAATTCGCTCCCTCCCAAGGGGCAGGATTTTCCTGCCCTTGAGTCACAGAAATGTGGACCACACCAAAACTAAAAACCAATATTTAAATTTATAATCACATCTGGACCCACTTGTCGGTCTCACTCACGGGGATTTTCCTACCCCGGGGGGTAGGTGATCTCTGTCCAATGGTAACCCTTAGATAGAGGTCACCTGCCTCTTTCTATTTCACATTTCCCCCCCTATTTGTTCACCTCCTGTCTTCTTTTTTTTCTCACTTATTGCTGCACTGAGTTGGCCTCTTTATTCTCTTCCAAGTAAATGACATCTCAATTGCTATGTTATTTTAAACAAATTTTCTTTTTGTTAAACCATGCTTGTAATATGCTAACAAATTAATTTGAAAACAAATAATTAACATTGATTATTAATTATTTTTGGGCACATAAATACAAAAATAATGTAAATGGAATTATTATAATTAATGAATATGATAATGAAGAGAAAAATCATATACTTGTATTTGAATAACAATTAAATTATCAATTATGACATACTATATATGACATGAACTTGAATGTATATGAATAAATATATAGATATATTACTATGTTTGAACCAGATTTAAAACAAATTTATCTTTTGAGCCCCAAGATTTGGTGAGATTTTATTTAAATGAAACGTCAATTGCCATGGGTAAGTACATCCTGCACATGAGTCTGACATATGAAAGGTCCGAAGCAAAAGAAAGGAAATAATTTTATTTAACGAAGAAAGGGACTGATCTAGCTAAGATGTAATGCGTATTTTAATACAAACGTAAGCATTTTTCCTCTCATGTTTACTTGAAAGAAATACCTTTCAGGAAAGTGTTTTAAGAAACCGTTTTATGGTTAGCATTCTTTTTGTTTCCCTCATGTTTGCTCAAAAAGAAAATGTAATTTATCAGGGTTAGAACAGCAAATGTATAGTTTCTGGGCTACTCTTGCTTAGAGGCCTGCACATAGCACATGAAAAGCTGCATAGTTTTCTCATAAAATGATGATGAGAGGAGGACATATCTAAAAAAGCTACATTGAAAAGGGGCGAAATCGGTTATTCGCTTTTCAACTTTAAGAAGTTCTAATTATGATGTCTTGTTGCAATTTTTTTTTTCTTTTTATAATGTTTGAATACTCAAGGTGTGCATATGAGTAATATAAGTCATGTTACAACCCATATCTCATGAGTAAAATGAAAAATAAGAAAGCCTAAAATGAAAATGAGAAGCTGAATCATGTTATTAGACTTCACAATAGTTAGGGCCTTCTAATCATGGTTCGCAAAAATTCATATATGCTTGTTATTTTCTTTTCTGTTAGATTTTTCCTTTTCTTTCATCAAATTAAGCTGATAGCTTCTACCATGCTATGAAAAAAAATTATCCGAGTTGGAAGTACTAATTGATGTGTACATTAATTGCGTGAGTTTAGATAAATTAATTAATATATCCACTTCTTTTCGTGGGGTGCTTGCAGGAGAAGGCTCACAAAAAAACAGTGGTATTCTACTTCTTTGCAGCTTGTTGGTTCTTATATAGAGGACGCAACAAAATAATCTTTGAATCAAGAATTGACTATTTTTGGGATTAGGCTATTCGGAATAAGTTTATTCAGTGTTTGGTTAGGTTAGAATAGCTAGAATAGTGAATCACATTTTTTTGTTCTATTAGAATAGACTATTTCTAAGAATTTTAAGATTTTACTATTCTAATAAGATAAATAATTACTTTTTTTATTTAACTATTCTAGTTATTTTTTTATTTAACTATTCTAGTTATTTTTTGTACTATCAGATTTTTCAAAAAAAAAAAAAAAAAACACTTTCTAAGACTCCGGAGCTCAATTTCTCTGTTTGATACCACAAGGGAAAGCCTACATAGAGTACAGGGATATATATACTATCATCTTTCCTTTATGAATTAGTTTTGATAGCTTGTTGGGTTTTCAGTGCAAACTTGTTATTTTGGGCTGATATAGTATATTAGAGAGTCGGCCCACATTTTCAGGAACAGTCAAACCGGTGAAAAGTGACTTGACTCGGTCAAGTCAAGCCGGTTCAAACTGGTTTTCTACTAAAAACTCGCATATCACATAATTCGGTTCAAAATCGGCTCAGTCTGATCTGATTCGGTCGAGTCTGTAGAACATGTGGACTGATGGATCATGTAGGTAGGATTTTCCTGCCAACATGTGAGCATGAGATTTGATTCAATTTTGGTTCCCCATTGTTGCTTGGAAGTTAGAACTACCCCTCAATAATTTAAAGCCTCCTGACTTTTAAGGTGTATTTTAATGGTGTTAGAATCACTTATTTGTGTGATATAGACATCTAGGGGTAGCCTTCCTTTTTAGGAATAAGATTTAGTCCAAATGGCTTTGGACCGGACATTGTCCAAAGTCTCTAAAAATTGTACGATTAAAATCTGAACAGTCGATCTGAACCGCTCAACATGATTTTCAAATTAACATGTGCTTAGAGGCCAAATTTTATATTTTTTAGAAATTGTTTACTATTGTTTTAGATATGTATGTACAACATCACTGTTTCTGAATGATTCAAAGACAATGAATTTGTATGTATCTAAAAAAATAGTAAAAAAAATTTCAAAGAATGTAAAATTTGGTCTCTGAGCATATTTTAATATGAAAATCATATTGAGTGCATGGTCGGATCGACTGTTCGAATTTTAATCGTACGATTTTTAGAGACTTTGGATGATGTCCGGTCCAAAGCCATTTGGACCAAACCGTATTACTCCTTTTTAGATGAAAGATGCATGGAAAGTAGAATAACCTTCCTTTTTGTTTCTTTTTTCTGCCCTCCTACTCTTCACTTTCTTTCCCTATCATGTATATAGTGAAGAAAAACTCTAAACTACAGCAACTGGAGCTTGTACTGTCTTTGTTGCATAATTCACTTGACCAGCTATTTATAATATGTTTATATTCTCTATGTATCATATCTGTAAACTGATTGAAAGAGATATATAGAGAGACGAAATTTTTTAAAACACCATATTTAAAAAAAAAAAAAAAAACCAAAACAATAATTTTTCTGAAAAATTAAAAAGTTGTCATGTCCACCAAATATTTTGAACGGTAGAGACAAAAGAGGAGCCCAAAAACAACTGATTTTTTAAAACACCATATGTTTTTTTTTTAAACAACTGATTAGTTCCAGCTCAAGAAGACTATCAAAAGCGAGTCATTGGATCTTAAAATAATGGCTGACTATCCTAACTCTCGGTCACAAGTGGAAATAACAGCCTCGCACCTGTAAAGACATCTTATATCATCTTGCTCCCCAAGAAAGAGCAATCGACAACACCAGCCGACTACCGACCTATAAGCGTCATACATGATATACAGTGAATTCTTTCAAAGATTCTCTCAACTAGACTACAAGGAAGAATTCAAGAAATGGTCGATGCATCTCAAACAGGATTTGTCAAAAATAGACAAATCACTGAAGGGTTCCTTTATGCTCAACAATACATCACTTATGCAAAAAAGAATAACACGCCCATCGCAATCTTCAAAGCAGACATACACAAGACGTTCGATATAACTAGTTGGGAGTTTGTCAAACAAGTCATGCAAAACATTGGATTCCCAATTAATTGGATTGAATGGGTGCAAAATTCAGTTCTAAAAGGTTAATCACAGATCATCATAAATGGGTTACCTGGAAAAAAAATCACTCTCAAACAGGAAGTCCGTCAAGGCGACCCACTTTCTCCTATGATATTTATAATAGCAATGGATTTCATAGAGAGATGGTTCAACAAATTGGTTAGTAATGGAGCAATTCGCATGCCAATATCACACATAAGATCCTGCCTCCTTTTGGGTGATAAAAACAATTGACAAAATAAGAAGACGGTTCCTTTGGCATGGTGTAACACTAGAAAAAAAGAAAATGAACTTCGTACATTGGAAACTGGTTTGCATCCCCAAGAAATTAGGAGGCATGGGTGTCACTGACTTGAAATGCTTCAATCAAGCACTCCTCACAAAACACTACTGGCACTGGTTCAAACCTAATTCCAACCTGTGGAAGCCACTGGTAACGCAGATGGGAATAGACCAGTACAACATCCCAATTTCGGACCTATTCACAAAAACTTTGAAAGGCACCTTACCCTTTGTAAGGATGTCAATTACACGAAGGCCTGGCAATGGTGAACTCATCAAACTCTGGTACGAAGACTGGGGATATGGAATACTAAAAGACAGACTGCTGGTCCTGTATTCATACTGTCACACCAACACCCAAATGCTGGCTGAGGCACAATCAAACCAACCAATACATACCTTATTTCTAGAAGACATGTCTGATGAAGCACAACAATAGCTATACATGCTACAAACATACCTGGGTCAGATCATACTACGAGCTGATGCAAGGTACGAAACAGAATGGAAATGGTCATCAAATGCTCAGTTCTCAGTCAAAACAGCATACTTCATGTTGAAGAATACACCAAGACCCAAGATGCACATAAACAGAATATGGAAGCTACACGCACCGCCACGGTTCAAAATTTTTGGATGGTTGGCAACACTAAACATAATCCTAACAATCGACAATGTAAGGAAGAAAGGGATGTACATTATCAACAGATGTATACTATGCAGGCAACAAGAGGAGTCAGTCAATCACCTATTTCAAGAATGCGAAACATCAATCTCCCTCCAAGTCATGGTGGCACACATGGTTCTGAAAATCAGAATCGGAATCGGAATCGGGTTCTTGACCGTAGAATCGGAATCGGATGAATCGGCCGGAATCGGCCGAGTTGACTCGGAAACTTCGGATTTTTTTGGCAGAAAGCCTGTTTTGTAACTAAAAGGCCCAAAACATAGGAAATAAATGGTAAAAAAATAATTTGTAATAAAATTATGTTAAGACAAAATATTATACTTAAATCTTCTTCTCCGCCTTTCACTCGCTTCTCCTCTCGTCGGCCTTTCACTTGCCTTTCTTCTCCTCCGCCTTTCTTCGAATGGCACAGCACAGTTCATTCGATTGATTAAACTTCCTATGGCCGGAAAATTCGATTGAGACTACTCCTATAGCACAAAGCATAGTCCAGAGTTAGTTTTGTATGAAATTTTTTTCTTTAAATCGGTGTTTCTCGGTGTAACTCGGCTTGACTCGGTGTAAATCGGCTTGAATCGGTGTAAATCGGCCCGAAAATCGGAAAATTGGCCAATTCCATCACTTGTTCATCCGATTTCTCTCAGAAAATCGCACAGCCAGAGAAAATCGGTATAAATCGGATCGGACTAGGCCGATTCCGAGTTGACTCGGCCGATTTGACTCGGAATAGGCCGATTTTCAAAACCATGGTGGCACACCATTTTAGCATTCACAAACCTTCTTTACGATGCTTAACGGATGCATCACAAACAAAAGAATTCAGATCAGTTGCACTCATCACCACCTTTGTTTTATGGAGAGAGATGTATCCCAAATCATTGTGCAATTCCAGTACAGCAGGAAGAAAGTCGGCCAAGGAAGCAATACACCACCCCCACCACCATGAGCCACATATAGGGGCTTCTTTTATTTTTTTTTTCTTTTCTTTTCATCTTCTTTTCATCTTTTACTTAGCTTTATATTTCGTCTCAATTATGTTGAGACGAATTAACATCTTTCTGTTTTAACTCTTTTGTAATGGATTATCATTAATGAAATGGGAGCTAGACTCCTATTTTTTCTAAAAAAAAAAACTCTCGGGAGCTGAAGTTGCACCTATCTAGTGGGGAGAGGGGGGTGTCCGATGGCCATCGGACCAAATCCCGTTCGATGGGCAGTTGGAGCCATCCGATTCAAAATCAGATCTACATTTTGTTTAAAGAAGCGATATTGTTTAATGATACGGATCTATTTTTTCAAACCCGCTATTCTAATAAACCCGCATCTGTCAGTCTCCCCTTCCCCAGATTATCTCTCTCTTGGTCACACTCGATCTGATTTTTGACCTCTTCCTCACTCTCGACACTTCGCTCCCTACCTCTCGCGCGCAGAACTCCACCACGGCTATCTCTCGCCGCTGCAAAATATCGCGTTGCCTCTCTCTCTCTCTCGACTTTTCTCCGACGACACTTGTACCTCTTCTTGCGCGCTCTGCCTTTCTCCTTATCGGCGCTCTCGCAGTTGTCGAAAACCCTAATCGAATCTATTCCGAAGCACCTCCACCATGAGTTGAGGTAATTTAACTTCTCTTTTCACTCTCGTATTGTACTTGAACTATTTAACTGTCTAATATTTTTCTTCGTGTTTTACACCTAGCGACTTGAGCTTAAAAGGTACAAGCGAATCTTGAGATTGTTATTTTAGCTTTTTTGAAGTTTGATCTTTTACCCCAAGGCATATGTTATGTGTGCACAAAGCTCCTAACTTTGTTCATTTTTTTTCTTTAATTAAAACCTGTACTACCAAAATTTTGAAGATTCTGTGATTATTCCATTTTAATGTTGCGTGAATCAGGATCTCAAGAAAGCTTGATTATTTTATTTTATTTCTTTTTGTTCCAGATGTTGATTTTGCAGTGATTATTGAGCCAAAAACTCAGGAGCTAAGAAAACAATATGATGATATCAAAGCACTGTATATAAAGATGATTTCAAATTAATAATGTCCAAGAAATCGGGATACTAGAAGTTTAATTTCGATTGAGGATAAATCAAATTAAAATTTATTATCTCAAATGCACAGTAAAAGCTCTTTTGAAACAAACAAGAAAAAAAAAAGATAGATTAGTGGCTATATAAATTGACACTTCCCTTAATATGCTATATATAGCAAGGCTCTTACTAATTTTTTAAACATTATTTTCGAGATAAGTCTATGGAGACATCCTTGAATGCTGACCTTGGTGGGCATAGTCTCATATATGGAATGCATGCTCTTAGTCAAGAATCTAGTATTCTAAATTCCCATATTACTGCTTTACCATCTAATTTGACAGGTACTACCCATAATACAAGTACATAATTTTTTTCTCCTATACTAAACATGGCTTAATTGTTTGTTCTTTTCTTTGTAGGTTTAGAGAAATAGAGTTGCTAAACAGTATATATGAAGTTTTTGGTTTAGCTAACTGAACATTATTTTGTATAGATAATTCTCTTTCTACATTGCAAAGGCTGTTGTTTTGGTGATATTTTGAAAGCTAAAACGAGATTGGTCAATTCCGTATGATATTTAAGTTTTCATGAATTAGCTAAAGCTAGCCATCTGAACATTGTTTTGTATGAATTACAACTTTTATAAATTTATGCTTCAGTTCAATTATGTTCACCATTTTCATTCTATCTCACATAATTTCTCTCTTTTTTTCCTCTGCATCTGTTACAGGTTACTATTGCAGTTGCTATCTTGTAAAATTTTGTGGTCAGGTTGTGTGTGTGTGTGGGGGTGGGGGCAACTTGATATAATTTTTTATGTAATGCAATTTGATATAATTTGTTATATTGATGTGTTATGTTGTAATAATGTTGTAATTATGTTGTAATTATGTTTGTCATTATGATTTCTTTATGAATGCCTTTTGAGTTCTTTGGGATGGTATTGAGTTTGACCGGTACCAAGTGATAATTTAACATTGTAAAAAAAATAATTCAATAACTTAAGTTTAATCATAAAGAAATATATAAATTCGAGGCAAATGCATTACACAAAAGCAAACTTATCAATATAATCTACATCGAAATTAAGTTGTAAATTGTTAATATAACAAACTAAAACATCTTCAAAAAGGAGTAAGTAGGGCAGCCAGAAATGCATCTCTTGTGAACAATACAATAAAAAAGCGACTCAAATTAGTGCTCAGCACCATGCTGGCAACAGTACACCTATGTGCTCAGTATCGGGTCATTCAACTTTTTACTCTCTATAAAATTAAAGAAAATACTAAAATAACAAGAACATACTTTAAATGATCATACACCAAACCAATTAAAATAACAAGAGGATACAATATGAAGCTGGTTAACACTTGCTGCTTCATCTTTGCTACAAATACGTATAGCAAGTGCATAAGTTACTTTATAATTTTTTTACAAAGAGAATCACAAAAGGTGCTCATAAGCTTTGCTTCATCTTGAAATTGTCAAGTCAGTCTTTGTAAAGTAAATCCCTGTTAAGAGCGCTTTGCCTTGATCAATTCTCATCTCTCTTGAGCTGTAAGAAAAGAAAAAATATAGTTATTGCACTCGAATCTAAACATACTGTGCTAGAAAGGGCCAAGATAAGAGTCTCCGTACTTATCGTGTTAGAATGGCATAAGTACTAGTTAGTCCTATCACTGCCTTACTTTTACAAAATTGCCTCAATATTGGCTAATTTAGTTAATGAAACCTTATTGTAATTGACTCCCAATTATCTTACAAATTTAAAATAACGGTAAATATGGAAAATTGCTAACCTATAATTGAACTTTACCTCTGTAATTTACTTAAAAGGAAATCAAGCCTCTCCTTCATAGCAACTTGAGTTACCTATGCTTAAAAGTGTAAAAATTGACCACTGGTCATATGTTACAATAGCAATTTAACTAAAATATCTGAATTTCTGAAAAAGGTACCAAATCAGTAAACTTGTTAACAAAATCCATGGCATACATGTATAAAGATAAAAATCCATGGCATACATGTATAAAGATAAAAATCCATGACATCCATGGTACCAAATCAGTATACTTATTAACAAAATTCATTCGCTTGTACCATTTAAGCTCAAGTCGCCAGGTGTAAAACACGAAGACAAATATTAGGCAGTTAAATAGTTTAAGTACAATACGAGAGTGAAAAGAGAAGCTAAATTACCTCAACTCATGATGGAGGTGCTTCAGAATAGATTCGATTAGGGTTTTCGACAACTGCGAGAGTGCTGATAAGGAGAAAGGCAGAGCGCGCGAGAAGAGGTACAAGTGCCGTCGGAGAAAAGTCAAGAGAGAGAGAGAGAGGCGACGCGATATTTTGCAGCCACGAGAGATAGCCGTGGTGGAGTTCTGCGCGCGAGAGGTAGGGAGCGAAGCATCGAGAGCGAGGAAGAGATGAAAAATCAGATCGAGTGTGAACAAGAGAGAGATAATTTGGGGAAGGGGAGACTGACAGATGCGGGTTTATTAGAATAGCGAGTTTGAAAAAATGGATCCGTATCATTAAACAAATATCGCTTCTTTAGACAAAAATGTAGATCTGATTTTGAATCGGACGGCTCCAACTGTCCATCGAACGGGATTTGGTCCGATGGCCATCGGACACCCCCCTCTCCCTATCTAGTGGGTCCCTTGCAAAGTCCTTACTAAGCATCAATGTCAGAGGAAAGTTAGCTGTTAGAGAAGGGGACAAGGTTGCAATATTTAATATAGGCCAGCTCATTGGTCAACCAACAGTAACAACAAAAAAGTAGATGAGGCTCTATTGGCACAAATTTTAATGAATCAAAAAGTGTAAAACAAAACGTATAAAAATAAAATAAAATAAGATTGTCCGTCAATTGGCGGACGTGACAGATTTAAATGTCTTAGGAAAAATAGTTATTTGTTTTTTTTTTTTAATATGATATAAATATATATATTTTTTAATATGATATAAATAAAAATTTCGGGATAGAGAGTCAAAGTAGACTAAATTGATTGAAAGCCACATTCTATCTATCATAGCTGAAAATTTATTGGTTAAATTACTCGCTACACGGTGATATATACATTAAATGCAACAGAGAATATGAAATTTTAATGAAGGGGGTGGGCTTCAGAGTGAGGGCACCAATTCAGATTGGGCCGGCCCAGTTTCTGAAAATTCATTTAATTCGGTACCCTTTCTAACGTACATTAAAATTCTTGAGTTATTTTACAGGAACGGGCCAAATTTTCACAAAAAAACACTTTCACATATCCTCTTCATGCGTTCTTTTACTTTAATTTATTATTCGTGAGCAAAATTGTACAAAATTAAAAGTATTATCGCTTTTTTTTTTAATTTACTGTTAATGACTATAGTGTTCTTGCTAAAAAAAATAATATACACTCTAAATTTGAGAAAACGCTTTCATGGAAATTTCCTGTCCATAATATTGATATCGTTTACAATGGTAATTGAGTCCATCTGAAGGACAAGTTAAATTATCAATTTGTTGACATAACATAAAATAATGATATATTAAGGTTCAAAAATGCTATAGCGTGCTATTTAAGATACTGCTTAAAATAATTTAAATTAACATGCTATTTAGTAATGAATAGAACATCGACAGCCTAGGTTTAGTGGGTTCATACTAACATACACATTTCAAGTAACAATATATTGCTAGTGCACAATGCCTATGATTTTTTAGATTAATAAGATTTTGGAGTGGCATTTTAACAATTTCAAAGTTCGGGATAGCATTTTCACAATTTAAAAGTTTTGGAGTGACATTTTCACAATCTTCCATATAAATAAATTAAGTAAAATACATAAAAACATATAATTTAGGTCTGTGATGAAAATAGTATCTAAAAATTACTTATTAATTTTAGTATCTATTTTTAGGATAACTAATCTTAGTTTTTGTCAACACATAATTAAAGACTCAGATGGCATAAATATTTAAATATATGTGTTATCGTTTTCTTTTTAAATTTACTGCTAATGACTATAGTATTCTTGGTAAAAAAAACAATATACACTACAAATTTGAGAAAATACTTTCATGGAAATTTCCTGTCCATAATATTGATGTCGTGTACAACGATAATTGAGTCCATCCGAAAGATAAGTTAAATTATCAATTTGTTGACATAACCTAAAATAATGATATATTAAGGTTCAAAAATGCTATAGTGCGCTATTAATTTATTGCTTAAAATAATTTAAATTAACATGCTATTTAGATCTAGGTTGTCGAAATTTAGTAAATCATGAATAGCACATCGACAACCTGGGTTTAGTGGGTTCATACTAACATACACATTTCAAGTAACCATATATTGCTAGTGCGCAATGCCTATGATTTTTTAGATTAATAAGGTTCTTCCTATAAAAAAAAAATTAGTAAAATACATGAAAACATCTAATTAGGTCTGTGAGGAAAATAGTTTATAAAAATTACTTATTAATTTTAGTATCTATTTTTAGGATAACTAATCTTAGTTTTTGTCAACACATAATTAAAGACTCAGATGGCATAAATATTTCAATTTAGCAAGTACGTACATTGTTTTATGAAATAATTACTTTTCTAACTTTATGCAACAATTATACATAGAGCTGACCTATACCCTATGAATGAATTAATGGCACAAGTGAAGTAAATTCATTATTAATTATTCATCTAAACCACTAGAAATTTTTCTGTTAATAGGCATTCTCTCTATCTTTTTGCAAGACTCCATTCTAATTAGTACGCAACATCAAATAGCATTGACGAACTGTAATTAATCCAAATAAGTAAAGACACTAAAAGACAATAACCAAAGATTATAATTGATATTTTATTGGAATAATCAAACGTGAGAAAATGAGCAAAAAAAATTCACTGAAAAAGGCAATACATCACTCTTGATGACATAAAAAAATAATGCTGATCGAATGTCACCCAGTTCTAACTCTAAAAAAATATGATGTTTTTAAGTAGTTGTTCTCATGCAATCTACCTTCTCTAATAAATCTCTTAGTATGAATGGACAGGTTTCCATAAGATGCTTAAATCCATCAGTTGCCATGACAGCCTTTAGATTCTCTCCAGAAGCAACAAAATCAAGACATATCTCCTTCAGCTGGTCACAATTATGCCTATCAGAAAAAACCAAGATATCTGCAGCGTTTTCGACATCAATGATATCACTCAATTTATCTTCACAAATCAGCTTCAGCCTCTCCAATCCATACCTATCAGCAGCTGCCAGTAAATGCTGAGACATTTCAAATGATACATCCTCATTAAGAGGGATAGTGTCAGTGTACACAAATTGTAGCATGAGTTTAAAAACTTCTGGCTTAATATCTTCAATCTTTACACATTTAGTTTTGCTTTCCAGCATCGGGCCAAAAAATTCAGCCTTGAAAACCGGCGACCGTGCCGCCAACACGGTCCGATGTGCAGAAAATATTTCTTCACCAACTTGGAACACCACATCAGAGCCTTCTGTACTGTCCCAGAACTGTTTGGAATGCTGAAGAAAATCAGAAGATGGCACGATAACTCGATTCTTTCTTGCTTCGACCCACAATGGTTTAAGTAATTTCACAGAACACTTAAGCGTGAAGCAGTCATCTTTCAGATAATCTGATTTCTCAAAAGTATTCCTGTTCATGAAACGATATGGCCTTCTACCATCACCCTGTTTATAAACCGTTGCACTCAACTTTGCATTCTGAACACCCGCAACTGAATGTATCCCACTTTTATGGTCAAACAGGCTAAATTCTACTGTTATATTCATCATTGTTTTTGTCTCAGTCAATAGCGAGGCTTCTAACATCATCCAATCACCTCTAGTGTAATTACTGTGATAGTTATATGGCCAGAAGATAATGGCCCATGTGTGACCTCCAATATTGAAAGTGCCGACAATCATGCCCTTTGGTGGATCTAGTTCTAGGCGTTTGATTAGTGAGTAGCCAATGATCTTCAGAGAGAATGATTTTATGAATGTCTTCATTTGCCACACTATATCAGCTTCTGATTGGTCATCGTTGGCCATGGTTCTCTACATACAATTTAAAAGGTCAAAAAGAAACACAAGCGTCTTTAAAAAGTTGAAACTTTGTCAGAAATGACCCTTTTAAAATAATAAATAATAACAGAATCTTCTTCCTCATGTAACACAATAATAAATTTAAAGACTGAAGAGGATGCAATTAACCAAATTGAGAAGAGCAAAGGGCAATTATTGACTCTAGGAATTGATCCCGTTACATGCTTCCACAAAACAAAATTAGTACTCAGAATTTCTTTTTTTTTATTTTGTTACTCCTCGTAATATTCTTAGACATTTCTCTCTTTTCGCTCTCTTAATCTTAAACAAGGAATGTAACATATGTCGACGCCATCTGATTAGATTGTCCAAGTTTTGCTTTAATTAATGTGTTGGAGAAATTCTCATAAAAAATATTCACATAAAATGCTACATAAAAAACAAACTACCCATGATGGTCTATAGAAAAAAAAAATTGAACATAAAAAAAAACCTAGTTTTGGCGAATCCTTGAACCAGCAGATTTAAGCAGAATTCTACCGAACCCAATTAGATGGAAAGATTACTCCAGATGCTTCTTTTCACTCGTAATATATTTTAAGGATTTGAAATTTAGAGTCAGCCCTGTTATAGGTGCGAAGGGAGACGATTATTATTAAACATGCTATGTGGGACTAAGCACAAGAAAACCGGTTAATCAAAATCTTTTTGTTTTAGTTGTCCGAATTTGGGAAACCAAATTTGCTGTTATGGTCCTTATGGAATAGCAGGGTTCTGTTTTTATCCCCTGTCTATCTTTCTTTTAACCTAATTCTAAAAACAAGGCTTTCTTTCTTTATCTCTCTAAAAAAGGAGCTATGTAATAATTAATAGTATATTTAGTTCCTGGATTTGATGAATTCTTAATTTCTTATCACCCAAGTTACCTCAATTTAAAAATGAGTTTGAATCCGGTCCGTTCTATACTGTTGGATACATAAACTCTCTACATTATAGTTAGGACCGATGGACAATTTTTGCCGGGGGGACAAAAATCAGATTCAAATAATTTATTGGGTTCAAATCAATTAGCTAATTAGGTACTATATAAAAAACAATCAACATAATAAACAACACTATGATTATTAAGCATGTATTTTTTTTTCAGAGAAAAATAATTACTAAAATAAAAATGTTTCATGTTACCATTTTTCTTTTTCTTTTATTTTATTTGAGGATGGATTTCATTGTTTCTAAGTTCCGAGTTAGCAACCAGCGAGTCAGAGAGGAGAATTCGAGAGAGTACGGAAATTTATTTTATTTTAGAGAGACGAATCAGGGAGTCAGAGAGATCTCATTTTCTTTGATTTGGTTTTTGCGCGGATTTGCCAAGAATAAGCTATCGCCAAAAATCAAAGGTTTGGGGCTCTTGTAAGAAGATTGGGCTATTGCCAAAAATCAGAAGATTGGGTTTGTCCCGTTTGATTTCAGAAAGAGCAGTTAGCTAGTGGATAATAATGCAAGGCCCGTTTTTTTTATTACATTTCAAATTAATTATAAATTTCATAAAAAGATGTTTTGCATTTTATATTACAATCAAAATGACAACATGCACAAGCTTTTCCCTAATATTATAAAATGATCAAAATACCCCTCACTGTATATAATGGTTAATAGATTAAGTTTCTCAATATCTTTAAATAAATAAGACATATTATGCACACATATACAACATACATGACCAATATACTTGCACGCATACATATGTCCAAAACAAACGAGAACCAATGAGATGACCAAATATAACAATACATGAGCTCTTTTTAGTTCCATTACTCAGTTCACTCATAAATAAGCACAAATTCCAGCATGAACGAGGTATTCATATTGATCCGAAAGGTCTTTCTGATGTAATTAACGGCGGGGGCTTGTGCCCGTTGGAAGTTAAACGTCCCCACAATCAAATAATAAAATCCTGACGGACTGATCATTAACTGTAGGTCTGTTAAGGGTGAACCAGGAGGAATACAGGGAGATGTCAAACAATGTCCCGAGTTCGGTGCTCTGTCAATGTTCGTTTGAAACTAGAGCACTGAATCCATGCAGGAGCATTCTCTTTTATAAATACCCGCATCATTATCTAACCTAACCATGCAACTTTCTGTGCCCACAAACCTTAAAATATCTAATGGTTGGACTGATAAGAGTTTTACTGCGTTATTGCAAACTTTAAAAGAAATTTTTCCGGATGGAAACGAGATACCCTCTAATGTTTATGAAGCGAAGAAAATGTTGTGTCCAGTGAATTTGGAAGTACCCGCATCATTATCTAACCTAACCATGCAACTTTCTGTGCCCACAAACCTTAAAATATCTAATGGTTGGACTGATAAGAGTTTTACTGCGTTATTGCAAACTTTAAAAGAAATTTTTCCAGATGGAAACGAGATACCCTCTAATGTTTATGAAGCGAAGAAAATGTTGTGTCCAGTGAATTTGGAAGTTCAAAGAATACATGTGTGTCCAAATGATTGTATATTATATCGGAATGAGTAAGAAAATTTTCACGAGTGTCCAAAATGTGGTGCATCACGTTACAATAGAAAGCAATTAACTGGCGATAAAAGTGATGATTAGAAATCGGGTAAAGGACCTCCGGCAAAAGCAATGTGGTACATCCCCGTAATAGCGAGGTTGAAACATTTGTTCTCCAATACTAGAGAGATGCAAAATTATTGCATTGGCATGCCAATAACCGAAAAAAAAGACGGAAAATTATGGCACACTGATGATTCTCCTCAGTGGAGAAATATTGACAAAAAGTTTTCCAAATTTGGTGGTGACCCAAGAAACCTGAAGGTCGGACTGAGTACCGATGGAATGAATCCGTACACTAGCATGAGCAGTAAACAAAGTAGTTGGCCGGTTCTATTGTGCCTTTATAATCTTCCGTCTTGGTTATGCATAAGTATGAAACACAAGTACCTCATGATGACCTTGCTGATATCAGGACCCAAACAGCCCAAAATATACATAGATGTGTATCTAGCGCCATTGATCGAGGATCTAAAAAAATTGAATTGGCCGACAATCTTATTTTAATGAACCAAAAAGTGTAAAAATAAAATAAAATAAGATTATTGGCCAATTCAATTGGCGGACGTCTCTTTGTTTCTGCCAATTAAATTGGAGGATGTAATAGATTTAAAATTTCTCAGAAAAAGAGGTTATTTGTTTTTTTTTTAATATTGTATAAATAAAAATTTCGGTATAGAAAGTCAAAGTAGACCAAATTGATTGAAAGCCACATTCTATCTATCATATCTGAAAATGTAGTGGTTAAATTACTCGCTACACCGTGATATATACATTAAATGCAACAGAGAATATGACATTTTAATGAAGGGGGTGGGCTTCAGAGTGAGGACACCGATTCCGATTGGGCCGGCCCAGTTTCTTAAAATTCATTTAATTCGGTACCCTTTCTAACGTACATTAAAATTCTTAAGTTATTTTACATATTATATATTACATGTTAGGAAATTTTAAATTATTATAAATTTATTAAATGAATTTTTTTTTACGAATCACATGTGATGATATTAAAGATCCAAAATATAATATAGGGAGGGACCAAATTTTCACAAAAAAACACTTTCACATATTCTCTTCATGCGTTCTTTTACTTTAATTTATTATTAGTGAGCAAAATTGTACAAAATTAAAAATATAACATTTTTTTTAATTTACTGTTAATAACAATAGTATTCTTAGTAAACAAAAATAATATACACTACAAATTTGAGAAAATACTTTCATGGAAATTTCCTGTCCATAATACATGTCGTTTACAATGATATTTGAGTCCATCCGAAGGACAAGTTAATTTATCAATTTGTTGACATAACCTAAAATAATGATATATTAAGGTTCAAAAATGATATAGCGTGCTATTTACTGCTTAAAATAATTTAAATTAACAAGCTATTTAGTAATCATGAATAGAACATCGACAATCTGGGTTTAGTGGGTTCATACTAACATACACATGCATTTCAAGTAACCATATATTGCTAGTGCGCAATGCCTATGATTTTTTAGATCAATAAGGTTCTTCCAATAAAAAAAATTGGTAAAATACGTAAAAACATATAATTTAGGTCTGTGATGAAAATAGTTTCTAAAAATTACTTATTAATTTTAGTATCTATTTTTAGAATAACTAATCTTAGTTTTTGTCTACATATAATTAAAGACTAAGATGGCATAAATATTTCAATTTAGCAAGTACATTGTTTTATGAAATAATTACTTCTCTAACTTTTATACATAGAGCTGACCTATACCCTATGAATGAATTAATGGCACAAGTGAAGTAAATTCATTATTAATTATTCATCTAAACCACTCGAATTTTTTCTGTTAATAGGCATTCTCTCTATCTTTTTGCAAGACTCCATTCTAATTAATTAGTACGCAACATCAAATAGCATTGACGAACTGTAATTAATCCAAATAAGTAAAGACACTAAAAGACAATAACCAAAGATTATAATTGATATTTTATTGGAATAATCAAACGTGAAAAAATGAGCAAAAAAAATTCACTGAAAAAGGCAATACATCACTCTTGATGACATAAAAAAATAATGCTGATCGAATGTCACCCAGTTCTAACTCTAAAAAAATATGATGTTTTTAAGTAGTTGTTCTCATGCAATCTACCTTCTCTAATAAATCTCTTAGTATGAATGGACAGGTTTCCATAAGATGCTTAAATCCATCAGTTGCCATGACAGCCTTTAGATTCTCTCCAGAAGCAACAAAATCAAGACATATCTCCTTCAGCTGGTCACAATTATGCCTATCAGAAAAAACCAAGATATCTGCAGCGTTTTCGACATCAATGATATCACTCAATTTATCTTCACAAATCAGCTTCAGCCTCTCCAATCCATACCTATCAGCAGCTGCCAGTAAATGCTGAGACATTTCAAATGATACATCCTCATTAAGAGGGATAGTGTCAGTGTACACAAATTGTAGCATGAGTTTAAAAACTTCTGGCTTAATATCTTCAATCTTTACACATTTAGTTTTGCTTTCCAGCATCGGGCCAAAAAATTCAGCCTTGAAAACCGGCGACCGTGCCGCCAACACGGTCCGATGTGCAGAAAATATTTCTTCACCAACTTGGAACACCACATCAGAGCCTTCTGTACTGTCCCAGAACTGTTTGGAATGCTGAAGAAAATCAGAAGATGGCACGATAACCCGATTCTTTCTTGCTTCGACCCACAATGGTTTAAGTAATTTCACAGAACACTTAAGCGTGAAGCAGTCATCTTTCAGATAATCTGATTTCTCAAAAGTATTCCTGCGCATGAAAGGATATGGCCTTCTACCATCACCCTGTTTATAAACCGTTGCACTCAACTTTGCATTCTGAACATCCGCAGCTGAATATATCCCACTTTTATGGTCAAACAGGCTAAATTCTACTGTTATTTTCATCATTGTTTTTGTCTCAGTCAATAGCGAGGCTTCTAACATCATCCAATCACCTCTAGTGTAATTACTGTGATAGTTATATGGCCAGAATATAATGGCCCATGTGTGACCTCCAATATTGAAAGTGCCGACAATCATGCCCTTTGGTGGTTCTAGATCTAGGCGTTTGATTAGTGAGTAGCCAATGATCTTCAGAGAGAATGATTTTATTAGGCAGTATTAATTTTTCTTTGAGATTTGTGCCAAAATCTTATTTGATCCATCCGATAAAAAACGAACGGGCCAAATTAAAAGAACCGCACAGCTCCGCACGTAAAAACTCCGCAGAGGATGTGATTCCCCAAAATCGAATGGTACAGGTTTCACAAATTTCAATTTTTTCACTCTACTTCCCTTCCCATCCCCTCCGCTACCCCCGTCGAGAGCACAGCCTAAAAATTATCTAAATTTTTGTTGAATTTTATGTTGGATGGTGTGAGACAGCAAGCTTATTCATGATTTATCTCCTTCTAATTGTTCTTCTCCCAAAGGAGATTTGGGACGATAACTGGAGCCTTACAAGGAATATTCTGATTAAGGAAGGCTCTCTAAATCCGCCTCGTATTTTGCAGAAAAATGAGGGTACAGCAACGGCTAATAGCCAGCATGGTGACAACTGTGTCATTCATATATTAGGCAACAGATGGATACCACAAGACTAATGGGCCCTGGACCCAAACTTTTATGTGAGCCCACTAGGCTGGAAAGGAAGAGGCTTTTGCTAGAATCAACAAAACAAAAATATGAAAGGAGGGGTAAGGCCCAACAAAAAGAAGGCAGGGCCGATTCTTTCAAAACCCAAACTCAACCAAAAGCAACTATAACAGATGTGGAGGGATTAGTAAATATTCAAGTTGAATTTGAAGCACGTATAGCAGAAGCAATTGGGTTCCAAACTTCTCAAGTAGTCAGCACTATCAAAGAGGATGATGCGGAACGAAGCCAAGCTGTTCATCAATTAGAGGAGCCTGAACCGGACTTTGACCCGGGAATGAATCTCTCTGACTGTGACTCCCAATCTGAATCTGAAGAAGAGGCGGACTATGAATTATAGTCCCTGAACCCGAGTTGAACTACTTTGATGGATTTGTGACACTTGTTTTTTAATGTCGATAAACAAGATTAACATTCTATCGTGGAACTGTCGGGGTTTAGGGAGTTTAGAGAAATGCTTGGTGGTGAGAAATGTGATTAAGTTGTCCCACTGTGATGTTGTTTGTTTACAAGAAACCAAGTTAAATTCTTTGGAGTTTGCTCATGTAGCTACCTTTCTTCCCTCTTTTTTCGAGAAACAGTGTGCTTTCATAGATGCAATGGGGTCCTCAGGGGGATGCATTATTTCATGGAAAAGGAATTATGTGCTAGTCTCCTCTTGGTCCACAAAAAATACTATTTCGGTGTTGTTGCTCCAAACCAATTCGGGCAAGTTGTTTGTGGTTACAAATGTTTATGGACCGAGTCGAGATGAGGGGAAATTGGAGTTTATCCAGGAAATGAGGCGGCTGTCCAACCACGTCTCCCACCCTTGGATTGTCATTGGAGATTTTAATCTTGTCAGATGGCTAGTTGATCGGACAGGAGACATGAGGAGTTTTGGATTGATGAGTGCTTTCAATGATCTAATAGCCGAGCTTGAGCTCATTGAAGTGCCTAACAAAAACAGGAGGTTTACATGGAGTAATAAGCGGCCGGCCCCATCGCTGTCGAAAATTGACAGAGCTTTCGTTACCGAAGAATGGTCACAATACTTTCCATCTATTTCTCTCACAGCCTTAGAAGTCATCGTTTCTGACCATGCACCTTTGCTCTTGTCATGTAAGCAATTGCAGTCATGTCGAAAAAAAACACAAATTTGAAATTTTTTGGCTTTCTTGCCCACAGGTTAGAGAGATAATACAACAGGTGTGGCAACATACAGGGGACTATGCTGGGCCGAACTCACAACTTTTGTGTCAGAAAGTGGAAAAGATGCATCAATTGTTGCGAGCTTGGCACATGGAGACCCATTCAAACATAGAGAAGGAGCTGTTGAAGTGCAAGGGAGACATTCTGGTTATGGATCAGGTGGAGGAGTCAAGACAACTCACCCAAACAGAATTTGCACTTAGACAGCAATGGCGAGAGAAAGCATATTGTTTGGCATTAATTATTGAGACTCGGTGGCGACAAAGATCGAGATGCCGGTGGTTGGCTGAGGGAGATAACAACACCAAGTTCTTTCATAATTATGCGACATCTCGACTCAGAATCAACACAGTGCAATCCTTGCTAGTTGAAGGTCAACAGGTTTCGAATGTTTCTCAGATCCGAACTCTTTTCCTCAGTCACATGAGAACGATACTGGGCACTCAATTGCTAGTTGAGAGTTTTGATCCGTTTGTTCTGTATGAGAATGGACCAGATTTGAAGACTTTGGAGGACCCATTTACAGAGCAGGAGATTGAAAACATAGTGTTTAAATTGGCCAACAATCGGGCATCGGGCCCGATGGACTCCCAAGTGAATTTGCAAAGACTTATTGGGCAGAAATTAAGCATGAGATTTTTGGGTTGCTGCAGGATTTCTATAATGAAACTTTAGATCTTAGCCCCTTGAACACAGCCAATATAGTGATGATTCCCAAGAAACCAGGAGTTGTCGAATTGAAAGACTTTCGACCTATAAGCATTATCAGTCTTATTCCGAAAATTATCTCTAAGCTTCTTGCTACAAGGCTTTCGGTATTTCTGTCACAACTTATCTCTATTAACCAGTCGGCATTCATTAGAGGTCGTCAAATCTCTGAGAATTTTTTGGTGGTTAGAGAAATATTGCAACACGTAACCCAAGCTCGTCAACCGACAGTGGTTCTTAAAATAGATTTTTTGGGACCAGCTTGGGTCCGATGCCCATCGACCTCAAACTGGGTCCGATGGGTTCCATCACCATCCGATTCTCTTTAAGATCTGTGCACACATATATTAAAACAAATGCACGCGGATATTATAGCAGTGCGCACGGATCTTAAAGCAAATCAGACGGTGAGTAAACCCATCGGACCCAGTTTGATTAAAAATGTAAAATTCAGCTTAATAATTAGCTAATGATCATATGAAGTGGCCTGCTCGTACCAATGTTATCATTTCATTTTACTTTCATAAGTCCTTAATATATGAGAGACCTTCAAGATTCTCAAAAAAATTACTTCTACTCCATAAAAGCTCCTGTGCGAAGTACTATGTTTAATGTTTTTTGTCGATAGCAGTATCTATGAAAATAGTAGGGGTGTAAACGGTTCAGATATTATCTGATTTTATCTGGATCCGAATCCGAATCTGGGAAATCATGAATTTGGATATTATCGGATACGGATCCGGATAATATTATAGTGGATACGGATCCGGATACGGTTTGGAATTTGAAACCAGATATGGATCCGGATAATTATTCATATCCAACATTTGAATTAATCCGAATATCTGTATCGAATCCGCGAAATTAACTCCACATCGAGAGAGTGGATGACGTCTGGCGGTCTGGGCCGGGTGCGTATCCTCTGAGATATCTCAATTTTTGCGTGACCGACGTGTCCTGTACCTATTTGGGGAACTGTAGGGGGGCGATATTATTTGGGCTTTGAGATTCGTGCGGAATGTATTTGAACGATTGAGACTTTTCGATTGAGATATTCCAAAAGTCACGCAAAGTTTGAGATATCTCATAGGATTCGAATTCGTCTGGGTCTTGGGCTGACTGGGGTCGCTTTTTGTTTATAACTTTGCACTGTGTTTTGCTTAGTATATAAATACTTTGCTACCATGTACTATTTTATTGTGGGACTAACTGTTATGGGACTAAGAAAAATCCGGATTTCGATGATTCTTGTTGATTTTTTAATCCGCAAGTTCTGACTCTTCAATATGAATAAAGTATCAATATGATGCTCCAACCTAGGTAATATTTGAGTTTGACAAAATGTATTCCGAGTATTATTTTTTTTTTATAAACACCGTAACATTTTTTTTCCATTATAACTCCAACTTTTAATCACAGTATTAATCTACACAGTTGCGTTTCAAGTTTGAACATTTTTTTGTACATGAGTAAATAATGTTTGGTATCATCCGAATTACTAATGCTTGGTATGATCGGACAGTTCCATTTTCTGAATTATATCCTTTTTTTACTGTACGTACCAATATTATTTATCACAATTACAATTTATTTTCAGAAAATATTTTAAACTAGCATAATTTTTTTTTTAACTATCCGAATTATATTCATATTCGTATAAGTATCCGTCCTATATCCGATCCGTATCTGTATCTGTTTAACATTCGATCCGTATCTATATCCGAGACTATTCGTATCCGTATTCATATCTGGAAAAATTTAGCGGATAATATGAGGATATGGTTTGGTCACTATCTAATCCGTATCCGACCGTTTACACCCCTAGAAGATACCATCGGCAAAAAATATTTTTACCCGCGTGAATAATGACACATTTTGATAGCGGTGGTCGGTTGCAAAAATACATCCCGGTACGTAGAAGAGAAAATTATCTGCGCATCCCGGTACGTAAGTGAGAGACAATTATCTGCGTCATATTTAATAATTCATCATAATTCACTGTTTCATTTGTTCTATCCGTGAGTTCTGAGCGTCTTTTTTCTCATATTATATTTCCCCCCTATTTGTTCACCTCCTGCTATCTTTTTTTCTCGCTGATTGTTGCACTGAGTTGGCCTCTTTATTCTCTTCCCCAAGTAAATGACATCTCAATTGCTAGGTTAATTATTTTAAACAAATTTTCTTTATGTTATAAACCATGCTTGTAATATGCCAACAAATTTGAAAACAAATAATTAACATTGATAATTAATTATTTTTGGGTAAATAAATACAAAAATAATGTAAAAGGAATTAGTATAATTAATGAATATGATAGTGAAGAGAAACATCATATACTTGTATTTGAATAACAATTAAATTATCAATTCTAACCTACTATATATGACATGAACTTGAATTTATATTAATAAATATATAGATATATTATTAGAGGTTTGAACCAGATTTAAAACAAAATTATCTTTTGAGCCCCAAGATTTGGTGAGATTTTATTTAAAGGAAACGTGAATTTCCATGGGTAAGTACATCCTGCACATGAGTCTGACATATGAAAGGCCTGAAGCAAAAGAAAGGACATAATTAATATTTTGTAGTATATAGATAGTACAACACTGAAAGGCTAACGTAGCATAATGGTAGACGACTGGACGCCTAGACGGTGGTGCGTACTGGTCACTATGCCATAAATGACAAAGAATCTAATATATTATCCAGAAAAGCTCTGTCATGCTTTTGATGCCTTACCTAGCTAGCTTAGTTACATTACATGATACTTTCATGGTTTCATGACATTATAACTAATATTTGAGCTGCTACGTACTAATTGGATCACTAGAGAGAAAGAGATATGTGCCTTGATCAATGATCAGATCTGATATTCTGGTACTGTTAGCCCATAGGCCATAACACCGGGTAAATTTTAAAGTACTCATTTTCTGTAATATACACCACGTACGTAAATTACTACTAAATTCCAAATGTTCAATTTTAGCCTTCAATTTGAAGAATTCTGACCACTTTAGTACCGCATACTTACTGCTACTTTGTCAGTCCGACATTCTTTTATTAATGATTTTTTTCTTTTAATATCTCAGGACTTGAATCAGTAACCTTCGTTTGAGCACTAATACAAAACATAAATTACACACATTCTTGCAATATATAGCTTGGGACTTAAAACTCTCAAGCAAATGGAAGAATGAATGAGACAAGTATAGAAGCGCTATTTTAGTAGATGAGGGTCAAAATTGATATCTTAGTTAGTTCTAATTGATAAAGCATGGTCTAGTTCTGCAAAATCGGTCGAGTTCAATTGAAATCGGGCAACACGTACCTAACTGATTTTTCAATGAGTTATGCGGCTAGCTAGGGTTCTAAATAACTGACGTGTCGTGCCCTGCTGTACTGTACCGTACTGTGATCAAATTTAAAAAAATGATCACGGCACATTAGTTACGCTGTGACCACACGTAACTTGTCTAAATATAAATGGTCACTTTGGTTATATTAGATCACATTTAACTATTTTTAGATTTATCTATCATCTATTTGGGAAGAAAGGGATCCAACTGATCTAGCTAAAATGTAATGCGTATTTTAATACAAACGTAAGCATTTTTCCTCTCATGTTTACTTGAAAGAAATGCCTTTCATGAAAGTGTTTTAAGAAACCGGTTTGTGGTTAGCATTCTTTTTTTTTTTTCCTCATGTTTACTTAAAAAGAAAATGTAGTTTATCAGGGTTAGAATAACAAATGTATAGTTTCTGGTGTCTGGGCTACTATTGCTTAGAGGCCTGCACATAGCACATATGAAAAGCTGCATAGTTTTCTCATAAATGATGATGAGAGGAGGACATATCTAAAAAGCTACATTGAAAAAGGCGAAATTGGTTATTCGCTTTTCAACTTTAAAAAGTTCTCATGTATGAATACCCAAGGTGTGCACGTGACTCTAGAAAAGTTTTTAGCTAATATTTTGAACTAGAACAGAATTAAACTGGACCCTACTAGACCGGTGAACTGTGAGAACTAAAACCGTGACAAAACCGGACCGGACCTAATCCATCAATATATTGTCCAGATGATAGCCAAACTCTTTATATATTAAATAAATATTCGTTCATTGGTCTATCTTTATTAAAATATGTCAATATATTTGTTTAGATAAATTAATTGTCCAGATGATAGTTCATTTAATCAGTTTATATTCAGGCTACATTGCTAGCATATTCTTGATTGCCCCGTACAAGAACTCTTAATTTCAATTTGAAGTTCTGATTGGATATATGGATGATAAAAAAAATTATATTAAAATATTGTTGTAAAATTATATTATGTGTTTTTCTTAAAAAGAAATTCTAACTATTTTTTACATTCAAACAAAACGATAATAGTAGATCACATTAAATAAATCCATTCGACCAACAAATTTTTTTAGATTAAAATATGAATGCGTAGCATTGTTACACAGGTTGCTGAGTATACTTCAAATCATGAAAGGACCAAATGATTTTTATACTGTAAAATAAGTTCCACAATTCAGTACTGTAAAATTTGTTTCTTATCAAGATATTAAGAAGAAAAAAAAAAGAACCGTAGACCTAATTGGATCGGATCGGGACCGGACCGTATGAATTTGGACTATGGTTTTGAACCAACTATTTCAAGTTAGAACCGTCGGAACCGAACTGTGTAGAACCGTGATCCGTGCGAAACCGTGAACTGGCTGAATTTAGACCGGACCGGACCATTTGGTCAACACTAGTGTGACCACATGACATCATCTACTCAAATAGCAAGTTTCGTGTAAACTTGGAGATGGAAACATACAAGTTTTGTGGAGATTTCCTGTCAATTTCGTGTAGGCAATTGGTTATATAATGCAGGAATTAATATATGACACCATATATCTATATAAATATTGGATGATATATCCAGACATTTGTCGTCCTTCAATTTAGTAACGATCGAGCTAGAGAGCTGGTACGTGCAGAATATATATATATATATATATATATATATATATATATATATATATATATATATATATATATATATATATATATATATATATATATATATATAGGACGTGGCTAAGGTGCTATGCGTTGCACGGATGACCTCCGTGCAACGGCTCAAAATTTGAGTTTTCAAAATCCTAACAGTCGATCCGAACCGTTCAACATGTAATCTATACTAAAATGTACTTGAAAACCAAATTTTACATTTTTTGGAATTTGTTTACTATTTATTAAGTATTTTACAAAACTGCTGTTTTTCAGTGATCCAGAATTACTGAAAAACAGCAGTTTTGTAAAATACTTAATAAATAGTAAAAAAATTCCAAAAAATGCAAAATTTGGTCTCCAAGCACATTTCAATATGTAGAACACATCTAACGGTTTGGATCGACCGTTAGAAATTTGAAAATTCAAATTTTGAGCCGTTGCACGGAGGCCCTCTATGCTACGCGTAGCATATTAGCAATTTCCTATATATATATATATATATATATATATATATATTAATTATTAACTATTAATTTGCTTTTTCATGCTGGCTAGCTTTAATTATATATTGTATCTATTCTATAATTAACGATATATAGATTAATTGCTGTATATATTCTTGATTCCAATTAATTAAAAAGCGTGGTAGCTTTAATTATATAATATTTATTTAATTAATTAATTAATTTTCAGATAACAGGGCGTGTTGGCTAACTTCGATCAATATTCATGGATATTGATGAGAATAATGCAGGACAGTAAGTTAATTTCATAATTACATGAATATATATATGTGTGTGTGTGTAGAAGCTTTTAAATATATATATATATTTGAATTATCGTTATCTGAATAAATATTCTTTTTAATTATGTACAATTTTTTTTAAATTTCATTATGTATAATTCAGGATTGAAAAACTATATGACCTCAAGAAAGACAGTCCCTGGCGTTTCAAGAATAATACTGTATTTCTGAAGTTGCGGCGAACTTTAAAAAAAATGTTGATGTGTATGACATAATGTATGTATGTATGTATGTATGTATAAAGCTAGCTAGCTAATTAGCTAGCGGTATTAAATAAAAATCAGGTATAATATCGTGGTTTCATTATTGATTTTTCATTATTTCCTTGATCGATGTCAAATTTTTTTTTTATTTGCATGATTAGATGTCAACTTTAATTTTAATCTAGATATTGTTGTTGCTTTCTTGAGTTTTCTTTTAATTCTACTTTAGATATTGTAGTGTATTCTATTTTGAAGTTAATTGTCAGCTACTAAATATATCTTAATTATAACTATTTTAGCAATTATATTATATAATTTAAAGTGCGGAAACAGATTCCAGAAAATATTAAAAGTTATCTTTAAAAATAATGAACTGATCGAAATAAATGAAATTAAAGATTGGACCGACAAGCTAGATCGATCTCACACAAACACAATGCCGGCATTTTTTTTCCATAACCAAAAAATTAAATAATATAATATTAATAACCAAATTTTGAAAAAAATTTCAATCCTAACCAGACCGGCCCCCCATTGGGCGGTCTGCCCTACCCACAAAACCACCCCCCCACCCGGCCGTCTGCTTTTTTTTTTTTTCCTATAAAAACTCCTCTCCCCTCCCCCCACCCACACCAAACCCTAGCCGTTGCCACTGCCTCCTCCGCCGTTTTTTTGTGTCGAAACCGCTGGAAACTCCGTTTTGTCGTCCCGAACGCGATATTTCGCACCTTCGTTGCATTTTCGACCCCTCTCCGCTTATATTTTCGGGTACGAAATTTTTTGCGAATTTTTAGAAATTGTTTCGAATCGTTAGAAATTGTTGATTGGAATTGTTATAAATTAGGTAGAAATTGTTTGATTGGAATTGTTATAAATATTAGAATTGTTAGAATTGTTTGATTGGATTTGAATTGTTAGATATTATTTGATTGAAATGGTTAGAAATTGTTTGATTGTGTCTATATAATTATTTTTTTTTTAATTTTGTATGAAGAAAACTAACATTATCTAACTACAGGATGGTCACCCTACATGGAGTGCCGAGCCCACTTTCACTCCGGCAGACTTTGGTCTCACCGACACTGGGGCAGAGGACGACCAGGAGGCTAGCGGCAGTGGGGCACAGCAGGCTACCCAGTTTGATCCATGGGCGGATGCTGCGTTTTGGACACAGCCACCGACCACGTATACAGGGGACTGGGACGCGCCCACACTATCGATGCCACCCTCCAGGCAGCACGACCACGAGGCTAGTGGCAGTGGGGCACAGCAGGCTACCCAATTTGATCCATGGCCGGATGCTGTGTTTGGGACACAGCCACTGAGCACGTATACACAGGACGACATGCATTTTGATTATTCTGATGACGAGGATCCTGCAGAGCCCTCTGAGTCTCCACAGCCTCAGAGATGTGTCCAGCCGCGGAGGGCGTGCGGGGCGCCTTCCAGATTGTCATTGTCCGGTCGTCGTCGTCGTCGCTAATTTTTTATATTTCATATTGTAGCCCTTGACAGTATATTTATATTTTCCTTTCTATATTTTATGTTGATCAGACGTTATTTGGTTATTTTATTTATTTATATTTTCGTTTCTATATTTTATGTTGACTAGACGTTATTTGGTTATTTTGTTCACTCGACCAAATTCGTCGTTATTTTGTTCACAAGGAAATTACAAGGAAATACAATCATATAATCACAAGAAAATAGATAAAATACAATATAAATTACAAGCAATTACATAAAATACAATATAAAATTAAAAAAAAAAAAACGGACTGCCGGGTGGGGGGGCGGTCTGCTTGGGGTGTAGACCGCTGGGTGAGGGGGGGCGGTCTGGTTAGGATTGAAATTTTATTCAAAATTTGATTATTAATATTATATTATTTAATTTTTTGGTTATGGAAAAAAATGCCGGAACGCAATGCGTATATATATATCTTTTGTAAAATCAGGGCCGATCAAAGAAAATTAAATTGATCACGATATCACGAAAGATCGACATAATTGATTTGTTGTTGAATCAATTACGAGCGAGGCTATGGATCGATAACTCTGTTTTTCAAGTTAAATTAATCAAGTTCTCTTAATTTAAATGAATGAATGACTAAAAAACTATTACATACCTTTCTCATTTATTAATTAGTTACTTATCATTTTCAATTTCAATTTAAGTCCTTATATATATATATATATATATATATATATATATATATATATATATATATATATATATATATATATATATATTATCAGATGATTATTAAGTTAATAAAAGTCGTGCAGCTAGCTACCTAGGGGAACATAATGAAAGCTGACGCTTAATTTGATTCTGTACGTCCTTTATTAATTAAATTAGTTTTCTATGACCAATGGCGTCTAGCTTGGTGCAATCATTTTTCCTACATAACACAACCTCCATCTTGATGGTATGTTTGCACCTATTTATGTTTTTGACATAGCAGTTGTTCTCATATTTCATATAAGGCAAAGATTTCTATGGACATAAGAACTTATTTGTAAAATGAATATATTTTTATTTTTACTATTTATTAAGACGAGTACAAAAAATATCAAATTCAGACCATTGAATTTTGTACCCATCTTAATAAATATTAAAAAAATTCAGAAAAATGTAAAATTTGGTCTCCAAGCACATATTAATATGGAGAATAAGATGAACGGTTCGGATCGACTGTTTGAACTTTGAAAATAAAAATATGTTCATTTTACAAATAGGTTCTTATATCCATAGAAGCATCACTCTTCATATAATCGATAGTAAGGTCTTTTAGAAACATACTTCTTTTGACATCTTTTTTCAGTTTCTTCACCTCCTTGCTGCTTATTATCTTTTTACTCGCTGACCTTAATGTTATACAATATGTATGTAGTTTGGAGTCAGATTTGAGCAATACAAAGCAAATTGGGTCCTTTATATATATACATGGTATTATCAAGGAGCAATATTGTCAATAATTTTAAAAAATGTTGATGTGTATGACATAATGTATGTATGTATGTATGTATGTATAAAGCTAGCTAGCTAATTAGCTAGCGGTATTAAATAAAAATCAGGTATAATATCGTGGTTTCATTATTGATTTTTCATTATTTCCTTGATCGATGTCAAATTTTTTTTTTATTTGCATGATTAGATGTCAACTTTAATTTTAATCTAGATATTGTTGTTGCTTTCTTGAGTTTTATTTTAATTCTACTTTAGATATTGTAGTGTATTCTATTTTGAAGTTAATTGTCAGCTACTAAATATATCTTAATTATAACTATTTTAGCAATTATATTATATAATTTAAAGTGCGGAAACAGATTCCAGAAAATATTAAAAGTTATCTTTAAAAATAATGAACTGATCGAAATAAATGAAATTAAAGATTGGACCGACAAGCTAGATCGATCTCACACAAACACAATGCCGGTATTTTTTTTCCATAACCAAAAAATTAAATAATATAATATTAATAACCAAATTTTGAAAAAAATTTCAATCCTAACTGGACCGCCCCCCCATTGGGCGGTCTGCCCTACCCACAAAACCACCCCCCCACCCGGCCGTCTGCTTTTTTTTTTTTTTTTTCCTATAAAAACTCCTCTCCCCTCCCCCCACCCACACCAAACCCTAGCCGTTGCCACTGCCTCCTCCGCCGTTTTTTGTGTCGAAACCGCCGGAAACTCCGTTTTGTCGTCCCGAACGCGATATTTCGCACCTTCGTTGCATTTTCGACCCCTCTCCGCTTATATTTTCGGGTACGAAATTTTTTGCGAATTTTTAGAAATTGTTTCGAATCGTTAGAAATTGTTGATTGGAATTGTTATAAATTAGGTAGAAATTGTTTGATTGGAATTGTTATAAATATTAGAATTGTTAGAATTGTTTGATTGGATTTGAATTGTTAGATATTATTTGATTGAAATGGTTAGAAATTGTTTGATTGTGTCTATATAATTATTATTTTTTTTAATTTTGTATGAAGAAAACTAACATTATCTAACTACAGGATGGTCACCCTACATGGAGTGCCGAGCCCACTTTCACTCCCAGCAGACTTTGGTCTCACCGACACCGGGGGCGAGAGGACGACCGGGAGGCTAGCGGCGGTGGGGCACAAGCAGGCTACCCAGTTTGATCCATGGGCGGATGCTGCGTTTTGGACACACCCACCGACCACGTATACGGGGGGACTGGGGACGAGCCCACACTATCGATGCCACCCTCCGGGCAGCACGACCACGAGGCTAGTGGCGAGTGGGGCACAAAGAGCTACCCAATTTGATCCATGGCCGGATGCTGTGTTTGGGACACGGCCCACCGAGCACGTATACACGGGACGACATGCATTTTGATTATTCCGATGACGAGGATCTCGCAGAGCCCTCCGAGTCTCCACAGCCTCGAGAGATGTGTCCAGCCGCGGAGGGCGTGCGGGCGCCTTCCGATTGTCATTGTCCTGGTCGTCGTCGTCGTCGCTAATTTTTTATATTTCATATTGTAGCCCTTGACAGTATATTTATATTTTTCTTTCTATATTTTATGTTGATCAGACGTTATTTGGTTATTTTATTTATTTATATTTTCGTTTCTATATTTTATGTTGACTAGACGTTATTTGGTTATTTTGTTCACTCGACCAAATTCGTCGTTATTTTGTTCACAAGGAAATTACAAGGAAATACAATCATATAATCACAAGAAAATAGATAAAATACAATATAAATTACAAGCAATTACATAAAATACAATATAAAATTAAAAAAAAAAAAAACGCCGGGGGGGGGGGCGGTCTGCTTGGGGTGTAGACCGCTGGGTGAGGGGGCGGTCTGGTTAGGATTGAAATTTTATTCAAAATTTGGTTATTAATATTATATTATTTAATTTTTTGGTTATGGAAAAAAATGCCGGAACGCAATGCGTATATATATATCTTTTGTAAAATCAGGGCCGATCAAAGAAAATTAAATTGATCACGATATCACGAAAGATCGACATAATTGATTTGTTGTTGAATCAATTACGAGCGAGGCTATGGATCGATAACTCTGTTTTTCAAGTTAAATTAATCAAGTTCTCTTAATTTAAATGAATGAATGACTAAAAAACTATTACATATCTTTCTCATTTATTAATTAGTTACTTATCATTTTCAATTTCAATTTAAGTCCTTATATATATATATATATATATATATATATTATCAGATGATTATTAAGTTAATAAAAGTCGTGCAGCTAGCTACCTAGGGGAACATAATGAAAGCTGACGCTTAATTTGATTCTGTACGTCCTTTATTAATTAAATTAGTTTTCTATGACCAATGGCGTCTAGCTTGGTGCAATCATTTTTCCTACATAACACAACCTCCATCTTGATGGTATGTTTGCACCTATTTATGTTTTTGACATAGCAGTTGTTCTCATATTTCATATAAGACAAAGATTTCTATGGACATAAGGACTTATTTGTAAAATAAATATATTTTTATTTTTACTATTTATTAAGACGAGTACAAAAAATATCAAATTCAGACCATTGAATTTTGTACCCATCTTAATAAATATTAAAAAAATTCAGAAAAATGTAAAATTTGGTCTCCAAGCACATATTAATATGGAGAATAAGATGAACGGTTCGGATCGACTGTTTGAACTTTGAAAATAAAAATATGTTCATTTTACAAATAGGTTCTTATATCCATAGAAGCATCACTCTTCATATAATCGATAGTAAGGTCTTTTAGAAACATACTTCTTTTGACATCTTTTTTCAGTTTCTTCACCTCCTTGCTGCTTATTATCTTTTTACTCGCTGACCTTAATGTTATACAATATGTATGTAGTTTGGAGTCAGATTTGAGCAATACAAAGCAAATTGGGTCCTTTATATATATACATGGTATTATCAAGGAGCAATATTGTCAATAATTTTAAAAAATGACCGTGTAATAAATAATAATAATTTCTATTTCGGTCTCATTTGTTGCTATTAAGTACATGATTGCAAAATGGGATTGAGTGTGCTGTTGATGATATTTATGATAAAATGTCCCAAATAACTGTTAGTTTTCTTTTTCTTATTTTCTACATAAATTTTGAAATATATATATTTAGAATCTCTTTGCTTAATTCTTTTTAACATTAAATTTTTTGAAAGACAATATCAAGATTATCAATCTTAGACTATAGGGAAGCTACAACAAGTGAGGGAGAAATCAGCCGCCACAAGTGATAACTGATAAGTAAGCTTTATTTTTTTAGTTTCAAAATTATTTTATCATCTTCATTTTTTTTTTTTCAATTAAATATCTTCATGTTATGCCTTGGTATATGACCAATAAAAAAAAGGTAAAAATTAGACCAGTACATGCTACATATGTTTTGAGTGGCTTAGTCTGTACTGGCTGAAGTTAAGGTCAAAATCATTGTAAACAAGATAAGATTGTTTAAAAAAAAAAAAGATAGTGCCAGGGTTTTAGCAGTACAATGCTGACCAGAAGTACTGTATGCCAGTCAATTACCAAACATCAATATAACTGCCATGTGTAATTTTTTTTTTCTTATTTTGATTCTTATTATTATTTGTTTCAAATAACCATGTACATAGATGTATTGGTTCATTTAGTATTGGGAATTATGATTCTTACAATGGATATGGAGGTACAAACAGGTCAAAAGAGACTGGCATACTTATTGATGATAAAGAGACCAAGTTGCATAACAGTATTGAAAGAGATCAATACACCAAGAAGAAGGTTAGGCAAAAACATTGAAGGAGCATATCAAAGGATGAGTTTAACGAGGACTTCAATCCATGTGAAATGATAGTTACTTATGATAAGTATCTAGGCTAAAGTGTCAAAAGAACCCAAAATTCATTGATAAACTTTAATTTATAACGTAAGAATAAACAAAAAAAAATATAGAACAAAGGTGTCATCTTTGTTACTTAAAAGTTTTGGTCATGGTGATGCGAAGGTCAAGTCACATGCGCGCACAAGAAGAACTATAAAATATATAGTAAATAAAGTTGTTTTATATCCTTTATACACACGTTGATTCTTTAAATCTAAATAACTGACGTTCCGTGCCGTGCCGTGCCGTGCCGTGCCGCACTGTGATCAAATTTAAAAGAATGATCACGGCACATTAGTTACGTTGTGACCACACGTAATGTGTTTAAATATAACTGGTCACTTTGGTTATATTAGATCACATTTAACTATTTTTAGATTTATCTATCATCTATTTGGGAAGAAAGGGATAGAACTGATCTAGCTAAGATGTAATGCGTATTTTAATACAAACGTAAGAATTTTTCCTCCCATGTTTACTTGAAAGAAATGCCTTTCAGGAAATTAAGTGTTTTAAGAAACCGTTTTATGGTTAGCATTCTTTTTTTTTCCTCATGTTTACTAAAAAACAAAATGTAATTTATCAGGGTTAGAATAGCAAATGTATAGTTTCTGGTGTCTGGGCTACTCTTGCTTAGAGGCCTGCACATAGAACATGAAAAGCTGCATAGTTTTCTCATAAATGATGATGAGAGGAGGACATATCTAAAAAGCTACATTGAAAAAGGGCGAAATCGGTTATTCGCTTTTCAACTTTAAGAAGTTCTAATTATGATGTCTTCTTGCAATTTTTTTTCTTTTTATAATGTTTGAATACTCAAGGTGTGCATATGACTCTTCATATATTATATATTTTTAGTTACTATCCTCTAAAATTGAAATAATTCAATTGACATCGTTTCCAAAATAAAATTTCAAAATTACCAAGGTGAATTAATTAATGTTGGACAAGGCTGAGAAGAATTAAATGTTGGACCAAAAAAGAGAACTAACTTCCTCATATGCTTCTAGTACTGGATCCAAACACCAAGAATTACATGTATTTCTGATCGTTACTGCAATTTTTAACCACCCAATTTTACCGAATTATTTAATATTTGAAATACATTTTTCATCTGATTTTTAAACTACCAACAACCCGAGTTACTAGAAAATTATATCACAAGACAAAACGCCCAATTATATATATATGTATTATGTAAAATTTTCCTTCTGATCGACATCCTGTATTGCTGGGGAAAGCAAAGCAATCAATGCACTTAAGTTGCCAAAGAATTTTCTCATCACTATTAATTACATCCCTCGTATAGAATGCAAAGAGCATTCGATTGTACTATTAATTTAACCACATTCACGACCACGTGATCTACCAAGTTGTCATAATAACATATACTTATTTTTTTTTAAAACTGGAGCCTTACAAGAGGACATAATAATTTTACATGTTTCATAAACTAACGATCGATCGATAATCTTATTTTTTATTAAAAATGTAAATTTCAACTTAATTAGCTAATGATCATATAAAGTGGCCTGCTTGTTCCTATGTTATCATTTCATTTTACTTTCATTAATCCTTAATAGATATGAGAGACCTTGATGAGATTCTTAAGAAAAATTACTTCTACTCCATAAAAGTTCCTGCGCGAAGTATTTATGTTTTATGTTTTTTGTCGACAGGAGTATCTGTGAAGATACCGTCGGCAAAAAATATTTTTACTCGGACGAATAATGAACAGTTTTGTAGTGGTGGTCGGTTGAATCATTGCAAAAATACATCTCGATAGAACAGCAAAAAAATTAACTTCAATTACATATATTTTTTTGGGACAAGCTTGGATTCGATGCCCATCGGACTCAAACTGGGTTCGATGGGTTCCACCACCATCCGATTCGCTTTAAGATCTGTGCGCATGTATATTAAAATGAATGCTCGCGGATATTATAGCAGCGTGCACGGATCTTAAAGCAAATCGGACGGTGATTAAACCTATCGTATCCAGTTTGATTATAGTTGTAAATTTCAGCTTAATAATTAGCTAATGATCATATAAAGTGGCCTGCTCGTACCTATGTTATCATTTCATTTTACTTTCATAAATCCTTAATATATGAGAGACCTTCAGATTCTCAAGAAAATTACTTCTACTCCATAAAAGCTCCTGTGCGAAGTATCTATGTTTTATGTTTTTTGCCGACAGTAGTATCCGTGAAGATACCATCAGTAAAAACATTTTTATCCGCACGAATAATGACACATTTTGATAGCGGTGGTCGGTTGAATCATTGTAAAAATACATCCCGGTAGAAGAGAAAAAAAATTAACTTCAATTACATATTTTTTTTAGGTAATTATGGGAATAATATAAATTAATAAACAGAATTTCAAAGTGTATGTTTTTTTAATTTCTGAAATTATACTCCAGCTAGTTTTTTTTTTGTGGTTCCTGGGATGATTTGGTTTAAATTCACATGGGAAGAATTTCAAAGTGTATTGTTTTGATGGATTGTATTTTTGTGGGCATTGATAATTTGGATATGTAAAAGGAATTATTATAATTAATGAATATGATAGTGAAGAGAAACATCATATACTTGTATTTGAATAACAATTAAATTATCAATTCTGACCTACTATATATGACATGAACTTGAATGTATATGAATAAATATATAGATATATTATTAGAGGTTTGAACCAGATTTAAAACAAAATTATGTTTTGGGCCTCAAGATTTGGTGAGATTTTATTTAAAGGAAACGTCAATTTCCATGGGTAAGTACATCCTGCATGAGTCTGACATATGAAAGGTCCGAAACAAAAGAAAGGAAATAATATTTTGTAGTATATAGATAGTACAATACTGAAAGGCTAACGTATCATAATGGTAGACGACTGGTCGCCTAGACGGTGGTGCGTACTGGTCACTATGCCATAATCGACAAAGAATCTAATATATTATCCAGAAAAAGCTCTGTCATGCTTTTGGTCCCTTACCTAGCTAGCTTAGTTACATTACATGATACTTTTATAGTTTCATGACATTATAACTAATATTTGAGCTGCTACGTACTAATTGGATCACTAGAGAGAAAGAGATATGTGCCTTGATCAATGATCAGATCTGATATTCTGGTACTGTTAGCCCATAGGCCATAACACCGGGTAAATTTTAAAGTACTCATTTTCTGTAATATACACCACGTACGTAAATTACTACTAAATTCCAAATGTTCAATTTTAGCCTTCAATTTGAAGAATTCTGACCACTTTAGTACCGCATACTTACTGCTACTTTGTCAGTCCGACATTCTTTTATTAATGATTTTTTTCTTTTAATATCTCAGGACTTGAATCAGTAACCTTCGTTTGAGCACTAATACAAAACATAAATTACACACATTCTTGCAATATATAGCTTGGTACTTAAAACTCTCAAGCAAATGGAAGAATGAATGAGACAAGTACAGAAGCGCTTTTGAGTAGATGAGGGCCAGAATTGATATCTTAATTAGTTCTAATTGATAAAGCATATTGGTCTGCAAAATCGGTCGAGTTTGATAGAAATCGGGCAACACGTACCTAACTGATTTTTGAATGAGTTATGCAGCTAGCTAGGGTTCTGAATAACTGACGTGCTGTGGCCTACCGTACTGCGATCAAATTTAAAAAAATGATCACGGCAAATTAGTTATGCACGCACTGTTTGATGACCAGTACTAGAATTGCTCAAACATACATATATATATGCTTACATGCATGCCAAATTATAGTACCTTTTTATATTATTTCTTTTTGTTTGGACAATTCTGAGCCTTAAAAAGCACTGGCATGGGGACCCTGGGCATAGCATTTCTTTAATTTTGCTGGGAACTTTATTTACAGTAATTTCAGTAGTTTCTGTAATTACTAAAAGAGAAACTACACATCCATTATGCATATATGGACTGCATATTATGTTGAACCATGCAATATACATGTGTGTGTGTGTTAACGTCACCAACCAAAATTAGACCTGTTATATTTGAAGTTACGTTTGTATAATAACAAGACACGTAGTCCTAAAGCATTAAAATACACAAATCCATCATTCTTATCCCAGAAAATTGAAGAAAATAAAACTAACATCTCATAAAAAAACTACTAATTTTTTAGGTCATATATAACATCAGTTTTGAGAAGCTGGCATGCTATCTTGAAACCACATCATCCCATTTTCACCATTTTCTGTAGATCCCTCCTGCATGTTATTAATATAATAGGCCATATTAAAACTTCAATTATAATTTCTCTCCAAATTAATAAACCTTCAATAATAAAGTTGAAAACAATCAGCATAGTTTTCAGAATTTCTTTAAACACTCCAACCAGCAAAAGAGGATAAGATCAGATAGAAATTAATAACCAATTAGAAGCTACACAAAATTAATATTCAGATATAGTAAACAATTCATGTAAATTTGATTAGTGGATCATCATGAAATTCAAGTGAGGGGTATCAAGGCATTTTTCACTCGCTATTAACTATTTATAACCTGTACATATGTGACCAACCCTCATGATCTGGTTTAATTGCTAGAGCTGTTCTTTTACACTCTGGCAAGTGAATCGTCTAGATCCTTGTATCCTATATGCATCATTCAATTGAGCAGGTATTTTAAATAATGAAAAGGAAGGCTATAATTAAAGGTTTAATGAGAAAAACCTTTTCTTGAAGAAAACTGGGCAGTACTTCTTGCTTCCTAGACTGAAATACAGGTAAATATATACACACACATATATTAAAACAAGTTTGATTTGGCAACTATAACAGATAAAATTTGAAGCAAAAGGAGAAAACAAGTCTTAATAGCACATTCACCGGCCTTCGCCTTTTCCTATTAGGTCATGGCATCATAACTTTGATAAAAAAAAAAGCACAACAAACACAGTTGAAATCATACACGGTACAGAATCAGATACAACAGAAAATGGGAATGGGCTATCAATTAATGATCATAAAATTTACTGCCTTTTCTGATCATCAAATTAAATAAAATAAATCCAATCCAAATCACTCTGTATTAGAATGATTTATTTTCTAATATGCCCCTCCTTAACTAATAATCAGGTCATCTACACAAATCATCTAACTGGTGCAGTATGGATGCTTCAGTAACCCATAGACATATTGAAATGGAAAGTCTAGTTCAGTTAGCATAGAAACTAAGTTGTACTTTTGACAAAATTAATAAATAAAAAATAAGAACTAAGTTATACCGTGGTAGTATGCTAATATGGTATACACCGTTTGTAGAACTGTAAGTGCCAAAAGAGAAACACCGGCTGTAAGAGAAATAACTGTCCACGGACTGTTAAAATATTCTCTTTTCAATGTTGCCCTCCACCTACGCCAATCAGAACGATAGTAGCGGGTTACATCTTCATAGACTTGCTTGAGGTAGTGTGTATCGTAGTCCATAAAGGAGCACTCTGTTAGCCAGTTGAAAAACGAAACTAGTTCTTCATCTGTGGCCAACAGATTGTCGACTATTCTTTCCTTTTGAAGCAGAGTGACATCTCTTGGTGTTTGAAATAGGCAACCCATGAAGGTCGCGTAGCTCGTCAAATTGTACAGGTTATGGCTGCCTGTATCACACTGCTCGAAGGACACTAGGTTTGAAAGGTGGCATCTTCGTATCTCTTCTATCGAGATAAAGGGGATCTCGAGGGTGCCATTCTGAAATCTTATATCCAGGAAATTATCTGACCTACTGCACTGAAAGATTACACCAGCTTCGTGAAGCTGACTAGCGGAAGGAACTGTTCCAGGAGGCCTTCTATTAATCGGCCTGCTTCTTCTGACGAGGTTTAACCATCCTGTTCCTGTTCTTGTTCTCGGTGGACTAGGTCTGCGCACGTAATAGAGATAATAAATGTGAAGAATGTGCTTCATCTGATCTTGTGCCACATTACTCTTTCGAATATACTCGTACGCTCTTTCATTCCTATTTGACACGTACTGTGCCAGCATTTGAAGAAGTGGGTCAATCTCCATAGTAGGAGTATAGAGGAGGTCAAACAATTTCTCAATGACAAAGAAGGGAAGTTGATTTTCCAACATAAGAAGATCACTCCGAATAATTGGTTTTGCCCAACCCACATTATATATGGGATTCTTATCTTTCTTAATCCATTTAATGAGGAATTCGATGATGAAACACCCATCAAGGAGCATCATCTTTACAAACTCCTTGCTCGATATCGTCACATCTTCAAAGTAGCACGCTCTTGCTCGCGGTTCCAAAATAATCAATTCACGGACGCATTTCTCCATGTTATTTTCGGTATTCCGTGAAAGATAATTTTGAAGACAGATACGTTTATGGCTTTCCATGGCTCGGAGAGCATCACTGCCATTGAAGTATGGGCCAACCGAAACCATCCTTGGCTCATACAGCTCCTTGTTCTTGTTCCGTATATTTGCAGGCAATCTAAAGATAGTAAACTCCTGCTTTTGATTTGCATCAGAAACCTTAACATTGTTCTGGATTTCTGCATCAGAAACCGGAAGATTGTCCTGGATTTCTTCTACCAAATTTCGGATGTCTTCAGAAGCAGTCCCATCAAGGTTACGGGCACGATTGGTCATCTCCATGAATAAGTGGCCACTAACTACATTGTTGTAATAGACAAGATAAAGAAAGTTAGGATATACTGTCCTTGAGATAGATGCTATTTATCTAGATTAGCATATATATGTGTGTGTGTGTGTGTGTGTGTTGAATTTTCTACTTAATTATGGCAATAAAACCATATACTTGTCTGAACCAGATCAACTCAGGCAGGGTGCAAAGTGAAAAAAAGAGAAATTAGTAAATCTGAGATCCTCTCGAGTTCAGAGAACCCAGAAGAATTTACTTGAAACAAACAGTGAGGCTGGAGGACAGAGGGTGGTTGTTTTGCTGGTAAACCCTTTAATGGCTTAGAAAAAAATTCAACAAAACATGTATTGAATTTGTGGACTTTTTAAATTTTAATTTGCACTGCGTGTAAGCAAGCATGATTAATTAACTAACATATTGACAAATGATCAATCAAGAGAGGTAGAACAGGTAAGAAATAGATTGCCAATTTCATAAGTTCAAAAAAATTAAAGGGAGCAGAGCAGAGCACTTACCGATTAATTCTAGAGAGGAGCAGGGAAATTAAAGGAAAAGGGAAAGGGGAGAGAGGCCCTCAGAGAGGAGAGAGATGCAGACGCCCCACCTCCATCCTCCATAGAGAGGCTGAGAGAGGGAGAGCAAGTCCATTTTCCATCGGCTATTCGGCTGGGTTTAATTTAGGGTTTAGACGATTGAGAGACTGAGACTGAGACTGAGACTGAGGGGTAACGTCTGCTAAATGGGCTACTTAACTGGCTATAAAGAGGCCCAAATTAATACACTTTTTTTCCCCACAAATTGGACACAATTCGCAAATGCTTTCAAGGCTGATGATTTTTTTTTACTATGCAATAATTAGTCATGTCTATTAATTTGGAAACATGTGACATGTCACAATTAATGAGATTTTTTTACAATTTTTTCAAAGTTCAGTACATTGAAATATTTTTTTTTTTCAGTTCACTTTTTAATTTTATTTAACTGTCCGTATTCCAACTAGCTTATAATTTACATGAATTTTGTTTTATCTTTTATGTTATTCTTTTTTCCCCATTAATTCCCTTTTTAAAGAAGAGAGAACATAGAGAGAGAAAGAGAGAGATGGACCCTGGTGAGTTGTGAAGTAAGAATATTATTTTACTTCACGCTCATATTTTCATTTTTAAAAATCAAACATTCAATCCGTATCGCTTAACAAGATTGACCGTTTTTAATATGAATATCTTGTTTAGCGGTCCTGCTGTCTTCTTGTTTTTTGTTATTATTTTCACAGTTGCTTCACGTGTTAGCTGTAACAAAAAAAGGTCATGGTGCCAGCTTCCTCCTTATTCGTTATCTGATTAGTTGAGTGTGTAATGCAACGTACCTAATTCGTCTTGTGCTTCCATGGAAAGATATATCAGTGTGTAATGCAACGTACAACTGCTTAGTTGAGTGTAGTATCAGTGTTTATTGCAAATTTATACAGCTGTTGTAAGCAATCCCTAAAGATACTAGTACCCCACTTATGATCCCACAAGGTGATGGTGCAGCCGTCTCCTGAAATCCATCTTTGTAGAACAATCAAAGAATCCTACTGTCTCTTTTTTAAGAGCTTAAAACACTGTTGTTAGTGGTCTACCTTGAGTAATTTGTGCAGTTTGCCTAAATCATGACTTCCAAAGCCTGTGCCCTTGCTCGAACCACCACTAAAGTCATTTCAATAGCAGTGCCTCATTAATTATTTTACAAAACCGTTGTTTTCAGACCGTTGAAATTTGTACCTTAATTAATAGTTAAAAAATTAGAAATAATGTAAAATTTGAAATTCAATCTTATTTCACTGCATAGATTATGTTGAATGGTTTGGATTCACTGCTTGAACTTTGAAAAATCATGTTGAAATTAAAATGACTACAGATTAGCGTTGCATGTAATTAAGTGTATCCCTCTAAACTATACACATAAATGAGAAATTAAACAAACAAACTACATATCATATCTGATGATATTAAAATATCTCCTTATAGTATGTTCTTGGTTTTTAAGTGTTTTGTCTCCCATGCAAAAGATTTCATAACGACCAATCAGGAACCATTCTTTTGGGCCAATAAGACCGAGTTATATGCTCTGTTGTTGGGTTATAGCAGGCAACAACCCGAGTTACTAGAAAATTATATCATAAGACAAAACGCCCAATTATATATGTATATATTATGTAAAATTTTCCTTCTGATCGACATCCTGTATTGCGGGGGAAAGCAAAGACAAAAAAAAAATAATCAATGCTCTTAAGTTGCCAAAGAATATTCTCACTATTAATATTACATCCCTCGTATAGAATGCAAAGAGCATTCGATTGTGCTATTAATTTAACCATATTCACGACCACGTGATCTACCAAGTTGTCATAACAACATATACTAGTTTTAAGTTAGTTTCCAAAAAAAAATTAGAGATATATAATAATTCAGTAGAAATATGAGGGGTTGTGCTCACCATAGGATTTTGTGAGCATAATTTTTAAATTTATTGAATTAATTTCAAATGGCAGATGAATTCAAACTGTTGAAATCAATCTACTTCACGAGTGATGGGTTTACATACGAAATTTTGAAAATTTTGAATTCATTTAGTCTAAAATTCCTGCTTTTTCAAATCTAACTGTTCAATAATTTCGTGCACATATCTCAAAACAGATAATATTTTCTTGCACGAATCTCGAAACAATTTAATAGTTGGATTTGGAAAAGCAGGGATCGTAGGTTACTGTTCATGAGTAAAGAATCGCAGCAGATTCAGATCCAATAGATGGTGTATTGTAAATTAAAAAATGTCGTACTGTAAGAAACAAAATGTCAGCTATTGGCGGCTGTTTAATTTCGTTGAGATTTTTTTTTTGTTAGAAAGGCTGAGATCCAATTTCATTAACACTAACGAAACAAATTTAGTTACAAATGGTAACCCTTAGATAGAGGTCACCGGCCTCTCTCTATTTCACATTTTCCCCCCTATTTGTTCACCTCCTGTCATCTTTTTTTCTCACTGATTGCTGCACTGAGTTGGCCTCTTTATTCTCTTCCAAGTAAATGACATCTCAATTGCTAGATTATTTTAAACAAATTTTCTTTATGTTAAACCATGCTTGTAATATGCCAACAAATTATATGCAATACCATTCCTCATATGCTTCTAGTACTGGATCCAAACACCAAGAATTACATGTATTTCTGATCGTTACAGCAATTTTTAACCACCCAATTTTACCGAATTATTGAATATTTGAAAAAAAAAATTTCATCTGATTTTTAAACTACCAACAACCCGAGTTACTAGAAAATTATATCACAAAACAAAACGCCCAATTATATATGTATTATGTTAAATTTTCCTTCTGATTTTTGTAAAATTTTCCTTCTGTATTGCGGGGGAAAGCAAAGACAAAAAAAGAAAATCAATGCACTTAAGTTGCCAAAGAATATTCTCACTATTAATTACATCCCTCGTATAGAATGCAAAGAGCATTCCATTGTACTATTAATTTAACCATATTCACGACCACGTGATCTACCAAGTTGTCATAACAACATATACTAGTTTTAAGTTAGTTTCCAAAAAAAATTAGAGATATATAATAATTCAGTAGCAATAGGATCGGTTGTGCTCACCATAGGATTTTGTGAGAATAATTTTTAAATTTATTGAATTGATTTCAAACGGCAGATGAATTCAAACTGTTGAAAACAATCTACTTCACGAGTGATGAGTTTACATACGAAATTTTGAAATTTTTGAATTCGTTTAGTCTAAAATCAAGTAGTTAAAAACGAATGCTTGCTGATATTATAGCAGCTTGCACGGATCTTAAAGCAAATCGGACGGTGATTAAACCCATCGGACCCAGTTTGATTAAAGTTGTAAATTTCAGCTTAATAATTAGCTAATGATCATATAAAGTGGCCTGCTCATACCTATGTTATCATTTCATTTTACTTTCATAAATCCTTAATATATGAGAGACCTTAGATTCTCAAGAAAATTACTTCTACTCCATAAAAGCTCCTGCGCGAAGTATCTATGTTTTATGTTTTTTGCTGACAGCAGTATCCGTGAAGATACCATCAGCAAAAAACATTTTTATCCGCACGAATAATGACACATTTTGATAGCGGTGGTCGGTTGAATCATTGCAAAAATACATCCTGGTAGAAGAGAAAAAAAATTAACTTCAATTACATATTTTTTTTAGGTAATTATGGGAATAATATAAATTAATAAACAGAATATTCATGGCTTTAGTTTCTGAAATTATACTCCAGCTAGTTTTTTTTATTTTTTTTTGTATGGTTCCTGGGATGGTTTGGTTTAAATTCAGATGGCAAGAACTTCAAAGTGTATTTGTTTTGATGGATTGTATTTTTGTGGGCATTGATAATTTGGGCCGCACTACTAGTTAGGCAATTTCTAACTTTTACATAAGGATTCATGGATATTAGGATAGATGGTGTATTGTAAATTAACAAATGTTGTACTGTAAGAAACAAAATGTCTGCTATTGGCGGCTGTTTAATTTTGTTGAGATTTATTTTTTGTTAGAAAGGCTGAGATCCAATTTCATTAAAACTTACGAAACAATTTAGTTACAAATGGTGACGGGACTGAATTCTCTCCCTCCCAAGGGGCAGGATTTTCCTGCCCTTGAGTCACAGAAATGTGGGCCACACCAAAACTAAAAACCAATATTTAAATTTATAATCACATCTGGACCCACTTGTTAGTCTCACTGGGGCAGAATTTTCCTACCCCCGGGGGTAGGTGATCTCTGTCCAATGGTAACCCTTAGATAGAGGTCACCTGCCTCTTTCTATTTCACATTTCCCCCCCTATTTGTTCACCTCCTGTCTTCTTTTTTTTGTCACTTATTGCTGCACTGAGTTGGCCTCTTTATTCTCTTCCAAGTAAATGACATCTCAATTGCTATGTTATTTTAAACAAATTTTCTTTTTGTTAAACCATGCTTGTAATATGCCAACAAATTAATTTGAAAACAAATAATTAACATTGATTATTAATTATTTTTGGGCACATAAATACAAAAATAATGTAAATGGAATTATTATAATTAATGAATATGATAATGAAGAGAAAAATCATATACTTGTATTTGAATAACAATTAAATTATCAATTATGACATACTATATATGACAAGAACTTGAATGTATATGAATAAATATATAGATATATTACTATGTTTGAACCAGATTTAAAACAAATTTATCTTTTGAGCCCCAAGATTTGGTGAGATTTTATTTAAATGAAACGTCAATTGCCATGGGTAAGTACATCCTGCACATGAGTCTGACATATATATGAAAGGTCCGAAGCAAAAGAAAGGAAATAATTTTATTTAACGAAGAAAGGGACTGATCTAGCTAAGATGTAATGCGTATTTTAATACAAACGTAAGCATTTTTCCTCTCATGTTTACTTGAAAGAAATACCTTTCAGGAAAGTGTTTTAAGAAACCGTTTTATGGTTAGCATTCTTTTTGTTTCCCTCATGTTTGCTCAAAAAGAAAATGTAATTTATCAGGGTTAGAACAGCAAATGTATAGTTTCTGGGCTACTCTTGCTTAGAGGCCTGCACATAGCACATGAAAAGCTGCATAGTTTTCTCATAAAATGATGATGAGAGGAGGACATATCTAAAAAAGCTACATTGAAAAGGGGCGAAATCGGTTATTCGCTTTTCAACTTTAAGAAGTTCTAATTATGATGTCTTGTTGCAATTTTTTTTTTTTTTTATAATGTTTGAATACTCAAGGTGTGCATATGAGTAATATAAGTCATGTTACAACCCATATCTCATGAGTAAAATGAAAAATAAGAAAGCCTAAAATGAAAATGAGAAGCTGAATCATGTTATTAGACTTCACAATAGTTAGGGCCTTCTGATCATGGTTCGCAAAAATTCATATATGCTTGTTATTTTCTTTTCTGTTAGATTTTTCCTTTTCTTTCATCAAATTAAGCTGATAGCTTCTACCATGCTAAAAAAAAAAATATCCGAGTTGGAAGTACTAATTGATGTGTACACTAATTGCGTGAGTTTAGATAAATTAATTAATATATCCACTTCTTTTCGTGGGGTGCTTGCAGGAGAAGGCTCACAAAAAAACAGTGGTATTCTACTTCTTTGCAGCTTGTTGGTTCTTATATAGAGGACGCAACAAAATAATCTTTGAATCAAGAATTGACTATTTTTGGGATTAGGCTATTCGGAATAAGTTTATTCAGTGTTTGGTTAGGTTAGAATAGCTATAATAGTGAATCACATTTTTTTGTTCTATTAGAATAGGCTATTTCTAAGAATTTTAAGATTTTACTATTCTAATAAGATAAATAATTGCTTTTTTTTATTTAACTATTCTAGTTATTTTTTGTACTATCAGATTTTTCAAAAAAAAAAAAAAAAAAAACACTTTCTAAGACTCCGGAGCTCAATTTCTCTGTTTGATACCACAAGGGAAAGCCTACATAGAGTACAGGGATATATATACTATCATCTTTCCTTTATGAATTAGTTTTGATAGCTTGTTGGGTTTTCAGTGCAAACTTGTTATTTTGGGCTGATATAGTATATTAGAGAGTCGGCCCACATTTTCAGGAACAGTCAAACCGGTGAAAAGTGACTTGACTCGGTCAAGTCAAGCCGGTTCAAACTGGTTTTCTACTAAAAACTCGCATATCACATAATTCGGTTCAAAATCGGCTCAGTCTGATCTGATTCGGTCGAGTCTGTAGAACATGTGGACTGATGGATCATGTAGGTAGGATTTTCCTGCCAACATGTGAGCATGAGATTTGATTCAATTTTGGTTCCCCATGTTGCTTGGAAGTTAGAATATTAGATTTTTATGAGACAGAAACAGATTTCTGAGGAGATTATATTTATTGGAAGATTCTCTCAACTAGACTACAAGGAAGAATTCAAGAAATGGTCGATGCATCTCAAACAGGATTTGTCAAAAATAGACAAATCACTGAAGGGTTCCTTTATGCTCAACAATACATCACTTATGCAAAAAAGAATAACACGCCCATCGCAATCTTCAAAGCAGACATACACAAGACGTTCGATATAACTAGTTGGGAGTTTGTCAAACAAGTCATGCAAAACATTGGATTCCCAATTAATTGGATTGAATGGGTGCAAAATTCAGTTCTAAAAGGTTAATCACAGATCATCATAAATGGGTTACCAGGAAAAAAAATCACTCTCAAACAGGAAGTCCGTCAAGGCGACCCACTTTCTCCTATGATATTTATAATAGCAATGGATTTCATAGAGAGATGGTTCAACAAATTGGTTAGTAATGGAGCAATTCGCATGCCAATATCACACATAAGATCCTGCCTCCTTTTGGGTGATAAAAACAATTGACAAAATAAGAAGACGGTTCCTTTGGCATGGTGTAACACTAGAAAAAAAGAAAATGAACTTCGTACATTGGAAACTGGTTTGCATCCCCAAGAAATTAGGAGGCATGGGTGTCACTGACTTGAAATGCTTCAATCAAGCACTCCTCACAAAACACTACTGGCACTGGTTCAAACCTAATTCCAACCTGTGGAAGCCACTGGTAATGCAGATGGGAATAGACCAGTACAACATCCCAATTTCGGACCTATTCACAAAAACTTTGAAAGGCACCTTACCCTTTGTAAGGATGTCAATTACACGAAGGCCTGGCAATGGTGAACTCATCAAACTCTGGTACGAAGACTGAGGATATGGAATACTAAAAGACAGACTGCTGGTCCTGTATTCATACTGTCACACCGACACCCAAATGCTGGCTGAGGCACAATCAAACCAACCAATACATACCTTATTTCTAGAAGACATGTCTGATGAAGCACAACAATAGCTATACATGCTACAAACACACCTGGGTCAGATCATACTACGAGCTGATGCAAGGTACGAAACAGAATGGAAATGGTCATCAAATGCTCAGTTCTCAGTCAAAACAGCATACTTCATGTTGAAGAATACACCAAGACCCAAGATGCACATAAACAGAATATGGAAGCTACACGCACCGCCACGGTTCAAAATTTTTGGATGGTTGGCAACACTAAACATAATCCTAACAATCGACAACGTAAGGAAGAAAGGGATGTACATTATCAACAGATGTATACTATGCAGGCAACAAGAGGAGTCAGTCAATCACCTATTTCAAGAATGCGAAACATCAATCTCCCTCCAAGTCATGGTGGCACACATGGTTCTGAAAATCAAGAATCGGAATCGGAATCGGGTTCTTGACCGTAGAATCGGAATCGGATGAATCGGCCGGAATCGGCCGAGTTGACTCGGAAACTCGGATTTTTTTGGCAGAAAGCCTGTTTTGTAACTAAAAGGCCCAAAACATAGGAAATAAATGGTAAAAAAATAATTTGTAATAAAATTATGTTAAGACAAAATATTATACTTAAATCTTCTTCTCCGCCTTTCACTCAACTTCTCCTCTGTCGGCCTTTCACTCGCCTTTCTTCTCCTCCGCCTTTCTTCGAATGGCACAGCACAGTTCATTCGATTGATTAAACTTCCTATGGCCGGAAAATTCGATTGAGACTACTCCTATAGCACAGCACAGTCCAGGTTAGTTTTGTATGAAATTTTTTTCTTTAAATCGGTGTTTCTCGGTGTAACTCGGCTTGACTCGGTGTAAATCGGCTTGAATCGGTGTAAATCGGCCCGAAAATCGGAAAATTGGCCAATTCTGTCACTGTTCATCCGATTTCTCTCAGAAAATCGCACAGCCGAGAAAATCAGGTATAAATCGGATCGGACTAGGCCGATTCCGAGTTGACTCGGCCGATTTGACTCGGAATAGGCCGATTTTCAAAACCATGGTGGCACACCATTTTAGCATTCACAAACCTTCTTTACGATGCTTAACGGATGCATCACAAACAAAAGAATTCAGATCAGTTGCACTCATCACCACCTTTGTTTTATGGAGAGAGATGTATCCCAAATCATTGTGCAATTCCAGTACAACAGGAAGAAAGTCGGCCAAGGAAGCAATACACCACCCCCACCACCATGAGCCACATATAGGGGCTTCTTTTATTTTGTTTTTTCTTTTCTTTTCATCTTCTTTTCATCTTTTACTTAGCTTTATATTTCGTCTCAATTATGTTGAGACGAATTAACATCTTTCTGTTTTAACTCTTTTGTAATGGATTATCATTAATGAAATGGGAGCTAGACTCCTATTTTTTCTAAAAAAAAAAACTCTCGGGAGCTGAAGTTGCACCTATCTAGTGGGGAGAGGGGGTGTCCGATGGCCATTGGACCAAATCCCGTTCGATGGGCAGTTGGAGCCATCCGATTCAAAATCAGATCTACATTTTGTTTAAAGAAGCGATATTGTTTAATGATACGGATCTATTTTTTCAAACCCGCTATTCTAATAAACCCGCATCTATCAGTCTCCCCTTCCCCAGATTATCTCTCTCTTGGTCACACTCGATCTGATTTTTGACCTCTTCCTCACTCTCGACACTTCGCTCCCTACCTCTCGCGCGCAGAACTCCACCACGGCTATCTCTCGCCGCTGCAAAATATCGCGTTGCCTCTCTCTCTCTCTCGACTTTTCTCCGACGACACTTGTACCTCTTCTTGCGCGCTCTGCCTTTCTCCTTATCGGCGCTCTCGCAGTTGTCGAAAACCCTAATCGAATCTATTCCGAAGCACCTCCACCATGAGTTGAGGTAATTTAACTTCTCTTTTCACTCTCGTATTGTACTTGAACTATTTAACTGCCTAATATTTTTCTTCGTGTTTTACACCTAGCGACTTGAGCTTAAAAGGTACAAGCGAATCTTGAGATTGTTATTTTAGCTTTTTTGAAGTTTGATCTTTTACCCCAAGGCATATGTTATGTGTGCACAAAGCTCCTAACTTTGTTCATTTTTTTTCTTTAATTAAAACCTGTACTACCAAAATTTTGAAGATTCTGTGATTATTCCATTTTAATGTTGCGTGAATCAGGATCTCAAGAAAGCTTGATTATTTTATTTTATTTCTTTTTGTTCCAGATGTTGATTTTGCAGTGATTATTGAGCCAAAAACTCAGGAGCTAAGAAAACAATATGATGATATCAAAGCACTGTATATAAAGATGATTTCAAATTAATAATGTCCAGTAAATCAGGATACTAGAAGTTTAATTTCTGATTGAGGATAAATCAAATTAAAATTTATTATCTCAAATGCACAGTAAAAGCTCTTTTGAAACAAACAAGAAAAAAAAAAGATAGATTAGTGGCTATATAAATTGACACTTCCCTTAATATGCTATATATAGCAAGGCTCTTACTAATTTTTTAAACATTATTTTCAGATAAGTCTATGGAGACATCCTTGAATGCTGACCTTGGTGGGCATAGTCTCATATATGGAATGCATGCTCTTAGTCAAGAATCTAGTATTCTAAATTCCCATATTACTGCTTTACCATCTAATTTGACAGGTACTACCCATAATACAAGTACATAATTTTTTTCTCCTATACTAAACATGGCTTAATTGTTTGTTCTTTTCTTTGTAGGTTTAGAGAAGTAGAGTTGCTAAACAGTATATATGAAGTTTTTGGTTTAGCTAACTGAACATTATTTTGTATAGATAATTCTCTTTCTACATTGCAAAGGCTGTTGTTTTGGTGATATTTTGAAAGCTAAAACGAGATTGGTCAATTCTGTATGATATTTAAGTTTTCATGAATTAGCTAAAGCTAGCCATCTGAACATTGTTTTGTATGAATTACAACTTTTATAAATTTATGCTTCAGTTCAATTATGTTCACCATTTTCATTCTATCTCGCATAATTTCTCTCTTTTTTTCCTCTGCATCTGTTACAGGTTACTATTGCAGTTGCTATCTTGTAAAATTTTGTGCTCAGGTTGTGTGTGTGTGTGGGGGTGGGGGCAACTTGATATAATTTTTTATGTAATGCAATTTGATATAATTTGTTATATTGATGTGTTATGTTGTAATAATGTTGTAATTATGTTGTAATTATGTTTGTCATTATGATTTCTTTATGAATGCCTTTTGAGTTCTTTGGGATGGTATTGAGTTTGACCGGTACCAAGTGATAATTTAACATTGTAAAAAAAATAATTCAATAACTTAAGTTTAATCATAAAGAAATATATAAATTCGAGGCAAATGCATTACACAAAAGCAAACTTATCAATATAATCTACATCGAAATTAAGTTGTAAATTGTTAATATAACAAACTAAAACATCTTCAAAAAGGAGTAAGTAGGGCAGCCAGAAATGCATCTCTTGTGAACAATACAATAAAAAAGCGACTCAAATTAGTGCTCAGCACCATGCTGGCAACAGTACACCTATGTGCTCAGTATCGAGTCATTTAACTTTTTACTCTCTATAAAATTAAAGAAAATACTAAAATAACAAGAACATACTTTAAATGATCATACACCAAACCAATTAAAATAACAAGAGGATACAATATGAAGCTGGTTAACACTTGCTGCTTCATCTTTGCTACAAATACGTATAGCAAGTGCATAAGTTACTTTATAATTTTTTTACAAAGAGAATCACAAAAGGTGCTCATAAGCTTTGCTTCATCTTGAAATTGTCAAGTCAGTCTTTGTAAAGTAAATCCCTGTTAAGAGCGCTTTGCCTTGATCAATTCTCATCTCTCTTGAGCTGTAAGAAAAGAAAAAATATAGTTATTGCACTCGAATCTAAACATACTGTGCTAGAAAGGGCCAAGATAAGAGTCTCCGTACTTATCGTGTTAGAATGGCATAAGTACTAGTTAGTCCTATCACTGCCTTACTTTTACAAAATTGCCTCAATATTGGCTAATTTAGTTAATGAAACCTTATTGTAATTGACTCCCAATTATCTTACAAATTTAAAATAACGGTAAATATGGAAAATTGCTAACCTATAATTGAACTTTACCTCTGTAATTTACTTAAAAGGAAATCAAGCCTCTCCTTCATAGCAACTTGAGTTACCTATGCTTAAAAGTGTAAAAATTGACCACTGGTCATATGTTACAATAGCAATTTAACTAAAATATCTGAATTTCTGAAAAAGGTACCAAATCAGTAAACTTGTTAACAAAATCCATGGCATACATGTATAAAGATAAAAATCCATGGCATACATGTATAAAGATAAAAATCCATGACATCCATGGTACCAAATCAGTATACTTATTAACAAAATTCATTCGCTTGTACCATTTAAGCTCAAGTCGCCAGGTGTAAAACACGAAGACAAATATTAGGCAGTTAAATAGTTTAAGTACAATACGAGAGTGAAAAGAGAAGCTAAATTACCTCAACTCATGATGGAGGTGCTTCAGAATAGATTCGATTAGGGTTTTCGACAATTGCGAGAGCACTGATAAGGAGAAAGGCAGAGCGCGCGAGAAGAGGTACAAGTGCCGTCGGAGAAAAGTCAAGAGAGAGAGAGAGAGGCGACGCGATATTTTGCAGCCACGAGAGATAACCGTGGTGGAGTTCTGCGCGCGAGAGGTAGGGAGCGAAGCATCGAGAGCGAGGAAGAGATGAAAAATCAGATCGAGTGTGAACAAGAGAGAGATAATTTGGGGAAGGGGAGACTGACAGATGTGGGTTTATTAGAATAGCGAGTTTGAAAAAATGGATCCGTATCATTAAACAAATATCGCTTCTTTAGACAAAAATGTAGATCTGATTTTGAATCGGACGGCTCCAACTGTCCATCGAACGGGATTTGGTCCGATGGCCATCGGACACCCCCCTCTCCCTATCTAGTGGGTCCCTTGCAAAGTCCTTACTAAGCATCAATGTCAGAGGAAAGTTAGCTGTTAGAGAAGGGGACAAGGTTGCAATATTTAATATAGGCCAGCTCATTGGTCAACCAACAGTAACAACAAAAAAGTAGATGAGGCTCTATTGGCACAAATTTTAATGAATCAAAAAGTGTAAAACAAAACGTATAAAAATAAAATAAAATAAGATTGTCCGTCAATTGGCGGACGTGACAGATTTAAATGTCTTAGGAAAAATAGTTATTTGTTTTTTTTTTTTTTATATGATATAAATATATATATTTTTTAATATGATATAAATAAAAATTTCGGGATAGAGAGTCAAAGTAGACTAAATTGATTGAAAGCCACATTCTATCTATCATAGCTGAAAATTTATTGGTTAAATTACTCGCTACACGGTGATATATACATTAAATGCAATAGAGAATATGAAATTTTAATGAAGGGGGTGGGCTTCAGAGTGAGGGCACCAATTCAGATTGGGCCGGCCCAGTTTCTGAAAATTCATTTAATTCGGTACCCTTTCTAACGTACATTAAAATTCTTGAGTTATTTTACAGGAACGGGCCAAATTTTCACAAAAAAACACTTTCACATATCCTCTTCATGCGTTCTTTTACTTTCATTTTTATTATTCGTGAGCAAAATTGTACAAAATTAAAAGTATTATCGCTTTTTTTTTAATTTACTGTTAATGACTATAGTGTTCTTGCTAAAAAAAATAATATACACTATAAATTTGAGAAAACGCTTTCATGGAAATTTCCTGTCCATAATATTGATATCGTTTACAATGGTAATTGAGTCCATCTGAAGGACAAGTTAAATTATCAATTTGTTGACATAACATAAAATAATGATATATTAAGGTTCAAAAATGCTATAGCGTGCTATTTAAGATACTGCTTAAAATAATTTAAATTAACATGCTATTTAGTAATGAATAGAACATCGACAGCCTAGGTTTAGTGAGTTCATACTAACATACACATTTCAAGTAACAATATATTGCTAGTGCACAATGCCTATGATTTTTTAGATTAATAAGATTTTGGAGTGGCATTTTAACAATTTCAAAGTTCGGGATAGCATTTTCACAATTTAAAGGTTTTGGAGTGGCATTTTCATAATCTTCCATATAAATAAATTAAGTAAAATACATAAAAACATATAATTTAGGTCTGTGATGAAAATAGTTTCTAAAAATTACTTATTAATTTTAGTATCTATTTTTAGGATAACTAATCTTAGTTTTTGTCAACACATAATTAAAGACTCAGATTGCATAAATATTTCAATTTAGCAAGTACGTACATTGTTTTATGAAATAATTACTTTTCTAACTTTATGCAACAATTATACATAGAGCTGACCTATACCCTATGAATGAATTAATGGCACAAGTGAAGTAAATTCATTATTAATTATTCATCTAAACCACTAGAAATTTTTCTGTTAATAGGCATTCTCTCTATCTTTTTGCAAGACTCCATTCTAATTAGTACGCAACATCAAATAGCATTGACGAACTGTAATTAATCCAAATAAGTAAAGACACTAAAAGACAATAACCAAAGATTATAATTGATATTTTATTGGAATAATCAAACGTGAGAAAATGAGCAAAAAAAATTCACTGAAAAAGGCAATACATCACTCTTGATGACATAAAAAAATAATGCTGATCGAATGTCACCCAGTTCTAACTCTAAAAAAATATGATGTTTTTAAGTAGTTGTTCTCATGCAATCTACCTTCTCTAATAAATCTCTTAGTATGAATGGACAGGTTTCCATAAGATGCTTAAATCCATCAGTTGCCATGACAGCCTTTAGATTCTCTCCAGAAGCAACAAAATCAAGACATATCTCCTTCAGCTGGTCACAATTATGCCTATCAGAAAAAACCAAGATATCTGCAGCGTTTTCGACATCAATGATATCACTCAATTTATCTTCACAAATCAGCTTCAGCCTCTCCAATCCATACCTATCAGCAGCTGCCAGTAAATGCTGAGACATTTCAAATGATACATCCTCATTAAGAGGGATAGTGTCAGTGTACACAAATTGTAGCATGAGTTTAAAAACTTCTGGCTTAATATCTTCAATCTTTACACATTTAGTTTTGCTTTCCAGCATCGGGCCAAAAAATTCAGCCTTGAAAACCGGCGACCGTGCCGCCAACACGGTCCGATGTGCAGAAAATATTTCTTCACCAACTTGGAACACCACATCAGAGCCTTCTGTACTGTCCCAGAACTGTTTGGAATGCTGAAGAAAATCAGAAGATGGCACGATAACTCGATTCTTTCTTGCTTCGACCCACAATGGTTTAAGTAATTTCACAGAACACTTAAGCGTGAAGCAGTCATCTTTCAGATAATCTGATTTCTCAAAAGTATTCCTGTTCATGAAAAGATATGGCCTTCTACCATCACCCTGTTTATAAACCGTTGCACTCAACTTTGCATTCTGAACATCCGCAGCTGAATATATCCCACTTTTATGGTCAAACAGGCTAAATTCTACTGTTATATTCATCATTGTTTTTGTCTCAGTCAATAGCGAGGCTTCTAACATCATCCAATCACCTCTAGTGTAATTACTGTGATAGTTATATGGCCAGAAGATAATGGCCCATGTGTGACCTCCAATATTGAAAGTGCCGACAATCATGCCCTTTGGTGGATCTAGTTCTAGGCGTTTGATTAGTGAGTAGCCAATGATCTTCAGAGAGAATGATTTTATGAATGTCTTCATTTGCCACACTATATCAGCTTCTGATTGGTCATCGTTGGCCATGGTTCTCTACATACAATTTAAAAGGTCAAAAAGAAACACAAGCGTCTTTGAAAAGTTGAAACTTTGTCAGAAATGACCCTTTTAAAATAATAAATAATAACAGAATCTTCTTCCTCATGTAACACAATAATAAATTTAAAGACTGAAGAGGATGCAATTAACCAAATTGAGAAGAGCAAAGGGCAATTATTGACTCTAGGAATTGATCCCGTTACATGCTTCCACAAAACAAAATTAGTACTCAGAATTTCTTTTTTTTTATTTTGTTACTCCTCGTAATATTCTTAGACATTTCTCTCTTTTCGCTCTCTTAATCTTAAACAAGGAATGTAACATATGTCGACGCCATCTGATTAGATTGTCCAAGTTTTGCTTTAATTAATGTATTGGAGAAATTCTCATAAAAAATATTCACATAAAATGCTACATAAAAAACAAACTACCCATGATGGTCTATAGAAAAAAAAAATTGAACATAAAAAAACCTAGTTTTGGCGAATCCTTGAACCAGCAGATTTAAGCAGAATTCTACCGAACCCAATTAGATGGAAGATTACTCCAGATGCTTCTTTTCACTCGTAATATATTTTAAGGATTTGAAATTTAGAGTCAGCCCTGTTATAGGTGCGAAGGGAGACGATTATTATTAAACATGCTATGTGGGACTAAGCACAAGAAAACCGGTTAATCAAAATCTTTTTGTTTTAGTTGTCCGAATTTGGGAAACCAAATTTGCTGTTATGGTCCTTATGGAATAGCAGGGTTCTGTTTTTATCCCCTGTCTATCTTTCTTTTAACCTAATTCTAAAAACAAGGCTTTCTTTCTTTATCTCTCTAAAAAAGGAGCTATGTAATAATTAATAGTATATTTAGTTCCTGGATTTGATGAATTCTTAATTTCTTATCACCCAAGTTACCTCAATTTAAAAATGAGTTTGAATCCGGTCCGTTCTATACTGTTGGATACATAAACTCTCTACATTATAGTTAGGACCGATGGAGAATTTTTGCCGGGGGGACAAAAATCAGATTCAAATAATTTATTGGGTTCAAATCAATTAGCTAATTAGGTACTATATAAAAAACAATCAACATAATAAACAACACTATGATTATTAAGCATGTATTTTTTTTTCAGAGAAAAATAATTACTAAAATAAAAATGTTTCATGTTACCATTTTTCTTTTTCTTTTATTTTATTTGAGGATGGATTTCATTGTTTCTAAGTTCCGAGTTAGCAACCAGCGAGTCAGAGAGGAGAATTCGAGAGAGTACGGAAATTTATTTTATTTTAGAGAGACGAATCAGGGAGTCAGAGAGATCTCATTTTCTTTGATTTGGTTTTTGCGCGGATTTGCCAAGAATAAGCTATCGCCAAAAATCAAAGGTTTGGGGCTCTTGTAAGAAGATTGGGCTATTGCCAAAAATCAGAAGATTGGGTTTGTCCCGTTTGATTTCAGAAAGAGCAGTTAGCTAGTGGATAATAATGCAAGGCCCGTTTTTTTTATTACATTTCAAATTAATTATAAATTTCATAAAAAGATGTTTTGCATTTTATATTACAATCAAAATGACAACATGCACAAGCTTTTCCCTAATATTATAAAATGATCAAAATACCCCTCACTGTATATAATGGTTAATAGATTAAGTTTCTCAATATCTTTAAATAAATAAGACATATTATGCACACATATACAACATACATGACCAATATACTTGCACGCATACATATGTCCAAAACAAACGAGAACCAATGAGATGACCAAATATGACAATACATGATCTCTTTTTAGTTCCATTACTCAGTTCACTCATAAATAAGCACAAATTCCAGCATGAACGAGGTATTCATATTGATCCGAAAGGTCTTTCTGATGTAATTAACGGCGGGGGCTTGTGCCCGTTGGAAGTTAAACGTCCCCACAATCAAATAATAAAATCCTGACGGACTGATCATTAACTGTAGGTCTGTTAAGGGTGAACCAGGAGGAATACAGGGAGATGTCAAACAATGTCCCGAGTTCGGTGCTCTGTCAATGTTCGTTTGAAACTAGAGCACTGAATCCATGCAGGAGCATTCTCTTTTATAAATACCTGCATCATTATCTAACCTAACCATGCAACTTTCTGTGCCCACAAACCTTAAAATATCTAATGGTTGGACTGATAAGAGTTTTACTGCGTTATTGCAAACTTTAAAAGAAATTTTTCCGGATGGAAACGAGATACCCTCTAATGTTTATGAAGCGAAGAAAATGTTGTGTCCAGTGAATTTGGAAGTACCCGCATCATTATCTAACCTAACCATGCAACTTTCTGTGCCCACAAACCTTAAAATATCTAATGGTTGGACTGATAAGAGTTTTACTGCGTTATTGCAAACTTTAAAAGAAATTTTTCCAGATGGAAACGAGATACCCTCTAATGTTTATGAAGCGAAGAAAATGTTGTGTCCAGTGAATTTGGAAGTTCAAAGAATACATGTGTGTCCAAATGATTGTATATTATATCGGAATGAGTAAGAAAATTTTCACGAGTGTCCAAAATGTGGTGCATCACGTTACAATAGAAAGCAATTAACTGGCGATAAAAGTGATGATTAGAAATCGGGTAAAGGACCTCCGGCAAAAGCAATGTGGTACATCCCCGTAATAGCGAGGTTGAAACATTTGTTCTCCAATACTAGAGAGATGCAAAATTATTGCATTGGCATGCCAATAACCGAAAAAAAAAGACGGAAAATTATGGCACACTGATGATTCTCCTCAGTGGAGAAATATTGACAAAAAGTTTTCCAAATTTGGTGGTGACCCAAGAAACCTGAAGGTCGGACTGAGTACCGATGGAATGAATCCGTACACTAGCATGAGCAGTTAACAAAGTAGTTGGCTGGTTCTATTGTGCCTTTATAATCTTCCGTCTTGGTTATGCATAAGTATGAAACACAAGTACCTCATGATGACCTTGCTGATATCAGGACCCAAACAGCCCAAAATATACATAGATGTGTATCTAGCGCCATTGATCGAGGATCTAAAAAAATTGAATTGGCCGACAATCTTATTTTAATGAACCAAAAAGTGTAAAAATAAAATAAAATAAGATTATTGGCCAATTCAATTGGCGGACGTCTCTTTGTTTCTGCCAATTAAATTGGAGGATGTAATAGATTTAAAATTTCTCAGAAAAAGTGGTTATTTGTTTTTTTTTTAATATTGTATAAATAAAAATTTCGGTATAGAAAGTCAAAGTAGACCAAATTGATTGAAAGCCACATTCTATCTATCATATCTGAAAATGTAGTGGTTAAATTACTCGCTACACCGTGATATATACATTAAATGCAACAGAGAATATGACATTTTAATGAAGGGGGTGGGCTTCAGAGTGAGGGCACCGATTCCGATTGGGCCGGCCCAGTTTCTTAAAATTCATTTAATTCGGTACCCTTTCTAACGTACATTAAAATTCTTAAGTTATTTTACATATTATATATTACATGTTAGGAAATTTTAAATTATTATAAATTTATTAAATGAATTTTTTTTTACGAATCACATGTGATGATATTAAAGATCCAAAATATAATATAGGGAGGGACCAAATTTTCACAAAAAAACACTTTCACATATTCTCTTCATGCGTTCTTTTACTTTAATTTATTATTAGTGAGCAAAATTGTACAAAATTAAAAATATAACATTTTTTTTAATTTACTGTTAATAACAATAGTATTCTTAGTAAACAAAAATAATATACACTACAAATTTGAGAAAATACTTTCATGGAAATTTCCTGTCCATAATACATGTCGTTTACAATGATATTTGAGTCCATCCGAAGGACAAGTTAATTTATCAATTTGTTGACATAACCTAAAATAATGATATATTAAGGTTCAAAAATGATATAGCGTGCTATTTACTGCTTAAAATAATTTAAATTAACAAGCTATTTAGTAATCATGAATAGAACATCGACAATCTGGGTTTAGTGGGTTCATACTAACATACACATGCATTTCAAGTAACCATATATTGCTAGTGCGCAATGCCTATGATTTTTTAGATCAATAAGGTTCTTCCTATAAAAAAAATTGGTAAAATACGTAAAAACATATAATTTAGGTCTGTGATGAAAATAGTTTCTAAAAATTACTTATTAATTTTAGTATCTATTTTTAGAATAACTAATCTTAGTTTTTGTCTACATATAATTAAAGACTAAGATGGCATAAATATTTCAATTTAGCAAGTACATTGTTTTATGAAATAATTACTTCTCTAACTTTTATACATAGAGCTGACCTATACCCTATGAATGAATTAATGGCACAAGTGAAGTAAATTCATTATTAATTATTCATCTAAACCACTCGAATTTTTTCTGTTAATAGGCATTCTCTCTATCTTTTTGCAAGACTCCATTCTAATTAATTAGTACGCAACATCAAATAGCATTGACGAACTGTAATTAATCCAAATAAGTAAAGACACTAAAAGACAATAACCAAAGATTATAATTGATATTTTATTGGAATAATCAAACGTGAAAAAATGAGCAAAAAAAATTCACTGAAAAAGGCAATACATCACTCTTGATGACATAAAAAAATAATGCTGATCGAATGTCACCCAGTTCTAACTCTAAAAAAATATGATGTTTTTAAGTAGTTGTTCTCATGCAATCTACCTTCTCTAATAAATCTCTTAGTATGAATGGACAGGTTTCCATAAGATGCTTAAATCCATCAGTTGCCATGACAGCCTTTAGATTCTCTCCAGAAGCAACAAAATCAAGACATATCTCCTTCAGCTGGTCACAATTATGCCTATCAGAAAAAACCAAGATATCTGCAGCGTTTTCGACATCAATGATATCACTCAATTTATCTTCACAAATCAGCTTCAGCCTCTCCAATCCATACCTATCAGCAGCTGCCAGTAAATGCTGAGACATTTCAAATGATACATCCTCATTAAGAGGGATAGTGTCAGTGTACACAAATTGTAGCATGAGTTTAAAAACTTCTGGCTTAATATCTTCAATCTTTACACATTTAGTTTTGCTTTCCAGCATCGGGCCAAAAAATTCAGCCTTGAAAACCGGCGACCGTGCCGCCAACACGGTCCGATGTGCAGAAAATATTTCTTCACCAACTTGGAACACCACATCAGAGCCTTCTGTACTGTCCCAGAACTGTTTGGAATGCTGAAGAAAATCAGAAGATGGCACGATAACTCGATTCTTTCTTGCTTCGACCCACAATGGTTTAAGTAATTTCACAGAACACTTAAGCGTGAAGCAGTCATCTTTCAGATAATCTGATTTCTCAAAAGTATTCCTGCGCATGAAAGGATATGGCCTTCTACCATCACCCTGTTTATAAACCGTTGCACTCAACTTTGCATTCTGAACATCCGCAGCTGAATATATCCCACTTTTATGGTCAAACAGGCTAAATTCTACTGTTATTTTCATCATTGTTTTTGTCTCAGTCAATAGCGAGGCTTCTAACATCATCCAATCACCTCTAGTGTAATTACTGTGATAGTTATATGGCCAGAATATAATGGCCCATGTGTGACCTCCAATATTGAAAGTGCCGACAATCATGCCCTTTGGTGGTTCTAGATCTAGGCGTTTGATTAGTGAGTAGCCAATGATCTTCAGAGAGAATGATTTTATTAGGCAGTATTAATTTTGCTTTGAGATTTGTGCCAAAATCTTATTTGATCCATCCGATAAAAAACGAACGGGCCAAATTAAAAGAACCGCACAGCTCCGCAGGTAAAAACTCCGCAGAGGATGTGATTCCCCAAAATCGAATGGTACAGGTTTCACAAATTTCAATTTTTTCACTCTACTTCCCTTCCCATCCCCTCCGCTACCCCCGTCGAGAGCACAGCCTAAAAATTATCTAAATTTTTGTTGAATTTTATGTTGGATGGTGTGAGACAGCAAGCTTATTCATGATTTATCTCCTTCTAATTGTTCTTCTCCCAAAGGAGATTTGGGACGATAACTGGAGCCTTACAAGGAATATTCTGATTAAGGAAGGCTCTCTAAATCCGCCTCGTATTTTGCAGAAAAATGAGGGTACAGCAACGGCTAATAGCCAGCATGGTGACAACTGTGTCATTCATATATTAGGCAACAGATGGATACCACAAGACTAATGGGCCCTGGACCCAAACTTTTATGTGAGCCCACTAGGCTGGAAAGGAAGAGGCTTTTGCTAGAATCAACAAAACAAAAATATGAAAGGAGGGGTAAGGCCCAACAAAAAGAAGGCAGGGCCGATTCTTTCAAAACCCAAACTCAACCAAAAGCAACTATAACAGATGTGGAGGGATTAGTAAATATTCAAGTTGAATTTGAAGCACGTATAGCAGAAGCAATTGGGTTCCAAACTTCTCAAGTAGTCAGCACTATCAAAGAGGATGATGCGGAACGAAGCCAAGCTGTTCATCAATTAGAGGAGCCTGAACCGGACTTTGACCCGGGAATGAATCTCTCTGACTGTGACTCCCAATCTGAATCTGAAGAAGAGGCGGACTATGAATTATAGTCCCTGAACCCGAGTTGAACTACTTTGATGGATTTGTGACACTTGTTTTTTAATGTCGATAAACAAGATTAACATTCTATCGTGGAACTGTCGGGGTTTAGGGAGTTTAGAGAAATGCTTGGTGGTGAGAAATGTGATTAAGTTGTCCCACTGTGATGTTGTTTGTTTACAAGAAACCAAGTTAAATTCTTTGGAGTTTGCTCATGTAGCGACCTTTCTTCCCTCTTTTTTCGAGAAACAGTGTGCTTTCATAGATGCAATGGGGTCCTCAGGGGGATGCATTATTTCATGGAAAAGGAATTATGTGCTAGTCTCCTCTTGGTCCACAAAAAATACTATTTCGGTGTTGTTGCTCCAAACCAATTCGGGCAAGTTGTTTGTGGTTACAAATGTTTATGGACCGAGTCGAGATGAGGGGAAATTGGAGTTTATCCAGGAAATGAGGCGGCTGTCCAACCACGTCTCCCACCCTTGGATTGTCATTGGAGATTTTAATCTTGTCAGATGGCTAGTTGATCGGACAGGAGACATGAGGAGTTTTGGATTGATGAGTGCTTTCAATGATCTAATAGCCGAGCTTGAGCTCATTGAAGTGCCTAACAAAAACAGGAGGTTTACATGGAGTAATAAGCGGCCGGCCCCATCGCTGTCGAAAATTGACAGAGCTTTCGTTACCGAAGAATGGTCACAATACTTTCCATCTATTTCTCTCACAGCCTTAGAAGTCATCGTTTCTGACCATGCACCTTTGCTCTTGTCATGTAAGCAATTGCAGTCATGTCGAAAAAAACACAAATTTGAAATTTTTTGGCTTTCTTGCCCACAGGTTAGAGAGATAATACAACAGGTGTGGCAACATACAGGGGACTATGCTGGGCCGAACTCACAACTTTTGTGTCAGAAAGTGGAAAAGATGCATCAATTGTTGCGAGCTTGGCACATGGAGACCCATTCAAACATAGAGAAGGAGCTGTTGAAGTGCAAGGGAGACATTCTGGTTATGGATCAGGTGGAGGAGTCAAGACAACTCACCCAAACAGAATTTGCACTTAGACAGCAATGGCGAGAGAAAGCATATTGTTTGGCATTAATTATTGAGACTCAGTGGCGACAAAGATCGAGATGCCGGTGGTTGGCTGAGGGAGATAACAACACCAAGTTCTTTCATAATTATGCGACATCTCGACTCAGAATCAACACAGTGCAATCCTTGCTAGTTGAAGGTCAACAGGTTTCGAATGTTTCTCAGATCCGAACTCTTTTCCTCAGTCACATGAGAACGATACTGGGCACTCAATTGCTAGTTGAGAGTTTTGATCCGTTTGTTCTGTATGAGAATGGACCAGATTTGAAGACTTTGGAGGACCCATTTACAGAGCAGGAGATTGAAAACATAGTGTTTAAATTGGCCAACAATCGGGCATCGGGCCCGATGGACTCCCAAGTGAATTTGCAAAGACTTATTGGGCAGAAATTAAGCATGAGATTTTTGGGTTGCTGCAGGATTTCTATAATGAAACTTTAGATCTTAGCCCCTTGAACACAGCCAATATAGTGATGATTCCCAAGAAACCAGGAGTTGTCGAATTGAAAGACTTTCGACCTATAAGCATTATCAGTCTTATTCCGAAAATTATCTCTAAGCTTCTTGCTACAAGGCTTTCGGTATTTCTGTCACAACTTATCTCTATTAACCAGTCGGCATTCATTAGAGGTCGTCAAATCTCTGAGAATTTTTTGGTGGTTAGAGAAATATTGCAACACGTAACCCAAGCTCGTCAACCGACAGTGGTTCTTAAAATAGATTTTTTGGGACCAGCTTGGGTCCGATGCCCATCGACCTCAAACTGGGTCCGATGGGTTCCATCACCATCTGATTCTCTTTAAGATCTGTGCACACATATATTAAAACAAATGCACGCGGATATTATAGCAGTGCGCACGGATCTTAAAGCAAATCAGACGGTGAGTAAACCCATCGGACCCAGTTTGATTAAAAATGTAAAATTCAGCTTAATAATTAGCTAATGATCATATGAAGTGGCCTGCTCGTACCAATGTTATCATTTCATTTTACTTTCATAAGTCCTTAATATATGAGAGACCTTCAGATTCTCAAAAAAATTACTTCTACTCCATAAAAGCTCCTGTGCGAAGTACTATGTTTAATGTTTTTTGTCGATAGCAGTATCTATGAAAATAGTAGGGGTGTAAACGGTTCAGATATTATCTGATTTTATCTGGATCCGAATCCGAATCTGGGAAATCATGAATTTGGATATTATCGGATACGGATCCGGATAATATTATAGTGGATACGGATCCGGATACGGTTTGGAATTTGAAACCAGATATGGATCCGGATAATTATTCATATCCAACATTTGAATTAATCCGAATATCTGTATCGAATCCGCGAAATTAACTCCACATCGAGAGAGTGGATGACGTCTGGCGGTCTGGGCCGGGTGCGTATCCTCTGAGATATCTCAATTTTTGCGTGACCGACGTGTCCTGTACCTATTTGGGGAACTGTAGGGGGGCGATATTATTTGGGCTTTGAGATTCGTGCGGAATGTATTTGAACGATTGAGATATTCCAAAAGTCACGCAAAGTTTGAGATATCTCATAGGATTCGAATTCGTCTGGGTCTTGGGCTGACTGAGGTCGCTTTTTGTTTATAACTTTGCACTGTGTTTTGCTTAGTATATAAATACTTTGCTACCATGTACTATTTTATTGTGGGACTAACTGTTATGGGACTAAGAAAAATCCGGATTTCGATGATTCTTGTTGATTTTTTAATCCGCAAGTTCTGACTCTTCAATATGAATAAAGTATCAATATGATGCTCCAACCTAGGTAATATTTGAGTTTGACAAAATGTATTCCGAGTATTATTTTTTTTTTATAAACACCGTAACATTTTTTTTCCATTATAACTCCAACTTTTAATCACAGTATTAATCTACACAGTTGCGTTTCAAGTTTGAACATTTTTTTGTACATGAGTAAATAATGTTTGGTATCATCCGAATTACTAATGCTTGGTATGATCGGACAGTTCCATTTTCTGAATTATATCCTTTTTTTACTGTACGTACCAATATTATTTATCACAATTACAATTTATTTTCAGAAAATATTTTAAACTAGCATAATTTTTTTTTTTAACTATCCGAATTATATTCATATTCGTATAAGTATCCGTCCTATATCCGATCCGTATCTGTATCTGTTTAACATTCGATCCGTATCTATATCCGAGACTATTCGTATCCATATTCATATCTGGAAAAATTTAGCGGATAATATGAGGATATGGTTTGGTCACTATCTAATCCGTATCCGACCGTTTACACCCCTAGAAGATACCATCGGCAAAAAATATTTTTACCCGCGTGAATAATGACACATTTTGATAGCGGTGGTCGGTTGCAAAAATACATCCCGGTACGTAGAAGAGAAAATTATCTGCGGACCCCACCACGTAGTCTATGCGTAAGTGAGAGACAATTATCTGCGTCATATTTAATAATTCATCATAATTCACTGTTTCATTTGTTCTATCCGTGAGTTCTGAGCGTCTTTTTTCTCATATTATATTTCCCCCCTATTTGTTCACCTCCTGCTATCTTTTTTTCTCGCTGATTGTTGCACTGAGTTGGCCTCTTTATTCTCTTCCCCAAGTAAATGACATCTCAATTGCTAGGTTAATTATTTTAAACAAATTTTCTTTATGTTATAAACCATGCTTGTAATATGCCAACAAATTTGAAAACAAATAATTAACATTGATAATTAATTATTTTTGGGTAAATAAATACAAAAATAATGTAAAAGGAATTAGTATAATTAATGAATATGATAGTGAAGAGAACAATTAAATTATCAATTCTAACCTACTATATATGACTTGAATGTATATTAATAAATATATAGATATATTATTAGAGGTTTGAACCAGATTTAAAACAAAATTATCTTTTGAGCCCCAAGATTTGGTGAGATTTTATTTAAAGGAAACGTGAATTTCCATGGGTAAGTACATCCTGCACATGAGTTTGACATATGAAAGGCCTGAAGCAAAAGAAAGGACATAATTAATATTTTGTAGTATATAGATAGTACAACACTGAAAGGCTAACGTATCATAATGGTAGACGACTGGACGCCTAGACGGTGGTGCGTACTGGTCACTATGCCATAAATGACAAAGAATCTAATATATTATCCAGAAAAGCTCTGTCATGCTTTTGATGCCTTACCTAGCTAGCTTAGTTACATTACATGATACTTTCATGGTTTCATGACATTATAACTAATATTTGAGCTGCTACGTACTAATTGGATCACTAGAGAGAAAGAGATATGTGCCTTGATCAATGATCAGATCTGATATTCTGGTACTGTTAGCCCATAGGCCATAACACCGGGTAAATTTTAAAGTACTCATTTTCTGTAATATACACCACGTACGTAAATTACTACTAAATTCCAAATGTTCTATTTTAGCCTTCAATTTGAAGAATTGTGACCACTTTAGTACCGCATACTTACTGCTACTTTGTCAGTCCGACATTCTTTTATTAATGATTTTTTTCTTTTAATATCTCAGGACTTGAATCAGTAACCTTCGTTTGAGCACTAATACAAAACATAAATTACACACATTCTTGCAATATATAGCTTGGGACTTAAAACTCTCAAGCAAATGGAAGAATGAATGAGACAAGTATAGAAGCGCTATTTTAGTAGATGAGGGCCAAAATTGATATCTTAGTTAGTTCTAATTGATAAAGCATGGTCTAGTTCTGCAAAATCGGTCGAGTTCAATTGAAATCGGGCAACACGTACCTAACTGATTTTTCAATGAGTTATGCGGCTAGCTAGGGTTCTAAATAACTGACGTGTCGTGCCCTGCTGTACTGTACCGTACTGTGATCAAATTTAAAAAAATGATCACGGCACATTAGTTACGCTGTGACCACACGTAACTTGTCTAAATATAAATGGTCACTTTGGTTATATTAGATCACATTTAACTATTTTTAGATTTATCTATCATCTATTTGGGAAGAAAGGGATCCAACTGATCTAGCTAAAATGTAATGCGTATTTTAATACAAACGTAAGCATTTTTCCTCTCATGTTTACTTGAAAGAAATGCCTTTCATGAAAGTGTTTTAAGAAACCGGTTTGTGGTTAGCATTCTTTTTTTTTTTCCTCATGTTTACTTAAAAAGAAAATGTAGTTTATCAGGGTTAGAATAACAAATGTATAGTTTCTGGTGTCTGGGCTACTATTGCTTAGAGGCCTGCACATAGCACATATGAAAAGCTGCATAGTTTTCTCATAAATGATGATGAGAGGAGGACATATCTAAAAAGCTACATTGAAAAAGGCGAAATTGGTTATTCGCTTTTCAACTTTAAAAAGTTCTCATGTATGAATACCCAAGGTGTGCACGTGACTCTAGAAAAGTTTTTAGCTAATATTTTGAACTAGAACAGAATTAAACTGGACCCTACTAGACCGGTGAACTGTGAGAACTAAAACCGTGACAAAACCGGGACCGGACCTAATCCATCAATATATTGTCCAGATGATAGCCAAACTCTTTATATATTAAATAAATATTCGTTCATTGGTCTATCTTTATTAAAATATGTCAATATATTTGTTTAGATAAATTAATTGTCCAGATGATAGTTCATTTAATCAGTTTATATTCAGGCTACATTGCTAGCATATTCTTGATTGCCCCGTACAAGAACTCTTAATTTCAATTTGAAGTTCTGATTGGATATATGGATGATAAAAAAAATTATATTAAAATATTGTTGTAAAATTATATTATGTGTTTTTCTTAAAAAGAAATTCTAACTATTTTTTACATTCAAACAAAACGATAATAGTAGATCACATTAAATAAATCCATTCGACCAACAAAATTTTTTAGATTAAAATATGAATGCGTAGCATTGTTACACAGGTTGCTGAGTATACTTCAAATCATGAAAGGACCAAATGATTTTTATACTGTAAAATAAGTTCCACAATTCAGTACTGTAAAATTTGTTTCTTATCAAGATATTAAGAAGAAGAAAAAAAGAACCGTAGACCTAATTGGATCGGATCGGGACCGGACCGTATGAATTTGGACTATGGTTTTGAACCAACTATTTCAAGTTAGAACCGTCGGAACCGAACTGTGTAGAACCGTGATCCGTGCGAAACCGTGAACTGGGCCGAATTTAGACCGGACCGGACCATTTGGTCAACACTAGTGTGACCACATGACATCATCTACTCAAATAGCAAGTTTCGTGTAAACTTGGAGATGGAAACATACAAGTTTTGTGGAGATTTCCTGTCAATTTCGTGTAGGCAATTGGTTATATAATGCAGGAATTAATATATGACACCATATATCTATATAAATATTGGATGATATATCCAGACATTTGTCGTCCTTCAATTTAGTAACGATCGAGCTAGAGAGCTGGTACGTGCAGAATATATATATATATATATATATATATAGGACGTGGCTAAGGTGCTATGCGTTGCACGGATGACCTCCGTGCAACGGCTCAAAATTTGAGTTTTCAAAATCCTAACAGTCGATCCGAACCGTTCAACATGTAATCTATACTAAAATGTACTTGAAAACCAAATTTTACATTTTTTGGAATTTGTTTACTATTTATTAAGTATTTTACAAAACTGCTGTTTTTCGGTGATCCGAATTCTTGGAAAACAGCAGTTTTGTAAAATACTTAATAAATAGTAAAAAAATTCCAAAAATGCAAAATTTGGTCTCCAAGCACATTTCAATATGTAGAACACATCTAACAGTTTGGATCGACCGTTAGAAATTTGAAAATTCAAATTTTGAGCCGTTGCACGGAGGCCCTCTATGCTACGCGTAGCATATTAGCAATTTCCTATATATATATATATATATATATATATATATTAATTATTAATTTGCTTTTTCATGCTGGCTAGCTTTAATTATATATTGTATCTATTCTATAATTAACGATATATAGATTAATTGCTGTATATATTCTTGATTCCAATTAATTAAAAAGCGTGGTAGCTTTAATTATATAATATTTATTTAATTAATTAATTAATTTTCAGATAACAGGGCGTGTTGGCTAACTTCGATCAATATTCATGGATATTGATGAGAATAATGCAGGACAGTAAGTTAATTTCATAATTACATGAATATATATATGTGTGTGTGTGTAGAAGCTTTTAAATATATATATATATATTTGAATTATCGTTATCTGAATAAATATTCTTTTTAATTATGTACAATTTTTTTTTAAATTTCATTATGTATAATTCAGGATTGAAAAACTATATGACCTCAAGAAAGACAGTCCCTGGCGTTTCAAGAATAATACTGTATTTCTGAAGTTGCGGCGAACTTTAAAAAAAATGTTGATGTGTATGACATAATGTATGTATGTATGTATGTATGTATAAAGCTAGCTAGCTAATTAGCTAGCGGTATTAAATAAAAATCAGGTATAATATCGTGGTTTCATTATTGATTTTTCATTATTTCCTTGATCGATGTCAAATTTTTTTTTTATTTGCATGATTAGATGTCAACTTTAATTTTAATCTAGATATTGTTGTTGCTTTCTTGAGTTTTATTTTAATTCTACTTTAGATATTGTAGTGTATTCTATTTTGAAGTTAATTGTCAGCTACTAAATATATCTTAATTATAACTATTTTAGCAATTATATTATATAATTTAAAGTGCGGAAACAGATTCCAGAAAATATTAAAAGTTATCTTTAAAAATAATGAACTGATCGAAATAAATGAAATTAAAGATTGGACCGACAAGCTAGATCGATCTCACACAAACACAATGCCGGTATTTTTTTTCCATAACCAAAAAATTAAATAATATAATATTAATAACCAAATTTTGAAAAAAATTTCAATCCTAACCAGACCGCCCCCCCATTGGGCGGTCTGCCCTACCCACAAAACCACCCCCCCCACCCGGCCGTCCGCTTTTTTTTTTTTTTTTCCTATAAAAACTCCTCTCCCCTCCCCCCACCCACACCAAACCCTAGCCGTTGCCACTGCCTCCTCCGCCGTTTTTTGTGTCGAAACCGCCGGAAACTCCGTTTTGTCGTCCCGAACGCGATATTTCGCACCTTCGTTGCATTTTCGACCCCTCTCCGCTTATATTTTCGGGTACGAAATTTTTTGCGAATTTTTAGAAATTGTTTCGAATCGTTAGAAATTGTTGATTGGAATTGTTATAAATTAGGTAGAAATTGTTTGATTGGAATTGTTATAAATATTAGAATTGTTAGAATTGTTTGATTGGATTTGAATTGTTAGATATTATTTGATTGAAATGGTTAGAAATTGTTTGATTGTGTCTATATAATTATTATTTTTTTTAATTTTGTATGAAGAAAACTAACATTATCTAACTACAGGATGGTCACCCTACATGGAGTGCCGAGCCCACTTTCACTCCGGCAGACTTTGGTCTCACCGACACTGGGGCAGAGGACGACCAGGAGGCTAGCGGCAGTGGGGCACAGCAGGCTACCCAGTTTGATCCATGGGCGGATGCTGCGTTTTGGACACAGCCACCGACCACGTATACAGGGGACTGGGACGAGCCCACACTATCGATGCCACCCTCCAGGCAGCACGACCACGAGGCTAGTGGCAGTGGGGCACAGCAGGCTACCCAATTTGATCCATGGCCGGATGCTGTGTTTGGGACACAGCCACCGAGCACGTATACACAGGACGACATGCATTTTGATTATTCTGATGACGAGGATCCTGCAGAGCCCTCTGAGTCTCCACAGCCTCAGAGATGTGTCCAGCCGCGGAGGGCGTGCGGGGCGCCTTCCAGATTGTCATTGTCCGGTCGTCGTCGTCGTCGCTAATTTTTTATATTTCATATTGTAGCCCTTGACAGTATATTTATATTTTTCTTTCTATATTTTATGTTGATCAGACGTTATTTGGTTATTTTATTTATTTATATTTTCGTTTCTATATTTTATGTTGACTAGACGTTATTTGGTTATTTTGTTCACTCGACCAAATTCGTCGTTATTTTGTTCACAAGGAAATTACAAGGAAATACAATCATATAATCACAAGAAAATAGATAAAATACAATATAAATTACAAGCAATTACATAAAATACAATATAAAATTAAAAAAAAAAAAAGCAGACTACCGGGTGGGGGGCGGTCTGCTTGGGGTGTAGACCGCTGGGTGAGGGGGCGGTCTGGTTAGGATTGAAATTTTATTCAAAATTTGGTTATTAATATTATATTATTTAATTTTTTGGTTATGGAAAAAAATGCCGGAACGCAATGCGTATATATATATCTTTTGTAAAATCAGGGCCGATCAAAGAAAATTAAATTGATCACGATATCACGAAAGATCGACATAATTGATTTGTTGTTGAATCAATTACGAGCGAGGCTATGGATCGATAACTCTGTTTTTCAAGTTAAATTAATCAAGTTCTCTTAATTTAAATGAATGAATGACTAAAAAACTATTACATATCTTTCTCATTTATTAATTAGTTACTTATCATTTTCAATTTCAATTTAAGTCCTTATATATATATATATATATATATATATATATATATATATATATTATCAGATGATTATTAAGTTAATAAAAGTCGTGCAGCTAGCTACCTAGGGGAACATAATGAAAGCTGACGCTTAATTTGATTCTGTACGTCCTTTATTAATTAAATTAGTTTTCTATGACCAATGGCGTCTAGCTTGGTGCAATCATTTTTCCTACATAACACAACCTCCATCTTGATGGTATGTTTGCACCTATTTATGTTTTTGACATAGCAGTTGTTCTCATATTTCATATAAGACAAAGATTTCTATGGACATAAGGACTTATTTGTAAAATAAATATATTTTTATTTTTACTATTTATTAAGACGAGTACAAAAAATATCAAATTCAGACCATTGAATTTTGTACCCATCTTAATAAATATTAAAAAAATTCAGAAAAATGTAAAATTTGGTCTCCAAGCACATATTAATATGGAGAATAAGATGAACGGTTCGGATCGACTGTTTGAACTTTGAAAATAAAAATATGTTCATTTTACAAATAGGTTCTTATATCCATAGAAGCATCACTCTTCATATAATCGATAGTAAGGTCTTTTAGAAACATACTTCTTTTGACATCTTTTTTCAGTTTCTTCACCTCCTTGCTGCTTATTATCTTTTTACTCGCTGACCTTAATGTTATACAATATGTATGTAGTTTGGAGTCAGATTTGAGCAATACAAAGCAAATTGGGTCCTTTATATATATACATGGTATTATCAAGGAGCAATATTGTCAATAATTTTAAAAAATGACCGTGTAATAAATAATAATAATTTCTATTTCGGTCTCATTTGTTGCTATTAAGTACATGATTGCAAAATGGGATTGAGTGTGCTGTTGATGATATTTATGATAAAATGTCCCAAATAACTGTTAGTTTTCTTTTTCTTATTTTCTACATAAATTTTGAAATATATATATTTAGAATCTCTTTGCTTAATTCTTTTTAACATTAAATTTTTTGAAAGACAATATCAAGATTATCAATCTTAGACTATAGGGAAGCTACAACAAGTGAGGGAGAAATCAGCCGCCACAAGTGATAACTGATAAGTAAGCTTTATTTTTTTAGTTTCAAAATTATTTTATCATCTTCATTTTTTTTTTTCAATTAAATATCTTCATGTTATGCCTTGGTATATGACCAATAAAAAAAAGGTAAAAATTAGACCAGTACATGCTACATATGTTTTGAGTGGCTTAGTCTGTACTGGCTGAAGTTAAGGTCAAAATCATTGTAAACAAGATAAGATTGTTTAAAAAAAAAAAGATAGTGCCAGGGTTTTAGCAGTACAATGCTGACCAGAAGTACTGTATGCCAGTCAATTACCAAACATCAATATAACTGCCATGTGTAATTTTTTTTTCTCTTATTTTGATTCTTATTATTATTTGTTTCAAATAACCATGTACATAGATGTATTGGTTCATTTAGTATTGGGAATTATGATTCTTACAATGGATATGGAGGTACAAACAGGTCAAAAGAGACTGGCATACTTATTGATGATAAAGAGACCAAGTTGCATAACAGTATTGAAAGAGATCAATACACCAAGAAGAAGGTTAGGCAAAAACATTGAAGGAGCATATCAAAGGATGAGTTTAACGAGGACTTCAATCCATGTGAAATGATAGTTACTTATGATAAGTATCTAGGCTAAAGTGTCAAAAGAACCCAAAATTCATTGATAAACTTTAATTTATAACGTAAGAATAAACAAAAAAAAATATAGAACAAAGGTGTCATCTTTGTTACTTAAAAGTTTTGGTCATGGTGATGCGAAGGTCAAGTCACATGCGCGCACAAGAAGAACTATAAAATATATAGTAAATAAAGTTGTTTTATATCCTTTATACACACGTTGATTCTTTAAATCTAAATAACTGACGTTCCGTGCCGTGCCGTGCCGTGCCGTGCCGCACTGTGATCAAATTTAAAAGAATGATCACGGCACATTAGTTACGTTGTGACCACACGTAATGTGTTTAAATATAACTGGTCACTTTGGTTATATTAGATCACATTTAACTATTTTTAGATTTATCTATCATCTATTTGGGAAGAAAGGGATAGAACTGATCTAGCTAAGATGTAATGCGTATTTTAATACAAACGTAAGCATTTTTCCTCCCATGTTTACTTGAAAGAAATGCCTTTCAGGAAATTAAGTGTTTTAAGAAACCGTTTTATGGTTAGCATTCTTTTTTTTTCCCTCATGTTTACTAAAAAACAAAATGTAATTTATCAGGGTTAGAATAGCAAATGTATAGTTTCTGGTGTCTGGGCTACTCTTGCTTAGAGGCCTGCACATAGAACATGAAAAGCTGCATAGTTTTCTCATAAATGATGATGAGAGGAGGACATATCTAAAAAGCTACATTGAAAAAGGGCGAAATCGGTTATTCGCTTTTCAACTTTAAGAAGTTCTAATTATGATGTCTTCTTGCAATTTTTTTTCTTTTTATAATGTTTGAATACTCAAGGTGTGCATATGACTCTTCATATATTATATATTTTTAGTTACTATCCTCTAAAATTGAAATAATTCAATTGACATCGTTTCCAAAATAAAATTTCAAAATTACCAAGGTGAATTAATTAATGTTGGACAAGGCTGAGAAGAATTAAATGTTGGACCAAAAAAGAGAACTAACTTCCTCATATGCTTCTAGTACTGGATCCAAACACCAAGAATTACATGTATTTCTGATCGTTACTGCAATTTTTAACCACCCAATTTTACCGAATTATTTAATATTTGAAATACATTTTTCATCTGATTTTTAAACTACCAACAACCCGAGTTACTAGAAAATTATATCACAAGACAAAACGCCCAATTATATATATATGTATTATGTAAAATTTTCCTTCTGATCGACATCCTGTATTGCTGGGGAAAGCAAAGCAATCAATGCACTTAAGTTGCCAAAGAATTTTCTCATCACTATTAATTACATCCCTCGTATAGAATGCAAAGAGCATTCGATTGTACTATTAATTTAACCACATTCACGACCACGTGATCTACCAAGTTGTCATAATAACATATACTTATTTTTTTTATTAAAACTGGAGCCTTACAAGAGGACATAATAATTTTACATGTTTCATAAACTAACGATCGATCGATAATCTTATTTTTTATTAAAAATGTAAATTTCAACTTAATTAGCTAATGATCATATAAAGTGGCCTGCTTGTTCCTATGTTATCATTTCATTTTACTTTCATTAATCCTTAATAGATATGAGAGACCTTGATGAGATTCTTAAGAAAAATTACTTCTACTCCATAAAAGTTCCTGCGCGAAGTATTTATGTTTTATGTTTTTTGTCGACAGGAGTATCCGTGAAGATACCGTCGGCAAAAAATATTTTTACTCGGACGAATAATGAACAGTTTTGTAGTGGTGGTCGGTTGAATCATTGCAAAAATACATCTCGATAGAACAGCAAAAAAATTAACTTCAATTACATATATTTTTTTGGGACAAGCTTGGATTCGATACCCATCGGACTCAAACTGGGTTCGATGGGTTCCACCACCATCCGATTCGCTTTAAGATCTGTGCGCATGTATATTAAAACGAATGCTCGCGGATATTATAGCAGCGTGCACGGATCTTAAAGCAAATCGGACGGTGATTAAACCTATCGTATCCAGTTTGATTATAGTTGTAAATTTCAGCTTAATAATTAGCTAATGATCATATAAAGTGGCCTGCTCGTACCTATGTTATCATTTCATTTTACTTTCATAAATCCTTAATATATGAGAGACCTTCAGATTCTCAAGAAAATTACTTCTACTCCATAAAAGCTCCTGTGCGAAGTATCTATGTTTTATGTTTTTTGCCGACAGTAGTATCCGTGAAGATACCATCAGTAAAAACATTTTTATCCGCACGAATAATGACACATTTTGATAGCGGTGGTCGGTTGAATCATTGTAAAAATACATCCCGGTAGAAGAGAAAAAAAATTAACTTCAATTAAATATTTTTTTAGGTAATTATGGGAATAATATAAATTAATAAACAGAATTTCAAAGTGTATGTTTTTTTAATTTCTGAAATTATACTCCAGCTAGTTTTTTTTTTGTGGTTCCTGGGATGATTTGGTTTAAATTCAGATGGGAAGAATTTCAAAGTGTATTGTTTTGATGGATTGTATTTTTGTGGGCATTGATAATTTGGATATGTAAAAGGAATTATTATAATTAATGAATATGATAGTGAAGAGAAACATCATATACTTGTATTTGAATAACAATTAAATTATCAATTCTGACCTACTATATATGACATGAACTTGAATGTATATGAATAAATATATAGATATATTATTAGAGGTTTGAACCAGATTTAAAACAAAATTATGTTTTGGGCCTCAAGATTTGGTGAGATTTTATTTAAAGGAAACGTCAATTTCCATGGGTAAGTACATCCTGCATGAGTCTGACATATGAAAGGTCCGAAACAAAAGAAAGGAAATAATATTTTGTAGTATATAGATAGTACAATACTGAAAGGCTAACGTATCATAATGGTAGACGACTGGTCGCCTAGACGGTGGTGCGTCTTGGTCACTATGCCATAATCGACAAAGAATCTAATATATTATCCAGAAAAAGCTCTGTCATGCTTTTGGTCCCTTACCTAGCTAGCTTAGTTACATTACATGATACTTTTATAGTTTCATGACATTATAACTAATATTTGAGCTGCTACGTACTAATTGGATCACTAGAGAGAAAGAGATATGTGCCTTGATCAATGATCAGATCTGATATTCTGGTACTGTTAGCCCATAGGCCATAACACCGGGTAAATTTTAAAGTACTCATTTTCTGTAATATACACCACGTACGTAAATTACTACTAAATTCCAAATGTTCAATTTTAGCCTTCAATTTGAAGAATTCTGACCACTTTAGTACCGCATACTTACTGCTACTTTGTCAGTCCGACATTCTTTTATTAATGATTTTTTTCTTTTAATATCTCAGGACTTGAATCAGTAACCTTCGTTTGAGCACTAATACAAAACATAAATTACACACATTCTTGCAATATATAGCTTGGTACTTAAAACTCTCAAGCAAATGGAAGAATGAATGAGACAAGTACAGAAGCGCTTTTGAGTAGATGAGGGCCAGAATTGATATCTTAATTAGTTCTAATTGATAAAGCATATTGGTCTGCAAAATCGGTCGAGTTTGATAGAAATCGGGCAACACGTACCTAACTGATTTTTGAATGAGTTATGCAGCTAGCTAGGGTTCTGAATAACTGACGTGCTGTGGCCTACCGTACTGCGATCAAATTTAAAAAAATGATCACGGCAAATTAGTTATGCACGCACTGTTTGATGACCAGTACTAGAATTGCTCAAACATACATATATATATGCTTACATGCATGCCAAATTATAGTACCTTTTTATATTATTTCTTTTTGTTTGGACAATTCTGAGCCTTAAAAAGCACTGGCATGGGGACCCTGGGCATAGCATTTCTTTAATTTTGCTGGGAACTTTATTTACAGTAATTTCAGTAGTTTCTGTAATTACTAAAAGAGAAACTACACATCCATTATGCATATATGGACTGCATATTATGTTGAACCATGCAATATACATGTGTGTGTGTGTTAACGTCACCAACCAAAATTAGACCTGTTATATTTGAAGTTACGTTTGTATAATAACAAGACACGTAGTCCTAAAGCATTAAAATACACAAATCCATCATTCTTATCCCAGAAAATTGAAGAAAATAAAACTAACATCTCATAAAAAAACTACTAATTTTTTAGGTCATATATAACATCAGTTTTGAGAAGCTGGCATGCTATCTTGAAACCACATCATCCCATTTTCACCATTTTCTGTAGATCCCTCCTGCATGTTATTAATATAATAGGCCATATTAAAACTTCAATTATAATTTCTCTCCAAATTAATAAACCTTCAATAATAAAGTTGAAAACAATCAGCATAGTTTTCAGAATTTCTTTAAACACTCCAACCAGCAAAAGAGGATAAGATCAGATAGAAATTAATAACCAATTAGAAGCTACACAAAATTAATATTCAGATATAGTAAACAATTCATGTAAATTTGATTAGTGGATCATCATGAAATTCAAGTGAGGGGTATCAAGGCATTTTTCACTCGCTATTAACTATTTATAACCTGTACATATGTGACCAACCCTCATGATCTGGTTTAATTGCTAGAGCTGTTCTTTTACACTCTGGCAAGTGAATCGTCTAGATCCTTGTATCCTATATGCATCATTCAATTGAGCAGGTATTTTAAATAATGAAAAGGAAGGCTATAATTAAAGGTTTAATGAGAAAAACCTTTTCTTGAAGAAAACTGGGCAGTACTTCTTGCTTCCTAGACTGAAATACAGGTAAATATATACACACACATATATTAAAACAAGTTTGATTTGGCAACTATAACAGATAAAATTTGAAGCAAAAGGAGAAAACAAGTCTTAATAGCACATTCACCGGCCTTCGCCTTTTCCTATTAGGTCATGGCATCATAACTTTGATAAAAAAAAAAGCACAACAAACACAGTTGAAATCATACACGGTACAGAATCAGATACAACAGAAAATGGGAATGGGCTATCAATTAATGATCATAAAATTTACTGCCTTTTCTGATCATCAAATTAAATAAAATAAATCCAATCCAAATCACTCTGTATTAGAATGATTTATTTTCTAATATGCCCCTCCTTAACTAATAATCAGGTCATCTACACAAATCATCTAACTGGTGCAGTATGGATGCTTCAGTAACCCATAGACATATTGAAATGGAAAGTCTAGTTCAGTTAGCATAGAAACTAAGTTGTACTTTTGACAAAATTAATAAATAAAAAATAAGAACTAAGTTATACCGTGGTAGTATGCTAATATGGTATACACCGTTTGTAGAACTGTAAGTGCCAAAAGAGAAACACCGGCTGTAAGAGAAATAACTGTCCACGGACTGTTAAAATATTCTCTTTTCAATGTTGCCCTCCACCTACGCCAATCAGAACGATAGTAGCGGGTTACATCTTCATAGACTTGCTTGAGGTAGTGTGTATCGTAGTCCATAAAGGAGCACTCTGTTAGCCAGTTGAAAAACGAAACTAGTTCTTCATCTTTGGCCAACAGATTGTCGACTATTCTTTCCTTTTGAAGCAGAGTGACATCTCTTGGTGTTTGAAATAGGCAACCCATGAAGGTCGCGTAGCTCGTCAAATTGTACAGGTTATGGCTGCCTGTATCACACTGCTCGAAGGACACTAGGTTTGAAAGGTGGCATCTTCGTATCTCTTCTATCGAGATAAAGGGGATCTCGAGGGTGCCATTCTGAAATCTTATATCCAGGAAATTATCTGACCTACTGCACTGAAAGATTACACCAGCTTCGTGAAGCTGACTAGCGGAAGGAACTGTTCCAGGAGGCCTTCTATTAATCGGCCTGCTTCTTCTGACGAGGTTTAACCATCCTGTTCCTGTTCTTGTTCTCGGTGGACTAGGTCTGCGCACGTAATAGAGATAATAAATGTGAAGAATGTGCTTCATCTGATCTTGTGCCACATTACTCTTTCGAATATACTCGTACGCTCTTTCATTCCTATTTGACACGTACTGTGCCAGCATTTGAAGAAGTGGGTCAATCTCCATAGTAGGAGTATAGAGGAGGTCAAACAATTTCTCAATGACAAAGAAGGGAAGTTGATTTTCCAACATAAGAAGATCACTCCGAATAATTGGTTTTGCCCAACCCACATTATATATGGGATTCTTATCTTTCTTAATCCATTTAATGAGGAATTCGATGATGAAACACCCATCAAGGAGCATCATCTTTACAAACTCCTTGCTCGATATCGTCACATCTTCAAAGTAGCACGCTCTTGCTCGCGGTTCCAAAATAATCAATTCACGGACGCATTTCTCCATGTTATTTTCGGTATTCCGTGAAAGATAATTTTGAAGACAGATACGTTTATGGCTTTCCATGGCTCGGAGAGCATCACTGCCATTGAAGTATGGGCCAACCGAAACCATCCTTGGCTCATACAGCTCCTTGTTCTTGTTCCGTATATTTGCAGGCAATCTAAAGATAGTAAACTCCTGCTTTTGATTTGCATCAGAAACCTTAACATTGTTCTGGATTTCTGCATCAGAAACCGGAAGATTGTCCTGGATTTCTTCTACCAAATTTCGGATGTCTTCAGAAGCAGTCCCATCAAGGTTACGGGCACGATTGGTCATCTCCATGAATAAGTGGCCACTAACTACATTGTTGTAATAGACAAGATAAAGAAAGTTAGGATATACTGTCCTTGAGATAGATGCTATTTATCTAGATTAGCATATATATGTGTGTGTGTGTGTGTGTGTGTTGAATTTTCTACTTAATTATGGCAATAAAACCATATACTTGTCTGAACCAGATCAACTCAGGCAGGGTGCAAAGTGAAAAAAAGAGAAATTAGTAAATCTGAGATCCTCTCGAGTTCAGAGAACCCAGAAGAATTTACTTGAAACAAACAGTGAGGCTGGAGGACAGAGGGTGGTTGTTTTGCTGGTAAACCCTTTAATGGCTTAGAAAAAAATTCAACAAAACATGTATTGAATTTGTGGACTTTTTAAATTTTAATTTGCACTGCGTGTAAGCAAGCATGATTAATTAACTAACATATTGACAAATGATCAATCAAGAGAGGTAGAACAGGTAAGAAATAGATTGCCAATTTCATAAGTTCAAAAAAATTAAAGGGAGCAGAGCAGAGCACTTACCGATTAATTCTAGAGAGGAGCAGGGAAATTAAAGGAAAAGGGAAAGGGGAGAGAGGCCCTCAGAGAGGAGAGAGATGCAGACGCCCCACCTCCATCCTCCATAGAGAGGCTGAGAGAGGGAGAGCAAGTCCATTTTCCATCGGCTATTCGGCTGGGTTTAATTTAGGGTTTAGACGATTGAGAGACTGAGACTGAGACTGAGACTGAGGGGTAACGTCTGCTAAATGGGCTACTTAACTGGCTATAAAGAGGCCCAAATTAATACACTTTTTTTCCCCACAAATTGGACACAATTCGCAAATGCTTTCAAGGCTGATGATTTTTTTTTACTATGCAATAATTAGTCATGTCTATTAATTTGGAAACATGTGACATGTCACAATTAATGAGATTTTTTTACAATTTTTTCAAAGTTCAGTACATTGAAATATTTTTTTTTTTCAGTTCACTTTTTAATTTTATTTAACTGTCCGTATTCCAACTAGCTTATAATTTACATGAATTTTGTTTTATCTTTTATGTTATTCTTTTTTCCCCATTAATTCCCTTTTTAAAGAAGAGAGAACATAGAGAGAGAAAGAGAGAGATGGACCCTGGTGAGTTGTGAAGTAAGAATATTATTTTACTTCACGCTCATATTTTCATTTTTAAAAATCAAACATTCAATCCGTATCGCTTAACAAGATTGACCGTTTTTAATATGAATATCTTGTTTAGCGGTCCTGCTGTCTTCTTGTTTTTTGTTATTATTTTCACAGTTGCTTCACGTGTTAGCTGTAACAAAAAAAGGTCATGGTGCCAGCTTCCTCCTTATTCGTTATCTGATTAGTTGAGTGTGTAATGCAACGTACCTAATTCGTCTTGTGCTTCCATGGAAAGATATATCAGTGTGTAATGCAACGTACAACTGCTTAGTTGAGTGTAGTATCAGTGTTTATTGCAAATTTATACAGCTGTTGTAAGCAATCCCTAAAGATACTAGTACCCCACTTATGATCCCACAAGGTGATGGTGCAGCCGTCTCCTGAAATCCATCTTTGTAGAACAATCAAAGAATCCTACTGTCTCTTTTTTAAGAGCTTAAAACACTGTTGTTAGTGGTCTACCTTGAGTAATTTGTGCAGTTTGCCTAAATCATGACTTCCAAAGCCTGTGCCCTTGCTCGAACCACCACTAAAGTCATTTCAATAGCAGTGCCTCATTAATTATTTTACAAAACCGTTGTTTTCAGACCGTTGAAATTTGTACCTTAATTAATAGTTAAAAAATTAGAAATAATGTAAAATTTGAAATTCAATCTTATTTCACTGCATAGATTATGTTGAATGGTTTGGATTCACTGCTTGAACTTTGAAAAATCATGTTGAAATTAAAATGACTACAGATTAGCGTTGCATGTAATTAAGTGTATCCCTCTAAACTATACACATAAATGAGAAATTAAACAAACAAACTACATATCATATCTGATGATATTAAAATATCTCCTTATAGTATGTTCTTGGTTTTTAAGTGTTTTGTCTCCCATGCAAAAGATTTCATAACGACCAATCAGGAACCATTCTTTTGGGCCAATAAGACCGAGTTATATGCTCTGTTGTTGGGTTATAGCAGGCAACAACCCGAGTTACTAGAAAATTATATCATAAGACAAAACGCCCAATTATATATGTATATATTATGTAAAATTTTCCTTCTGATCGACATCCTGTATTGCGGGGGAAAGCAAAGACAAAAAAAAAATAATCAATGCTCTTAAGTTGCCAAAGAATATTCTCACTATTAATATTACATCCCTCGTATAGAATGCAAAGAGCATTCGATTGTGCTATTAATTTAACCATATTCACGACCACGTGATCTACCAAGTTGTCATAACAACATATACTAGTTTTAAGTTAGTTTCCAAAAAAAAATTAGAGATATATAATAATTCAGTAGAAATATGAGGGGTTGTGCTCACCATAGGATTTTGTGAGCATAATTTTTAAATTTATTGAATTAATTTCAAATGGCAGATGAATTCAAACTGTTGAAATCAATCTACTTCACGAGTGATGGGTTTACATACGAAATTTTGAAAATTTTGAATTCATTTAGTCTAAAATTCCTGCTTTTTCAAATCTAACTGTTCAATAATTTCGTGCACATATCTCAAAACAGATAATATTTTCTTGCACGAATCTCGAAACAATTTAATAGTTGGATTTGGAAAAGCAGGGATCGTAGGTTACTGTTCATGAGTAAAGAATCGCAGCAGATTCAGATCCAATAGATGGTGTATTGTAAATTAAAAAATGTCGTACTGTAAGAAACAAAATGTCAGCTATTGGCGGGCCGTTTAATTTCGTTGAGATTTTTTTTTTGTTAGAAAGGCTGAGATCCAATTTCATTAACACTAACGAAACAAATTTAGTTACAAATGGTAACCCTTAGATAGAGGTCACCGGCCTCTCTCTATTTCACATTTTCCCCCCTATTTGTTCACCTCCTGTCATCTTTTTTTCTCACTGATTGCTGCACTGAGTTGGCCTCTTTATTCTCTTCCAAGTAAATGACATCTCAATTGCTAGATTATTTTAAACAAATTTTCTTTATGTTAAACCATGCTTGTAATATGCCAACAAATTATATGCAATACCATTCCTCATATGCTTCTAGTACTGGATCCAAACACCAAGAATTACATGTATTTCTGATCGTTACAGCAATTTTTAACCACCCAATTTTACCGAATTATTGAATATTTGAAAAAAAAATTTCATCTGATTTTTAAACTACCAACAACCCGAGTTACTAGAAAATTATATCACAAAACAAAACGCCCAATTATATATGTATTATGTTAAATTTTCCTTCTGATTTTTGTAAAATTTTCCTTCTGTATTGCGGGGGAAAGCAAAGACAAAAAAAGAAAATCAATGCACTTAAGTTGCCAAAGAATATTCTCACTATTAATTACATCCCTCGTATAGAATGCAAAGAGCATTCCATTGTACTATTAATTTAACCATATTCACGACCACGTGATCTACCAAGTTGTCATAACAACATATACTAGTTTTAAGTTAGTTTCCAAAAAAAATTAGAGATATATAATAATTCAGTAGCAATAGGATCGGTTGTGCTCACCATAGGATTTTGTGAGAATAATTTTTAAATTTATTGAATTGATTTCAAACAGCAGATGAATTCAAACTGTTGAAAACAATCTACTTCACGAGTGATGAGTTTACATACGAAATTTTGAAATTTTTGAATTCGTTTAGTCTAAAATCAAGTAGTTAAAAACGAATGCTTGCTGATATTATAGCAGCTTGCACGGATCTTAAAGCAAATCGGACGGTGATTAAACCCATCGGACCCAGTTTGATTAAAGTTGTAAATTTCAGCTTAATAATTAGCTAATGATCATATAAAGTGGCCTGCTCATACCTATGTTATCATTTCATTTTACTTTCATAAATCCTTAATATATGAGAGACCTTAGATTCTCAAGAAAATTACTTCTACTCCATAAAAGCTCCTGCGCGAAGTATCTATGTTTTATGTTTTTTTTCGACAGCGAGTATCCGTGAAGATACCATCAGCAAAAAAACATTTTTATCCGCACGAATAATGACACATTTTGATAGCGGTGGTCGGTTGAATCATTGCAAAAATACATCCTGGTAGAAGAGAAAAAAAATTAACTTCAATTACATATTTTTTTTAGGTAATTATGGGAATAATATAAATTAATAAACAGAATATTCATGGCTTTAGTTTCTGAAATTATACTCCAGCTAGTTTTTTTTATTTTTTTTTGTATGGTTCCTGGGATGGTTTGGTTTAAATTCAGATGGCAAGAACTTCAAAGTGTATTTGTTTTGATGGATTGTATTTTTGTGGGCATTGATAATTTGGGCCGCACTACTAGTTAGGCAATTTCTAACTTTTACATAAGGATTCATGGATATTAGGATAGATGGTGTATTGTAAATTAACAAATGTTGTACTGTAAGAAACAAAATGTCTGCTATTGGCGGCTGTTTAATTTTGTTGAGATTTATTTTTTGTTAGAAAGGCTGAGATCCAATTTCATTAAAACTTACGAAACAATTTAGTTACAAATGGTGACGGGACTGAATTCTCTCCCTCCCAAGGGGCAGGATTTTCCTGCCCTTGAGTCACAGAAATGTGGGCCACACCAAAACTAAAAACCAATATTTAAATTTATAATCACATCTGGACCCACTTGTTAGTCTCACTGGGGCAGAATTTTCCTACCCCCGGGGGGTAGGTGATCTCTGTCCAATGGTAACCCTTAGATAGAGGTCACCTGCCTCTTTCTATTTCACATTTCCCCCCCTATTTGTTCACCTCCTGTCTTCTTCTTTTTGTCACTTATTGCTGCACTGAGTTGGCCTCTTTATTCTCTTCCAAGTAAATGACATCTCAATTGCTATGTTATTTTAAACAAATTTTCTTTTTGTTAAACCATGCTTGTAATATGCCAACAAATTAATTTGAAAACAAATAATTAACATTGATTATTAATTATTTTTGGGCACATAAATACAAAAATAATGTAAATGGAATTATTATAATTAATGAATATGATAATGAAGAGAAAAATCATATACTTGTATTTGAATAACAATTAAATTATCAATTATGACATACTATATATGACAAGAACTTGAATGTATATGAATAAATATATAGATATATTACTATGTTTGAACCAGATTTAAAACAAATTTATCTTTTGAGCCCCAAGATTTGGTGAGATTTTATTTAAATGAAACGTCAATTGCCATGGGTAAGTACATCCCGCACATGAGTCGACATATATATGAAAGGTCCGAAGCAAAAGAAAGGAAATAATTTTATTTAACGAAGAAAGGGACTGATCTAGCTAAGATGTAATGCGTATTTTAATACAAACGTAAGCATTTTTCCTCTCATGTTTACTTGAAAGAAATACCTTTCAGGAAAGTGTTTTAAGAAACCGTTTTATGGTTAGCATTCTTTTTGTTTCCCTCATGTTTGCTCAAAAAGAAAATGTAATTTATCAGGGTTAGAACAGCAAATGTATAGTTTCTGGGCTACTCTTGCTTAGAGGCCTGCACATAGCACATGAAAAGCTGCATAGTTTTCTCATAAAATGATGATGAGAGGAGGACATATCTAAAAAAGCTACATTGAAAAGGGGCGAAATCGGTTATTCGCTTTTCAACTTTAAGAAGTTCTAATTATGATGTCTTGTTGCAATTTTTTTTTTCTTTTTATAATGTTTGAATACTCAAGGTGTGCATATGAGTAATATAAGTCATGTTACAACCCATATCTCATGAGTAAAATGAAAAATAAGAAAGCCTAAAATGAAAATGAGAAGCTGAATCATGTTATTAGACTTCACAATAGTTAGGGCCTTCTGATCATGGTTCGCAAAAATTCATATATGCTTGTTATTTTCTTTTCTGTTAGATTTTTCCTTTTCTTTCATCAAATTAAGCTGATAGCTTCTACCATGCTAAAAAAAAAAAATATCCGAGTTGGAAGTACTAATTGATGTGTACACTAATTGCGTGAGTTTAGATAAATTAATTAATATATCCACTTCTTTTCGTGGGGTGCTTGCAGGAGAAGGCTCACAAAAAAACAGTGGTATTCTACTTCTTTGCAGCTTGTTGGTTCTTATATAGAGGACGCAACAAAATAATCTTTGAATCAAGAATTGACTATTTTTGGGATTAGGCTATTCGGAATAAGTTTATTCAGTGTTTGGTTAGGTTAGAATAGCTATAATAGTGAATCACATTTTTTTGTTCTATTAGAATAGGCTATTTCTAAGAATTTTAAGATTTTACTATTCTAATAAGATAAATAATTGCTTTTTTTTTTTTAACTATTCTAGTTATTTTTTGTATTATCAGATTTTTCAAAAAAAAAAAAAAAAAAACACTTTCTAAGACTCCGGAGCTCAATTTCTCTGTTTGATACCACAAGGGAAAGCCTACATAGAGTACAGGGATATATATACTATCATCTTTCCTTTATGAATTAGTTTTGATAGCTTGTTGGGTTTTCAGTGCAAACTTGTTATTTTGGGCTGATATAGTATATTAGAGAGTCGGCCCACATTTTCAGGAACAGTCAAACCGGTGAAAAGTGACTTGACTCGGTCAAGTCAAGCCGGTTCAAACTGGTTTTCTACTAAAAACTCGCATATCACATAATTCGGTTCAAAATCGGCTCAGTCTGATCTGATTCGGTCGAGTCTGTAGAACATGTGGACTGATGGATCATGTAGGTAGGATTTTCCTGCCAACATGTGAGCATGAGATTTGATTCAATTTTGGTTCCCCATGTTGCTTGGAAGTTAGAATATTAGATTTTTATGAGACAGAAACAGATTTCTGAGGAGATTATATTTATTGGATTTATTATTGAGAAGAAGAAGTAACCTTTTTACATTGTGCCTATTCTCTATTTATACCAAAGATTCTAACGGCTAGTTTTAACTGATACTGTACAGTGTACCTAATCTGCTTTATTCTAATTTAATTGATCAATGATGGATGAATGGCTGAGATCAATTCCCCTATTGTCTTCCTTATTTTCAACACTCCCCCTCAAGCTCGGATTGTAGATGTCGATCAATCCAAGCTTGCTAGTGATATTCTCGAAATGCGTTGGATCTAAGCCTTTGGTAAAAACATCCGCTAATTGTTCTTTGCTTCGCACAAACGGTGTCTCTATTTCCTTCGCTTGTACTTTCTCTCTAATAAAGTGGTAATCCACTTCTATATGCTTCGTCCTTTCATGAAACACCGGATTCGATGCGATATGTCGAGCGGAATTATTATCGCAATACATCTTTATGGGTTGATCACATTCGATGCCCATGTCTTTAAGCAATTACTTGATCCATATTAGTTCACTTGTGGTGGATGCCATAGTCCGATATTCCGCTTCCGCGCTTGACCGAGCTACGACATTTTGCTTCTTGCTTTTCCATGTGACTAAATTCCCGCCTACAAATGTGCAAAAGCCGGTGGTGGATTTTCTATCAAAGCTACCGGCCCAATCTGCATCGGAATAGCCACATAGGTCATTAGAATTATTGTTCGTCATCTTTATACCTTTTCCAGGATTCTTTTTTAAATATCTTAGTATTCTATTTGCGGCCTCTAAATGAGATGTTCTTGGTGCATGCATAAACTTACTAACTCGACTCACCGAAAAAGAAATGTCCGGACGTGTAACTGTAAGATAAATTAGTTTTCCTACAAGTCTTTGAAATTGGGTTATGTCTTCTAAAGGTTCACCATCCTCGGGATTTAATTTATAGTTGGAGTCAATTGGTGTAGAGGCCGGTTTACACCCGAGTTTACCGGTTTCTTTTAGCAAGTCTAAGGTATATTTTCTTTGTGAAATAAAGAGACCTTTACTTGAAAAAGCTACCTCTATTCCTAAAAAATATTTTAAGTACCCTAGATCTTTAATATCGAATTTCCCTTTCAATTGAGATTTAATTTTTCTAATTTCCTCTAAATTGTTTCCGGTGATTATTAGGTCATCAACATATACCAACACGAGGGTTATATTTTCTCCTTCAATTTTGGTGAACAATGAGTGGTCGGCACTACTAATTTTAAAATTACATAATAATAAATATGAGCTAAGTTTGCCATACCATGCCCGAGGAGATTGCTTCAATCCGTAGATTGACTTATTTAGCCTACAAACTAAATTAGAAATATTTTGCATTTTATGGCCCGGTGGTAATGTCATGTACACCTCTTCTTCAAGTGTTCCTTGAAGAAAAGCATTTTTTACATCCATTTGGTATAAATTCCAACTATTATTTACCGCAATCGAAAATAAAATTTTAACGGTATTCATCTTTGCCACCGGTGCAAAAGTTTCGTTGTAATATATACCATAGGTTTGGGTATACCCCTTGGCTACTAATCGTGCTTTATACCTTTACAACCAACGGGTTTCTTATTTTTTGGCAATGGAACAATATCCCAAGTTTTATTTTTTTCAAGGGCTTTTAGTTCTTCTTCCATGGCTTTGCACCATACCGGACTTGTAACCGCCTCTTGGTAACTATTTGGCTCATTTCCTTTCTCAATAGAAACAAGAAACGCATGATACTCGGGTGAAATATTTTGGTACGATACAAAGTTTTGTATAGGATATTGTACCGTACATAATATATAGTCACTAAGTTTGGTAGGTTGTTGGCGCATTCTTATGGACCTTCGGACCATGGTATTTTCTTCTTCCCCAATATTATCATCCTCATTGTTATTATTATCAAGATTATTATTATTATTATTATTATTATCACCATCATCATCATCATCATTATTATTATTTATTTCATCTTCATGATTATTCGTCTCAATTTCATTATCCCTATTCGGTGTAAAATCTAGGTCATACGAATGAGACACTCCCGGCCTTATTTGGTTATTATTATGTGTGTCTTTGGTAATCTCATTCCTTTGAAAATATGGTTCATCTTCATTAAATATTACATCTCTAGATATAAATACCTTTTTATTTATTGGATCATAACATTTATATTCCTTTTTTGTAGAAGAATACCCCAAAAAAATAGCTTTTGTTGAAACAAAGTCCAACTTATCATTTCGTTTGATTTTAACAAAGCATACGCAACCAAATACTCTTAAATAATCAAAATTCTTTTTTTCTTGATATAAAATTTCCGTTGGACTTTTATTTTTTAAGATAACACTCGGTAGCCTATTAATTAGATGAGTAGCACAAAGGATGGCATCCGACCAATATGATTTCGGAACATTGTTTTGAAATAATAATGTGCGTGTCATCTCTAATAAATGTCTATTTTTTCTTTCCGACACTCCATTTTGTTTGGGAGTATTTATGCACGTTGTTTGATGTATTATTCCTTTTTCTTTAAAAAAGGTTGTGAAGTTTTTATTTATAAATTCCGTTCCATTATCCGATCTAAAAATTTTAAGTTTAGCATTAAATTGAGTTTCTACAAGGCATAGAAATTCTTGAAAACGATTGAATACCTCATCTTTTGATTTAAGTAAATACAACCATGTAGCTTTAGAAAAATCATCTATAAATATAACAAAATATTTAAATCCATTATAAGAGTTAATTGGGGCCAGACCCCATACATCGGAATGGACTAAATCAAACGAGTTTTCACTTCTACTATTAGAAAGTGAGAAGGGAAGTCTCGTTTGTTTCGCCAATTTACAAATATCACAATTAATACAATTTGATATTGGAAAATCTAAAATGCAATTTAAAATCTTGTCGGAGGGATGCCCAAGCCTTTTGTGACATCTATCATAATTAATTGATCTTGCCGAAGCACAAAAATTTAAATCTTGTAGATTCAAAATATAATGTCCATTATTGAGAAACCCTTCACCAATCTTCTCCCCGGTTTTCCGGTCCTGAAATACAACATTGTTGCAAGAGAAGATTGCATTACAATTAAATTCATGTGTCAATTTTCTAATGGAAAGTAGGTTTATAGGAAAAGATTTTAAATATAAAATATTGCTAATTTTTTTATTGCACAATACAATTTCACCTATGCTATTTATTTTTTCTTTCATACCATTGGCAACCACCACATATTGGTCATTTCTGGACGACTTTAAATTGGTAAGAAATTTTTCATTTCCAAACATGTGATCGGTTGCACCACTATCAATAATTATTTGGTCAATTAAATTAAAATTTTTGGATTGAGATACAATACCACATGAGCTTGAATTTTGGTTCGATTCAGAAGCAGTACAGATAGTTGCTGCAGAAGGCTGCTGCACTTGATCATTTGCACCTGACCCGCCTGACCCGCCAGCGAACAGACCTGCTCCTGTGTTGGTTTGATTTGGGTTGTTGGTCTGGGCCAAACCAACTGAGCCGGTTTGGTTTAAAGAACCCCTTTTATCGCTGGAGACAGAAAGCCCCTCTGCACGCGATTCCTTCTCCCGTTTTTTACCTTCGTGCTAGGGCTTATCTCGGCCTCCCCTCTTTGAATCCATCTCTCTCCACCACTTCGGCCTGAGATTGGGATGAAGAAAGTAACATTTTTCCTTCGTGTGCCCCTCTTTCTTGCAGTGAGAGCACGTCTCTCCTTTCGAATTCGCCCAATTTGGGTTTCTTTGAGAACTAGGGTTTTGATGATTTTGGGGAACTCGTACGGCATGGCCGTAGGGCTCGTGTCCCTCGCCGTGACTGGCTTGAGGACCCCCAATGGCCTCTCGTAACGAGTCCTCTCGTTGAATTTGATTGATAACTTCGGAGAAGGAGGGAAGGTCCGGTGCTCGAATGATTTGGGACCGAATAGCCTCATAGCTTGTATCAAGACCTGCAAGGTACGTGAAGATCCGATCCTCCTCTTTCCTTTTTTTGAGTTCTTTGGGGTCAGTTGTGAATGGCCGATAGACATCGAGCTCATCGAATTTTTTCTTTAGAGAGGCAAGGTACTCTAAATGGGTTTTGGATCCCTTTTTTTCTTGTTGAATTTCGAGATGGAGTCGATAAACATAAGAGTGGTTTTTTTGTTGCCCATAAAAGGATTCAATTTCATCCCACAATTCCTTTGCTGTGTTGCAGTTTTGAATGAACAAATCGAGAATTTTTTGCTCTATTGAGCAGTATAGGAGAGCCATGACTTGGTGATCTTCTTTTTCCCATTTTCGGATCAGGATCTGTTCCGCAGCTGTGATTATATCGGGATTTTCTGGTTTGGGTTTTTTGCTATCTCCGATGATGAAATCGATTTTGTCTCTGCCGCTAAGCGTTATTGTGACTGATTTTGCCCATGATATATAATTTGCACCGTTTAACAGCTGTGGAGAGAGTTTCGATGGGTTGGTAGCCTCATGAGATGGTTGCCCCCATTGATCCATTCTATCACTACTGATGGCTTGATTGAGAGTTTTATCGGGTTATTGGATTTTTGCTAGTTTATCAGAATCGAGCTTACAGCTCTGATACCATATTAGATTTTTATGAGACAGAAACAGATTTCTGAGGAGATTATATTTATTGGATTTATTATTGAGAAGAAGAAGTAACCTTTTTACATTGTGCCTATTCTCTATTTATACCAAAGATTCTAACAGCTAGTTTTAACGTCTTGTACAAAGTGTACCTAATCTACTTTATTCTAATTTA